>JAZHRO010000063.1:33995000-34325000 GCA_037157565.1 Thalassia testudinum | reverse complement strand
ATAAAAAAGAAATAAAAAATGAAGATGGAAATTTTGCGAGGCAGCACTTAAAGAATTTCTCAAGTACAAGGCCATTTTATTTCACTCCCCTCCCCTCAATTAAATGCATGCATGCGTGTATTTTTACAAATGCGACTATGGATACCTAATATGCACTGGTAATGCTAGGAAATAGCACAAGACGGCACAATTGCAGGTGTATTTTTGCGGTGCAATCAGTAGGATGCCCCCTTAATCTTCTTCCCTTCTCCTTCCTTGGCTGTGAGTTAGGGTGGATGTATGGTGGAATTGCACTAAATGGAGGATGGGAATTATGTGGTTGTAGGGTAGGGAATTTATAGGATGGGAAATGGTGGTTGGCGTGACCTTTGGATGGATGGCTAGGATTGGATGATGATGGTAGTTAGGTGATCCAAGGGGAGAGGTAAGTTGGCACCAAATGAAGGGTTGGGATGGGGGTAGTTATGGTGATGTTGGTGGCTTTTGGTGGTGAAGAGACACCACAAATTGGCGCCAACTTGGGTGTCTTCTAGAAGGTTATTTTGGCGCCAAGTTAGGAAGGGTTAGGATGGGTTCAGGTGTTAAATGGATGGTTAGGATGAAGGGAGAGTTGGCGTCAAAAACTAAGGTGGTTGGAGGTGGTTTTTTGGTGCCATTTTCATGTTTTCTTTTGGTGATGGTGTGGGTTGAAGAGGTGTGTCTTGTTGGCACCAATTTGAGGTGGAGTAGGGTAGCTTAGGTGGGCTTACTTGGTGGAGCTAGTTAGGTGGGAATTAGGGTTAGGTTCTTGGTCAAGGGAGTTGGAGCTAAGCTAAGCTAGCTTAGCTAGTAGTAGCATAGAGGAGGAGGCAATTGGAGTTAGGGTTTAAGGAAAGGAGCTAGACAGAGGAAGTTTGGAGCTGAACCAGAGCCGACAGCTATTGAAGAGGGTGACATGGAGCTACTTTAGTTGGCTTAGCTTGCTAGTTCTTTGCTAGCTGCTAAGCCAAGCTAAAGTAAGCTAGCTTTTACCACAAAGATCTGAGGTGAGCTAGGTCTGGTGCTCTTGGGGAGGATCAAGTTGGTTGAGGCAACTTAGGTAGCTTAGCTCAACTGAGTTGAGCTAAGCTGAGTTCCCGGGAGCTGGACTTGAGCTTTTTGAGCTGAAATGAAGTCATCTTGAGCTGGCTGGAGTTGAGTGGAGCTGGATCAAGCTGGTCCTGAGCTGAGGTGAACTCCAGTCAACTCAGCTGAGCTAGCTAGAGCACCCTATGAACTAATAGGAGCTGTGATGACCTATACTCAGCTAAGTTGAGCTGGATCTGAGTTGACTGAGCTAGGGTGAGCTAAGATGAGCTCTCTTGAGCTGCCATTCAGTTGAGATGTGCTGAATGGAGCTAGGATGAGCTAACCCTAGTCCAAGTGAGCTAGAATCCAGCTATGGTAAGCTGAATCAAGTTGAGTCCCAGCTAGTTTGAGCTCCTCCTTCACCAGTTGCCTTCCCGAGTATCAGGGTTCTATGGATTTGACTTTCTATCTATCCTTAACACTCACAAAAACATATCAAAAAGACAATAAAAAGTAAAATGCATGCCTATCCTAATTTATACCTAAATGCAGCCCAAAAACCCATTTGCGGAGCAAAATCCTAAGAGGTAGGTTTGTTTTAATGCATAAGAATGATGATAAATTGGCGTTTATCAATCCTCTTATTGATAGGGTTGGGTATGGGCTGGGAAGGCAGATGTCCTATAGGTCTCTGGGTCGGAGTAACAACATGGGTTACCTCTGATATCTAATTTTGCATCCCCTGTAGGGTTTTCATAACCTAGGCATTGATGTCTTCTTAGGATGGCCTAGGTTGATAGAAAGTCTTGTTCTGCTCATACCCTCCAAATTGGTTTTGTTTCTGAGAGGGCACCTGATTGGGCCAGGAGTGAGTTGGATAATTTCTCCAATTGGAATTGGAGGGAGTTCTAAATTACTTCTGGAGGGAGAAAATATTCTCAGTGGGGTTAGGATTTGGATAACTACAAGTTTCCGGGGAACCATATAAAGCCTTGGAAAATTGATTATACTCAGTAGGAATAGTATTGAGATTATGCAAGTTCTCTCTCTTTAGATTGTTAGGCAGGGTTAGATGTGGAACCTGGGTGGGTGTAGTAAGTCTTTCCTCGATTTTCTTCTGATTTAATTGCATCTGGTCAAGTCTGTGGGAATCATTTGAAGATCGTCTTGGGTAGCGGGGATTGATTGAGTGCCTATCTCATGAACACCATACTGCAAGTTGGTAAATCTAATAAAGGTGTTCATGGACGCATGATTAAATGAGTTTTCACTCATTTCTTCAAAAAGATCATAGCTAGGTACTCTCAGCATCTTTATTCAGGAAGTTGTCGCCACATGAGGCATTGACGAAACGTCAAAGTTGATCTTTTAATCCATGGTAGAAGATCTACACGAGTTGCCATAATGGAACCTCGTGGAGCAGGCAACTTCTTAAAAGATCCTGGAATTGCTCCTAAGCATCATGTAAGGTCTCGCCAGGTTTTTGTTGGAAGGTTGTAATAGATCGTCGTAGGGAAATCGTACGACCAATGGGGAAGAATTTCGTTAAGAAAGCATTTTTAAGCTGAAGCCAAGTGGTAATGGGTTTGCTAATGGTTCTAAACCAGTAGGCGGCCTTGTCCTTGGGGGAAAGCGGGAATAACCGCATCAGCCATAAATCCCCTCGCACATTGCGAGAATGGATCATCTGTGCGAGGAGAGTAAGTTCCTCAAGGTGGCTGAAAGGGTCTTCCCGAGGAAGGCCATGGAAGTGCTTGATTAAGTTCAGAAGGACAAGATTAATCTCAAAGTCCCCTCCTGGTGTGACCACCCTTGATCTGTCCTCATAATTTGAAGGATCATAAAAATCCTTAAGAGGAACGACAGGCTGCTGACGGGGTAGCGAGTTTTGCCCTTGGTTGTCTAGGTACGTTACAGTCCTAGCCAACTATTGTTGGTTTGGTTGTAGTTGAGCTAGTTGCTCAACCATCATGTATAGAGGATTTGGCGAGGGGTCTTGATTTTGTCCTTGTGGCATCTCAAGTAGTTCTAGGCCATGCAGGTTGGGGATGGGTAAGTCAAAAAGCAGGTTACATTGTGGATTTTTGGTGGAAGGGTTAGAAATAGGATTAGAGGTTGGATCATAAGTGTTTTGTGGGTGAGAGGTGGAAGCGGTGTAGGACCTATTTTGGGGATTTTCCATTTTTGAAGAATGAAAATGAGAGGAAGAAAGTCTTTTTGTGTGTGGGGCAGAATCAAGAGGTCCCTCCAAGTGTGGATTTTGGAACCGTTGCCCGTGCATGCAATGGAAGAATGGGGAGGAGAGGAAGGAAAGATGAGAAGAATAAGCATGCAACCAAGCAATACAAAATTCTAGACCTAACTTAAGTGTGACTCCCTAAAAATTTACTTAAGACTTGGTCTACCTGGGCAATAAGAAATCAATAGTGGATAACCGCTCTCTCAACAAATCTAGCTAGGCTGAATAAGGGGAGGGTTGGGCCCAAGCATGTCCCAGGAAAATCACTAGGGGCTTGTATAAACTCGCGCCTGGTCGTTTGACACTACCCCTCATCCTGCAACCAGATATAGATGAAGGAATTGATACTAACTAAAGAAATCTTAAAACCTAGGTAGCAAGCCTAAGTTTGATGAAACTTTAGAGGTCAAATTGCTACAGATTTTAGTAAGGTATAGGAACTTAAGTGCACAAGGAACATGATGAGTGTTAATTTGGGTAATGCTTGATTATTTCTTTTTTTATAAGTGTGTGTGAATTGGGCGGGAAGTGATACCCAAGCCAAAACAAGAGGTTTCACAAACAAGGATTTTTTTGTCGAAGTGTTTTCGGGTTTTAATCAAGATTTAATGTTTTATAAGATTCTCTCTTGTTAATGATTCAATCAAGGTTTTGAAATTTCACAAACAATTGCAAACAAGTTTTTGTTAGTGGAAGTCAATTCTTTTAAAGTTGATGTGACTAAGAGAATTAAAAACCCTAATGTGAAAATCCTATGTATGCAGCTCCTAAAAATGAATCTTATTTTGAAATATTTAAAAGTGGTGATCCAAATAGAAAAACAATACCATCACTTGATGTAAAATCAAACAAGGAATCTAAAAATGATTTTTTTGAGGCTTTAGGAAATCGTTTGATATTTTTTTCAAAATTTTCTTCTTATTGGTATCAAGAGTCAGAATTGATAGATTTAGGAAATTGATTCTATACAAATCTCAAATGACCTCCAAAACTTTTGAGAATTTTATATGATGTAGATAATTTCTTAAGGTTTCTATAAATATAAAGTTTACTTAAATCAGATGAGAAGAAAAATTTATAAAATTCACGAATAGTAAGAAAAAAGTAAGGAATCAAGGTCTGACCCCTATTTAGTTTGTTAATTTTCTAATTTTTATATTTGGTAAAATTACTTGAAAATTTGACTCAAGGTTCCGGACTCAAAGGGGCTTCCTTCTATGAAATTTGGTGATTTTAAGAATCTTTTAAGTGCCTAAACTTAATTTTTAAAAATCAAGACAAAAGTTTGGATTTTCAAAAATCAGATACTAGTAAGGCAAAGGTGGTGGAAAAGTGAGGCAAACAAGCAATACAATGAAGTTTAGGGTTTCACCACCCTTAATTTTTTCTTGTTTTTTTTTTTGATAATTTAAAGATTTTTCAAAGATTTTTTTGGTTTTTGAGAAGAGATGGCCTGGGGTGCTTACCTGAAATACGCGTTAAGACAAGTTCACTTGAGGTTTTCCGCTCCAAGCGAATCTGAATCTCGCTCCTACTCCTGATTCGCACCTCAACAAAACAAAACACAAAATTCGTGAAGGCCAAGTAAGTATGAGAGAGATAAAAAATGAGACTAAGCTGTGCCTCCCGGGCAAAGGCGCTAAAAAGTGATACGAGATTTACACAATTTTATAAATGGGGGTTTTAATGTCGTTGCAACGCGTAAAATTGATCAACTTTTAAATTTATATTCCTAGATAGTGGTGGTATCTAGGGTCGTCCAAAGAGGCCAATTTGTGAGTCAGATAAGTTATTCTCTCTCTCGCCTCTCAAATCAACACTGCTCTTTTTGTATTTTGATTTTTGTAAATTCTTATGTTTGGAAATAAGCAGGATACAAATGCTAAGATAGAACTATGATAAAGAAACTACGCCTAACAACTAGAATCTAAGTGACAAGGGAAGTCTTCTCTTCTAAGTTCACCCTAGGCAAGTACGCCTAGGATAATTAGAAGAGAGATGTGATGCACTAAAATAAATAAAGTTGCTCCATGAAATTGAAAATTTAAGAATGAAGAAAGGCACTTTGCTATTAAGAAGGAATGCTTACAAAGTACTTAGGGAACTCAACTGAGTAGAGGTTCCACTTAATCCCTAGGTAGATGAATTCATAATAGGAATTAAAATGTAACAAAATAAAAGACAAAAAATTCTCCTAAGTAGCTGAGGTAGCCTTCACTCTAAGAATGGTGGCTCCCAGACTTGAAGAATACTTCCTTTTAGCTCCTTGAGTTGCTCCTCTCAACGGTTGACATCCTCCACCCTACTTTCCTCTTGCCTGGCTTTCCTCCTTAGATGGAAGCTTGCTCCTTGGCGTAGCATAAGGAAGGACAGAGAAGCGAAAGAATGAACCAAGGGAGCTAAAAGGAGCTTTCCCGAGCTATCTTTATACTTGTTTCTTGTGCCTTCCATACTGCTAGGGCTTTTATGATATCCAAAGCATTCATATCTAGCAATCAAATGGTAACTATATAAGATAATGTAAAATAAATGCTAATGCATGCTCTAAACCCTAAATGAAAATGTATGCTAAATGCAGTGAGATAATGCAATGTAATTGACAAAACCTTAGGAACTAGATGTAAATGGATATTAAGGATGATGATAAACTGGCATTTATCAGTTCACAGTTTCCCTCCCTGTAGGAAACTAAGAAGTGTGTTGTGTAGGTGACTAAGAAGAAGAAGGTGGCTTAGAGAGGAATTTCCATACTTCATCTACTTTCTTCTCAATTAAGCCAACCTTATCTAGCTAACTGGCTACAATCTTCATGTTGCGTGTGTTGGATTGAACTTCATGTACCTTAGTGTGTGAATGGGAATGCAAGGGTCTTCTGTTAAAAATGCTCATCGAAGCATTGTTAATAGAATTCTCGGCTATACCTTCGAAGAGCTCAAAGGCTAAATCCTCATCCCAACTGATGAGAACCTCATCATGAATCCTAACTAGCATAATCTAATCCAAATATGTGTGAAAAAGCTCCTATAAAACCCAAAGAGAGGCTTAACTCAAAGAATTCTGAGTTAAAGAATAAAATAAATCATCAGGGGTAAAACTGTAGTTTCACCAATGCAGTATTCAAACAGGGTAATTAAGGGTCCAAACACAGGTCAAACAAGCTTAACAAGGAGGGAAGTGGGATGATTTGATCTGAAAAGGGTTATAGCAACTTCTAGGAATTAAATGACATTTTGTAACCCTAAAATAAATCCACTTTAATTCACAAGGTTCGAGGTAGGATAAAAATCAACTAAATCCTCTAAAATTCATAGAAAAATATTCCCTAGGGTTTAGAACCTTCAATTTGGCCTTTGCAACCTATTTTGACCTAAAATGAGAACCATGCCCAATTTATAACTTAATTTGGGTTTTTGCACAACTTGATCGGTCAAACATGGTCCAACCTCAAATAAAATTTCACCATTAAAATCCTTAGGTTTAAATTAGTCTGGTATAAAAATTTGGGCCTAAGAAAAGACTATCTTGACCGACTTTACAAATTGGTCCTTTTAATTTACTTTTTGACTCTTATCTTTTGGAACCCTTGCATTTAGCCCCCTAACTTCTCATCGTTCTTTGCAGAACGGTCCTCCCTGCCACTTCTACGCAGTGCCATACCTCTGGTGACCTTGCGCAGAGGATGGCGCCGTGCAGGGCAGGGCAGCCGTCCTCTAGAATAGACGGGGGGTTCCCTGTGACGTTCTCTGTCGTAGGGACCCTCCCATGACCTCTGCAACCGACCATTCCTTTCGTGCGAAGGCACGAAAGGCATGGGTATCCTTTTTGGCCACTCTCCGGCGAGGCAGGCATGTTGCCTCCTTGGTCCCCTCTCCTCTCCAAGGCCTTTATAAGGAGCGGCAGGGTCTGCCGTCTCCTTCAAGTTTCCTCTAGCGGAGAAAAACCCTACTTTTCATCTCCTCCCTCTCTGGTTAGAGTGCCCGAGCTTTCGACGATCTCCTCCTCTCCTCCTCGTCGCTCTGCTGCCCTACCTACAGCAAAGTCTACTCCGCCCCATCTTCCCCATGCCAGGCCGTACCAGCTGGCGTCCTCAGATCCCTTCTTCGTCATCGATAACCTCCTCCTAGGCACCTTCATCCTCAGCTCCGACAGGCACTAGCCAGACGCTTCCCTCTCCCCCTTCATTGAGTAAATAGGTAGAACTCTTCCTCTCTCTTTCCCTTACATTTTCCCTTTCCTGATTTTCCCTTTTACTCCACCGCCCGCCACTTCCACCTCCATCTGCTCCATCTCCGATCACCTTCTCCGGTGAGTCCATTCCACTTCCACAGACCACCTCTTCCCTCGCCGACCAGCCCAGAGGCTCCCCCTCACTCCACTCAATCGTTCCCCCCTCTCCATTCACTGCCAATCACCGCCCAACCACCCCCCGAACAAACCCATCTTCACGCACACAGTCTGACCTAGGTCCACCTCCACAGGCGCTCTCGTGCCTCGCCGACCACCGCACTGCCTTCGCCGCACTCCGGCGAAGCTTCCCACGTTATCTGACTTGGCCGAGAGGCCGTCACTATGTTTTCAGGACAGCACCCCCTCGCCACCATTGTTGAGCTACTGCAGCTCCTTCACTCGCAGCTCTAGGCCTTCTCCAGCCCAGGCACGAGTCTCAGGCAGCGCGGACTGACTCCGCGAAGGTGCCCAGGCTTGTGATTTGGGTTGCAAACCTCGCAGCTGCCCCAATTGGTAGCGGCTTCCTCGTCTGTGGGTGAGTAATCTGGGGGTGGGACTTCAGTCCCACCCCGTAAGTGTGCGGCTTCGCCCACACTTAAATTACAAAAGTGTATCAGGCTATTTGCCTTCGATACATAGGGGTCAGGTCCCTCACCCGCACGCAGCGCGCCACGCGCTCGCTTGCCCTCGCCCGCGCTCACGCCTCGCGGGTCTGGGCAGGATCCGACTACCCGACCAAGCACTCCTCGCCCACCACCGCACGCCGGTGGGCCTGGTCCCGGGCGAGCTACCCGAACCTGATTACCCGACTCTGGGAGAGCATTCCTAAGAGAGATTCAGAGAGAAAGAGAGACGCGGGGAAGGGGTAGGGGTAGGTTTTGCACTAATGGATGTGTATGCGCGCAAGGAAAAAGTAAAAAGAAGGAAGAGGCAGGCGAAGGAAGGAAAGGAACTGTAGCAAATGCGTAGATAAGCCGTCTGAGCGCCGCGTCAGACGTCGGAAGGGCAACAGCCAAAAGAAGAAGAAAAGAGGAAGGAAGGTTAGCAGCCAGAGCAGAAAGAAAAGAGAGGAGGAAGAGAAAAGAAGAAGAAGCAGAGAAGAAGAAGAAAAAGAGAAAGAAAGAAGACACAACCGCAAAGAAAGAAAGAAAAAGAAAGGAAGACTCTGCAGCTGAAAGAAAGAAGGAAGCAAAGAAGAAGAAGAAGAAAGAAGAAGGCAGATTGAGAAAGAGAAGAGAAAGAAGAAGAAGATCACCACAGCTGCAGGCTAAAGAAGAAAGAAGAAGGCAGGAAGAAAAGAAGAAAGAAAGAAGAAGCAGAGCGGAAGAGAAAGAAAAGAGAAAGAAGAAGAAAGAAGGCAGAAGCCTCTGCAGCAGCAAGAAAGAAAAGAAAAGAAAGAAGAAAGAAGAGAAAGAGAAGAAGAGGAACATCAGCTGAAAGAGAAGAAGAAAAGAAAGAAGAGGAAGAGAGAAGAAGAAGAAGCCAAGAGAACTTTTGCTCCCTCTCTCTCTCTCTCTTGTTATTTTTGTAACACAATTGAGAACTTTTATACTTCTAGAATTATAGTTGCTCCATGAGTTCGACCTCGGGAAAACTTGTTATTCCGAGTAAACAAATTTTGTAGTAATCTGGTAGCTGTTTTGTCATATACTACAATGACTATAAACCATAAATAACCATAACGACAAAACACGCGATATCGGTATTACCAACATATGAAGTTTCCTCCACAAGCGGCTGATAAACACCAGTTTATCATCACTTTTATGCCTGAAAACAATCTAGCTCTTAGGTTTTGCACATTGCAATTTGATTTAGGAATTGCATTTAGGCATTCATATAGTTTTGACATGCATTGCATTATTTTTTCCTTTAGTTTTTCTTTTATATGCATGTTGTCATTGTCAGGGATGAGCACACAATAGAAACCACCTAAACCCTGGCAATGTAGAAGGAAGAAGATGAAGATAGAGCTCATTCCAGCTCACCTAGTTGGATTCCAGCTCAACTTAGCTCAATGTAGCTAGATCCAGCTCATTCCAGGTCCACTTATCACATGGTAGCTCTACTTGATCAAGGCTAGATACTACTCATCAATTAGCTAAGATTGGATAGCTAAATAGTCCTCAATCAGCTCAGGTCAGCTTAATTCCAGCTCCCAAAGACTTAACCTAGCTCAACTTAGTTGAGCTTAGCTACCAGACCTAAGCTAGCTAGCTTAGCTAGCTAGGAAGTCTTCGGGAAGATCAACTCCAAGTCACCTCAGCTCCAGATCAAAAGAAGCCAGCTCAATTTAGCTTAGCTTAGCTACTAATAGAGCTACTCTAGTTATTAAGTTCACTGGCACTTATCTTTTAGCAGCAGTCAGCTCTAGGAAGCTCCATGAAGATTTAGAGCAACTCCTCCATCAAAATCCTAGCTCATCCTCTACTCATCAAGTAGCTAAGCTAGCTTAGCTAAGCTCCACCTAAGCTCCCTACTCATGGCCGTCCACCTAACCCTAAACAACACCTAAGACAACCACCTACACCTTCCTACTATTGGTGCCAACACCACCTCCCTTGCATCCCTTCACCATGGCACTAAGAAGAGGTGCCTCTTCACCCCATCACCACCACTAAAAGCCACTAAGAGTTGGCACCAAAAACTACCTATAACTACCCCTCAACCTTCCCTCCAAAACTCCCCTACATCTCCACCTTACACATCATTACTTAAGCCATCCTCATCGTTGCTTTTGGTGCCAAGAATCCCTTCTAGAAGACCCCCATTTTGGCGCCACAAATACACACCCTTACACCCATAACCGCCACCAATTACACCCGTTTGGTGGCAATGATGAGGTGTGGCTCATCATAGCTAAAATGCCCAAGTTAAGCTAGAAACTAGGTTAAACACCATCGAATTAACACAAAGAAAGGGTTAAGTGTGAGAATTAATAGAAAAGACCTAAAACACAAAATCTGTGCTAAAAATGCATAATTTGGTCATTTATAGAGATATTCTATTAATAAATACAAAATGATAATCCAATTGCAAATTGAACACACAAATGAGTTTAAAACTTCAAATCAAAAGTGAAATTAACTTATAATATGCTCAATTAAGCTTCAATAAAACTTGGTAGCATTTGGACATCATTAAGGCCTTGCATTTAGAGATTCACATTTAGGTCCTTTATATATCACCTTTCATTCATTATAAAACCTTCAAGGACCCAATTGATAGCCGTAGGGACCTAATTGTTAGATCCAGGGATGGTTCTGCAATCATTTTTTTATCATTTATGGGTCTCACCATAAAAACTCCAACGTTTCACTTGTGGGGATTTTATGCAAAAACACCATTAGAAGCCTGTGAACGGTGCACCTCTTGGTGCACTGTTCACACGATGAACTCAACAAGCCTCAACCAATGATTCCTCATCTCTACTGATCTGCAGCTCGATCTCAATTAAAGCTTCACGCGCTTTAGTGAGTGTGTTCACCTCTACCCCCAAATCTCATCTAGCGGCTAGGATTCGACTTGCATACTTGGTGTGCCCTCAGACCTAATCCCCACCATAATTGCCCTAATTGCCTATTTCCACCGCACGGTGACCTAAATCACTCTTTGAGGCTACTTAAACACTTGATCAACTCGCGCGCAAGGGATCGCTCCCTCCTCCTTGAGTGATCCATTCATCTACACCTGCAGCTCTTCTCATCCTTAGTTCGTTCGCCTATTGTGATAGAGCAGGCCCTGCTCCCTTCCTTCAATCGGCATCAGCCGATCGGCAGGTGGACCTTAGACAACTTCTTCAACTATTGGTCTTCTCCCCTTTCGTCGTCATTAGCCACCGGCAGGTGACCTTAGACAACTTCTTCTCGTATATAGATTTAATTTCTTTTTAGGAGTAGAATTATTATAGTTTACACTTTCTAGTTAATTGTAGTGTTAGATTAGCTTAGGAGTAGGGTAATTTAGATACAATCCACTTCTCTCTGATCAATTCAGATCAGAGAGACGTTCATGCACATCATCAACTCATTTTTCCCCCCTTTCACTTCATAGAATGCCTTCTAATGCCCTTGAATTTATTTTCATTGATCACCCATTCATTAAGGTCTGATTTCAGACTTGAGAACCTTGGTTCTCAGATCTGACATTAGTGCCAAAATCCACCTAGGGGTTCCCCATTCATTTTAGATTTTCCACAAAGACCCCTGATTTGAATTTAAAAAGGAATTGATTTGCTTGATAGATTTTTGATTTGGATTTCAATACAAGATCGCAAGATTTTGAATCAAATTGAGTTTTGAAGGGTTTTTGCTCAAGTGGATCGATATGTTTTTGTATGGATCGGTCCATGGCCGTGAATTTGAGATGTTGTTAGTGAAGAATTTTTCCTCATATGAGCCATGACTGAATTTGTCACGAATTGGGAATTTGATGGTCTTAAATGTGTGGTAGAGCTGAGGAGAATTAACCTTGTTGATTTGAGGCTCTACCAAGGATTTTTGTGTTGATTTGAATTTAAGATTTTGATTTCTAACCTAAGGAATTTTAAGTATTCCTTATGGTTTTAGAGATTTGGGATTCAAGTATCCGGATTTAATGGACTGATTTAAGATCTACTTCATGCTGTCTATAGCATTAGGAAGGTGTTAGATTAATGGTTTTTCCTGATTTGGAATGAGAATTGAGTATAAGGATTTTTGATGTAGAGTCTTACACCCCAATTTGATTGCAAAGTGATTTCCAAGCACTGTCAAATTTTTTTAAAATGTTTACTGTTGTAGTTTTGAATCCCAATTCAACATATTAAAGTACTGCTTCAGCAGCTACATATCCAAGGGTTTTCTAACTCTAAATTCAATGCAATGTACTCCTAATTTGGATACTCTTGATCTCTAATCAGACTATCTTAAGTCAAATGTGGGGCTGTTGTTTACTGAATTTGCCCATTAGGCTGCTAGAATTGATGTACAGATGGCACTGAAGTAGCCATTTGAATTTACTTTAAGATGTCTGATGTCTTTTGAAGGGGGAGGGTAGCACTTAATTCTAGCAGATTCATATTACTGCTGTGCTTGCCATTGCTGCTATCAGTAGTGGAATGGTTGGGTTGAAAATGAGTAGGGCAGCAGCTGAGCTTTGATCTTTTCAATGGCTGACATGCTTTAGAATGTGGTTTAAACTTTGTATAAGTCTTCACGTATCTTAAATGACCTTTAGATTTCAGTAAATTGGCTTGCAATCTGATTTCTAATTTCTTTGTCAATCATTTACATGTAAATATACCCAAACCTTGAAAATGTGATGAAATCAAGATGAAAACCATGTTCAATTGTTTAAACTTCTTCCATATCATGTGTTGAACATATTTGAACCCTCTTACTTCCATAAGTAGCCTCCAACCATACTCTAGTGCCTTAGGTTACTATTGAAAATCCCCTTTAAGGCCTAGAAACTACTTCACTTGTAAATAAATAAAAATACTATAAAAATTCAAAAAAATAAAAAAAGATGTAGCAAGTAAGAATAAGTATATTTTTAAGTATATGCAAAGTTTGAAGGTCATCTGAAATTCTTGCTTGGTAGAACATACTAGCCGACGGTTCAGTATACCTTAAAACTTAATAAAAGAGCTTAATCTAAAAAAAAGCCAAAAACACTTTAATCTTCTCATCTCTCTCATTCTCTCTCATCCCCTACCTCTATTATATATATAAAACCTATAAAAAACATAAAAACTAAAAAAATACCCAAAAATACTATGTATACTATGTATATACCTGTATATATAAGCTATTTACTAAGTTCAATATATGTACATAGTGTATAATGTATATAAACTGTATATATAACTTATGTATATATTCTATAGCATAAAATAAGTATTTAAGATAAATTAAATTATATATAACTTTATTATATAATTATCTATTAATTATATTAACTTGTATGTACTATAAACTATAAATTATATAAACCCCAATAAATAAACTTATTTATTAATGATAATGTACATACATATTTATATACTTATTAAGTTATTAAGTTATTATGTAAATTACTAACTTAAATTAAAATAAATTAGTAAATTAAGTTATTAATGAAATAATTTATATTGTATAGTTGTATTATAATATTTTAAGTAATTTAAACTAATTTAACTATATTTATACTGTATTATATTATTTATACCTTATTTATATGTAAAACACTCTAAAATGTAAATTTAATTGTATATAAATTAAAATAAATCTTGTAAAATTCAATAAAAATATGTATTAAATAATTTAACATGTATACTAATACTGTATAAGGTTAATTAGACCATTAATTATGTAATTTATATTGTAATTAATAAATTAACTTATGAATCAATGTGTATAATTTGTAAACTTTAAGCAATTTATTTATATAGTAAAATTAATTATTTTTGTAAATAAATTATATAATTATATAGCCCTATATAAGGGCTTTCCAATGATGTATTATAATTGAAAATTGGATTAGATTAGGGCCCTCAAATTGAGGGTCAAAATTGAACATTTTACATGTTGGCTGCTATGGAGCTTCAACATTGAGGCTGGTGTGTTTTGTGCCACATCGTGGCTAGACAAGTGAGTTGAGTGGAATATATTGTTTTCGTGTTGATGATGCTCCAGTCATCATAGCACTGGGCGCCTTACACACATTACTGTATACCCCCTCAGAGCATATGAAATTGATGATGATTTGAGCATGTGGCATTTGTTGTATGGGTGCGGTGCATGGTTGAGAGCCATGTAATGTGCAAAAGTGTGATTAGGCCCAATAATGAGACATTAATGAGATAAGAATGCACCTAATGGCAATTAGGGTGGCTTTGAGTAGACGTATAGTCCCACCCTTACGGTGTGCCTGCCAATTAACAGACATAATTTTGTGTTAATGAACAGTAATCAAAGCTCTTAATCACCTAAGGCAGGGAAGAGAGGAATGCCTTGAGCAACTAAGTGTTAAAGAGACTAAAAGAAGAGAAGAAACGGAAGGTAAAAATGGCTAAGTATATAGAATATAGGAAAGAGCCTAAACATCTAAGTAAACCAAAGATAAAGAAGACCCCTGTGTGTAGTGTGAGTTAAGTGTTAGTGTATATATGTGTGTGTGTATGTATATATATATACTGATATATAGTAAATATGAATATGTATGTAAGTAGTATATAAGAGTAATATAGTTGTTTGAGCTCTATATGTATATAAATAAGATAAAGCTTTAGTGATAGATATAGATGACACGATAAATAGTATTAAATGTTAGTAAAAACATTAATTTTACCTTAACTAATGTATATAGTTTTTCTAGGGTTTTAGCGACACTTGTATATGTCATTGTAGGTATATTATATGTTACTAAAGGTATTAGTAAGTAAAGTTAAGTTAGTATAGTACACATTATTACTTATTCTTATACCTATAATTAAGTATTATTATTATTAGTTGTAAATAGATAATATAGAGTATTTAATAATGATTTTTGATGCTCGTTTGTATATATTGCTTTCAAGCATTGTAATGTGTTCTAATTTATTTCTTTTGTACATAATTGTTTTATTCTTTCATTCATTAATCCATTCATTCATTATTGTACATAAAATCAATATTTTTGGAATTAAAGAATATTCTTGGACTTAGAGAGTGATGTATATCAATAACTGTCTCCTAGTGAATAACCTGGAATAAATCAGTAAAAATTAAGTAAATAAATATAAATTGATGCGACATTTGGTTTGCATTTGTGACATATACTACAACAACAACGTTTTTATTACGAACCATGAAAAGCAGTTGATCATTTTTTGGCGCCATTGCTAGGGACAAAAACCCAACAACAGTGTTGAGAATTTGATCATTTTATGTTATGTCGTCGCAATTCGATTAACCAACATTCCTCCATTATAGGATCCATTAACCACCTATCTAACCTAATCCTAACCATCCAATCTCCACACCAACCACCGTCCCTTTCATTCCTATATGAAGCCCCTCTCTACCAGCAAAAAGATCACCCTTGGCTACATTAATATTCCTACTTATAATCCCTACATAAATGTCCAAAGGTGGAGTGGAGAAAAGAAGATTAAGGAAGCCATCTCGTGCTTCCTTGGTGCCTTCTTCTTCTCCCTTCTACCTTGGACCAAGCCAAGGTGTTCTTCACCAAAGGGGATGGCCAAGCAAAAGAGGAGCACAAGGTGGAGAATGTCCACCATCGGAGGATTTGAAGGAGAAGCTCTCAAGGAGAAGGAAGGACCCTTCTTCAAGTTTAGAATCTGCGGAGCTTCGAGTGAAGGTGACATCCATCTACATGAAGATTCTTCTATCTTCTTCCTTTTCTTTATTTTGTACTCAGTAGTGTAGAAGAAGCATTCCTCTACTTGGGGATTATTTGTGTGGTTTCCATCCACACAAGTGAGCTCTCCAAGTAGTTGTATACATTTCATATCAATCAATCAAGTATTGTTTCCTATTCTGTGACTTTTGATTTTATGTTGTTTTGATTCCAAGTAGATAGTGAAAATTTCTGTTGCACCCACTTCTACCTTCTAATTACCCTAGGTACACCTTCCTAGGGTGAGCTTAGAGGTGTACATTCAATTACTGTCACTTAGGTGTAGTTCAATTTCGTTGCTTCGATTATTCTAAAACCTTAAAAGCAACAAAACAAAAATACAAAAAGAACTAAGATTTGAGAGAGCAAGAGAGAGAATTGATTTATTACCTAAAACTGTCTCTTTGGACAACCCTAGATACCCCATTATTTAGGTTTATAAATTCAAAAGTCGATAGAGATTTACACATTACAACGATTAAAATCTGCATATTATAAATTGTGTATTTCTCGTATCAGTGGCATCTACAAAATTCCTAATGTCATCATGGAGCCCATGATAAAAGATCTGGACCTGTTGTCAGTGTGGGACACCATGGTGAGGACATTTCCTAAGGAACTCATATAATCTCTCCCATATCTCGTGCATTTGTTCTCCTGAATTCTAAGTGAAGGTGGTGATAGCATGCCTTAAGGCATTTGTGCAGCCTATAGGAAAGTACTTCTTTATGAACTCATGTTCCAAAGAAGGCCAATTCTCTATGAGTGTAATCCAGGATAAAGTGCGATACCAAAAGGCAACTTTATCCTTGAGAGAGAGGGAGAACATTTTCATTAATAATGTGTGCTAATCATGACCTTGAGACCTAAGGTCTGGGTAAGATTTTTCAGCTCCTCTAAATGCTGAAAAGGGTCCTCAGAAGCAAGATCATGGAAGTGAGGGATTAAAACTATGATATTCGGCTTCAATTCAATAGCACGACCCCCAGTGGGAAATCAGACCACAGGCATAACGGGTGCGACTGCAGGATTATAGTAATCCTGTAGCTGAGGTCTACGAGCCTGGGGATGGGGATTAGCTAAAAGATTAACAACTTCAGTAAGATGTTGCACCTGTTGTGTAAGTGTGTTCATTTGTAGTTGTGTTTGGAATAAGTGTTGCAAATTAGGTGCACCTATCTCCAGTTGAGGAGGATTTGGAAAGTTAGGGTATGGAGGAGGTGGAAAAGGTGGTGGTGGTTGGGGAGGTGGGTGATGTGGATAGTGAGGATCTTCAAAATCATCAAATTGTGCAAAATCGTTATCATCCTCAGGATGAACGAAGTGGTGGATAGGAGTTTGAGGCTTAGGAGGTAAAGGATTGGAAGTGGAAGGCATGACAAAAGTGGTAGCTTGGGTATCAGCACCAAAGGGAGGTACTAGAGGTAAGTTTTGGGATCTCTTATCGGCTATGAGTTTGGTTTTTGAAAAGCTGTGAAAACACAGTCACGAACTCACAAGAAGGTAGTCTCAAGTCAATTCAATCAAAATCAAAACTAGAAATCCCAATCTCAATTTCAATCTCACAAGACCAATCAATCAATACAAGCGAGGTAAAATCACAGATTTTTACTAAGGTCTACTATGTAAAATAGATTTGCGTAATCATATTTTTCAATGCAATTGTACATGTCCTAAGAGAAACCTACGAGTGCAAATCTCTATAATCCACCCAAGACTTGGATAAGACCGGTGTGTGAATCCATGTCCCCATGGGTGCACAGATAGAAGAGATAGAAATTCGTGTGTGTACCTTATGTGATCGTGTAGTTTGTATATGATAAGAAAGCAATAGAATAGTGATGAAAACACATATGTGATGACTCGAGTCCCACCAACTGATGAAACCCGAGTCACCGTGTGCTAACAACTAGCACAACTCGCCCATAAGATCGCAATCACTCAACACACAATTATAAAATATAAATATAGCCAATATGCAATTAATATTGCAAAAATTAAAGGAACATAAATTGAATACTAACTGGAATATTTATTGTAGTATATAATCTTAAGGAGATGTACAACGAAAATCCCTTTGCAAACTGTCAAGTATACCTGAGTACGGAATCCAAAAACACATCAGTAAAAATTGAGTAGAGTAGAAAAAGTAACAGCAGAGTGCAACAATAACCAAGCATAAGAGAAAATGGGTACCATAGTTTTTATTAATCTATTTATTAAGCATCTCATATACTAGAAGCCTAATTTATTATAGTTCACAAATTATCAATCGACGTCTTAGGGCACGAGACGATTTCATGTAATTTCCTGTAATGTAAGACTGGTATAAGCTACCCTCCTAGCCGGGAAGACCACTTATACCCCCACCAAGTCGCTGCTCTCCATTACCCTGGGGTCATTGCAAAAAGGGGTGGCAGTAATGTCGTGTAGTGTGAACACGTACAAGTGCTATATACGCTGAATCACAGACAGCCAATAACTCACCCATCAGCCGAAAAGAACTTCTCCAAACCTTGAGTCCTGCAGTCTGTTACCCTAGTTGGCTGCTAAGGAGAAGGAAGGCACCACCACCACCGCGGTCCACCTTCCTCCTCACCGCGACCTCACCTCGCTCTCCATCTTCACAACCGCACACCACCGTGAGGACCGCACCACGACCCATCTCCCACAACCACGCTCTCCGCCTCCTCGATCTCCAGCCTCACCGCGACAACTGCGAGCTTCACCGTGAACGGCCGTGTGGTGACAGTGCACGGCCTTGCCACCGTGACCACCACCGCGTGTTCTACTCTTCCTCTTCACTCCACGCACATCCACCTCCCCTTCCTCTTCATCTTCTTTTTCTTCTTCTTCTTCCTCCCTCTGCAACTCCATCGAACCCAACACCGCCAACGTACACCAACTCCTTGAGGCCATTTCCGACCGCCGTTCCCATCACCGTGACCACCAGCCTGCTCTCCTCCTCGCCGAGGACTCATCGCCACCACAACCACACCTCTCCACAGAGCCACCATCGCGATTCCTTCTTTCCATCTTCTCCTTCTTCTTCGTTCTTCTTCTTCCTCATTTTCTTCTCCTGCCAGAAGAACCGATCGCCACCACCACCACCACACCTCCCTGCAGTGGGCACCGTCCGCCAGCATTTTCTCCACCAACGACACCAGGACACTTGCCAGCCCGCAGGCCGTCGACCCTCGCCACCCACGCTGCCAACCGCCAGCTCTTTCTCTCGCGACGAGGATCCACCCCCGTCGCCATTCACCTCGACGTCCGGCCGGTTCCGGCCGTCTCACGACACACCGTCACTACCGACGAATTCACCACACGCCACCGAACCCGTCGACGTCTGCAGCGTCCCCTCCAGTCTCCTCCTCGCGCGCGCACGGAGTGGGAACCATCCCCTGTTTTGCTCCAGTGCAATGGGCATTAGTTCGAATGATCGGCTTGAAAAAGTTGATTTTAGTTTAATATAGTTAAATGGTGGAATTTGCTCTCACCGGCCCTCTATTTCTCTCCTACTCTCTCTTACTCTCATGCTATTTTATCTCTTTCCTTTAAATAAAGGACTGAGGTTGATAATCTTCTCATTTAACTTATAAATATTATTGGTACATTTACAAGATTTATGTGAGTTTGATCTCTTGTTTATATAAGTTCTTAATCCCTCTATTTGTTAATATTACTCCATGCAATAATTTTTACAGTATTTCAACCATAAATGAGAATTTTATGTGAACATTCTTGGTGAAAAAATTTGTGAGTTTATTGGATTAAGTTTCCTGTGGAGACGATCTAATCTTCTGTGGTTAGTTTTCATGAAAATATAATTGTTGATCGTGGATTTTTCCACCACATAAAAAACACTACAACGATCGAATTATTTTTATTCTACTACTATCACTGATTCAAAGCGAAATTTTCACTTAATCAGGTATCACCTTCTAGGTTTGATCGAATTACTTTGATTCATTTACCCATTTGGTTCGTGTACCTGCATTAGCCTTGCCCTGACCTTTACCCTTCTCCAAGGATTTCATGTACTCCGGATAGTTCTTTTTCCAGTGGCTTGACTTCTTATAGTAGTGGCACACATCTGCTGCCTTGCCCTTCTTCATGGAAGTGAGATGTGCGGGAGCTAAAGACTTGTTCTTCTTTTGGGAAGGTTTCCCCTTACCCTGCTTCTTCCTCTTGAAAGTTATTCCCTCTCTAACACTCAAACCAAGAGACACATTGACCCCAATGCCTTAAGTGAGACCGAACTCTCCTCTCCATTAAGACCGTGTAACTGCAGAGGGCCTGCATACACAATTCCAATGAGAAAAATAGGAACTCTTTCTGCATCGCATGACCAAACTCTGTTTGTATGATTTGATCACTTGGTGTACCCTACATCAAGTGCGTCAATCGCTGCTGAGCGTGCGCGTGATTACGCATATGGGTCCTTGAATGCATAAACTAGGGGATTAAAACTACATGTAAGAGACACACATGTATGGCGCATCCCTTTTGGGAAATGAATGGGCCTGCTCCACGTGCATGTTATGCTAATGCCCTTCAGGGACGGAGTGAATTATTTAACATAACCTAGTGGTTATAGTTCCCTTGCCTTGGTAGGGACCATGAATCATCATCACCATAACTAATTTGTTGATGCATTTGAAAATGAGGGAACCTCTCCTACTGGGAATTTGACGAGGTCTTGTTTGAGAAAAAGTTCAATTTAATCCTTTTAAATTAACTAATCTTGACCTAGTCTAAAATTAGAATTACATTCTAATCTTGTCCTATGACTATGTGTTTGAGATCACATCTCATGCATCACAATCATAATCATACATAACATTCCACACACAAAAATTACATCAGAGGTAAGGGCTCTCAAATTATAGGGATTACATGAAAATAATGCAAGTTCGCTTACAATCGCTCTAGATTGTATGCCTAGATGATCACATCATCAATCACATTCCATAATCAAAATCATCAAAATCGTAGAATAAAATTGGCATATAGTGAAAACACCCATAACATCACATGTCAAGGGATGAGATTGCCTTTTCTCCTATGATTACTAATTAATCAATTGAGAGCGATTGGTTATTTTACTAATTGTAATCCTAATTTGAGATTATGTGAAATGTAATGGCATCCCACTTATTTGAAAATCTTTTAATCTAGAAATGAATCAAATTAATTCCAAAATTAAAATTTCTAAAATAGTCTATTGGCTTCTTTGATTTTGAAATACTACGTGTCGAATTTCTATGTGGATCACATCCACAAATTAGGGCAACATTCGAACCACAAACAAAAGACACAAAATCCTTGAAAAAACAACTGAACGTTCTCCAACAATTGTATTGGATTTTTCCTCTAAGTTTAGATCAAATCTAATTTGATTTTGGGTCAAAACCACACTCAGAATCATGTTTTTAATACTACTTAGTCGACCAACAACACTTATTGGTTAACTAACTACAATGATTACTTATTTGCTATCAATTTGCAAAAAGGTATTATAGTTTAGTTAGTAATGATAACATATTAAGCTACATTTAAACCACACAAAACTAATCACGAGAGATCAAATCACGTTAAGAGCTTGGAGCCACAAAACATTTGATCACAAAATCAACCGCCAACTAAAATACTCAAAAAAAGGGGGCAAAGTTTGATTGACCTGAGAGGTAAGTCTAAGTCAAGTCATCCCTTTCAATTATCCATCAAATACTACCTAGCCATGCATGTTAATGCTTAAGTGGAGCTTTTTCTAAAGATTTTATTATGATGCTTTCTAGAAGTAAGCATTTGAAGTCTGGAATGGGATGTAGTCTTACCTTGGTTGCACCTTATTTATCGTGAGACATAGCACTTGAAAGGGAGAGTTAGCTGTCATTTATGACCTATCTCAATTAGTGTAAAAAGGATGTCACACAAGTTATGTAAAACTTATGTTTGAAGGAATGTTATTTAAACCTTCCATTCTGACTTAATGCCCCTTTGTAAGGAGTTACATGACCCTCAACAAGGATTAATCTCATTCCCAAGTATATATCAACAAGGTTAACCCATCCTTCCAACTAACACAAGAAGAGAGATTAACTCTTGTTTCCAAGATGCAAGTCTGGGTTTTCTAACCTACATAAACTATGCCTAAGAAGGAGCGGTGGGCTTTTTTGTTTGAGCTTTGAAGTGTTTCATGGCTTTTTGTGCCCAAATCCAACAAGTGGATGTGTGCATTTTTTCAGTTAGAGTATCATCTTAGATTTTTGTTAAACAATTGTGATACATCCTAAGGCCTAGTTTGAGAATCATGTTAACCCATAAAAATGGGGGTTAACCTAGTTTGGTTTGGAGAATATCTTGACCCGGGTCAAAGGGTGTTAACCTAGGATAAGTTATGTACAAGGTACTAAACATGAAGCTACCCACTAAAAACACTAACAAGCTAATCTCTTATCAGTTCGTCACTACCGAAAACCCCCAAAAAAAGAGTTTTTGAATTGGATTTTTCCCCTCATTGCCCCCTTCTCCTACATTGTTAAAACCTTATATACCTCCATTCATCCTTCATTTTATGCAATAGAATTTGTGTCAATTCATAACTTCAATGTAAAATGAAACAATATGATCATTCAAGTTTGAAAAGCAAAATGAGAGAACATAGATTTCATGATTATAACAAGTAGATTGTAACATAATACAAAAGTAATTTCACTTGCTTGCAATGAGGGAAATGAACTCTTTAATACCCTTATCCGAGCTCCAATCCTCACTTGCAACTTGAATGGCCATTTCCTTGTATTTTTTTGCATTGCTAGTCATCCACTCCCCTCTCTCTCCCTCCATCACCTCCGTAATGTGTAACTCAATCTCTCCGCACCTCACAACCCCCTACTCATCTGCCTTCACCCTCACCCCAACTCCCCATTACTTCTTGTCGAGCCATGCAGTCATTGTCTGCTTGCTTACTTGGGGCATCCCCACCATCGGCACACCAGGGTTCAATGACATTATGTTAAGACCCGAGTCATTAAGCCTTTTTAAGATGTCTGTACTTTTGGTCAGACGTCTGGTAAGACGTTTGAATTGAGGGTCAGACGTCTTGCAAGACGTCTGGACCCATTCCCAAACGTCTAAAAATTGAAATTTTCATGTACGTCCTCGTGTCTTCGCGCATGCTGCACGCAGACAGTACGCGACCTCATTTTCTTCTCCTTCTCTCTCCTCTCGCCGACGCAAACCCTAACCCAGCACCTTATTTAAACCCCCCCTCCTCTCCCTCGTTCACCCCACTTCCAGCCACCCTTCTCCTTCCTCTAGCGAGAGCAGCGAGCGGCGAGAGTGAGCGGAGTGGGGGGAGAGGAGGAGTAGTGAGGGGAAGAGAGGAGAGCAAGCGCGCGAGCTCATGTGGGAGCTCGCCGAAGAGCTCACGGTCGATCGGCGCGTGCACGAGGCGGAGAGGTACGCTGGGGAGGTCCTCCCTGACACTGCTGTAGCCGAAGCAGTAGGCGAGTAGGCGCGGCACAGCCACGTGAGCACGAGAAGGTGAAGGCAGGTTCTGATTCTGGAATTTTCCCAGAATCAGACGTCAGGATCGATGTCCAGATGACGTAGACGATGTCTGGAGGAGGTTCCAGATGATTGAGAGGTAAGCTTCGCGACGTACACCTTCTTTGCGGATACGGCCATGTAGGCCATTTCGCCGAGGCACTGTTTCGTGCCATATTGAGGAGATTTTCGTTGATGCGTGCAAGATTCGCTTCGGGAAGGCACGGGACATGCCCTCCCACGCAGTTCACACGTCTGGGCGAGGCACCAGACAACGGGAAGCATTTCCAGACGTTCGGAGAGGTGGTCGGACGTCTGGAACTAGGTCCAGACGGTCCAGCGGAGTTCCTGGACGTCTGAGGAGTGGCACAGGAGTTGAGGTATGGTTTTGGACTCTTTTAAGACGTCTGGAAGGTGTTCCAGACATCTGATGTGAATCATAATTTCTATTTTTGACCCATTTAGGGTCCGTTTGAGGTTCGATTTCCGCAATTAAGATACCGTTGTTTCCCGTATAATTCCCTCTACTTGTTGGAATACTTTTGTTTTGTTCTGAGTAGTCTCTTGTGAATGATCCTTGTGATAGGACCTTGTTCGTTACGAATTTGGGATTTGCTGAGGCACGTGGACCTGCCGATCAAGCCCCCACTATTCCTGGGTTTACTGGTAGAGTGGCTTCCCCTAGTTTAATTACAAACCTGAACGCATATGTGGAATGAATGTTAGATCCTAGGGTATGGCATGAATCCTAGGACTAGAAATACTGGAATATTTGTATTGAATGTATGGATTGCAGTCTTGGATGAGTAGATAGAATGATAACAATTTCCTGTAAATGAATAACAGCTGCCTGTGAAATGTAAAGTACTTGTGTTAGTAAATAGTTGCATGTAAATTCCTGTTGTTTACGTTAAATGTCATAATATGAGTTGCATGTATATGAACTGGAAATAGAAGATTGAATGTTGGAAACACGAGCTACCTGCGAATAAACCTGGAATGTGAACAATAAAGTTACATGTTACATGTGTAGAACCTGAGAAATGGAAATAGAAATGATGAAACCTGGTATGGCTTGGCCTGAGAAACATGAGCATGAACCTACGGGGAATTAGGAGTAGAGCTCCTGGAAATAAATGGAATGGAACTGGAAATGTGAATTGGGAAGTGAGCTGGCCCTTGAGTACGGAGTACCAAGGAGAGTGACTGTCCCCCTGTTTAGTGCAGAGCGGAGCTAGTCGCCCTAGGGTTGGGACCCAGGGTTAGGATTGACCACTTTGTACCGACTTTTTGGCCCTTGTGTACACAGTAACGGGGAGAGCTACTAGTGTAGGGAGAGAGCTAGCCACTCCATGAGGCCCGGGGTTCAGCTAACTGCCTTACATCGACTTGTTAGGCCCATTGGGCAAACCAGGGTAGTCAGGCGAGGGTGCACGGACTGTGGAGGGGCGAGACCTTTATTTGGTTCTTAGGAGCTAGACCCCTGTTACTGAGAGATCTATGCTCTATACTGGTTTTGTGCTGTGCTTTGGGCACACCCGCTAACGGAAACGACTGATCGCGTGCCAGTGCGGGGTAGCTACCCATGCGTTTATCGCACGTGTCGTAGTCCTGTTACGTCAGTGACCTTGGGGTGGTTGACTGAGTGTAGGATCACCACGAGGTACTCTCCCGGTCAGGAGAGCATCATGTGCTACTTCTACTCTTTGGAAAAGACTGCAATCAAGATCGTTCCCACGAGGAACATTCGAGATCAAGAAAGAGACCTGATAAATAAACCAAGTGATGAAAGAAAGAACAATTAGTTAAAGAAAGAAATTGAAAAACAATAGCTACATGTTCACCTTCACTGTTTTAGTTAGTTTGTTGTCACTCTACTCAGCATTCGCTGACATTTTGTACTCATAACCTTTTTTAAGTCCAGGTGTTGAGCAGCTAGAGCCTACGGCTGCAGAGGGTGTTGAGCCCAGTAGAGCTCAGTAGTTGTAGCTTTCTGTTGTACTCCATTTCCTGTTGTAGTGAGTAGTTTATTTCACTTCTGTACTCTTTCATTGTAAACTTTATATTCCTGTACTCGTTTACTTTCCTACTATTGTGGTGGTGTGTACTGCAGTAGTTTATTTCTTTACTGCTGTCTTTTGTTACTGTTAGTTGCTTGCATGGTGAATGTGGTTTATTTTACTACTTTTTGGTTACTTTCTTGTTGGACGATTGGGTCTTGGGATCAGTCGAGTCGGTCCGGTCTCGTGTCCTGTAGGGATTCGGGAACCGGGTCATAACAAGATGGTATTAGAGCAAGGTCATCCCGAGAAGTGAACCAATTAGCTGGAAAATAACCAATTCACATGCTTGTGACTAGAGTAACCACCACAACGTACCTTTTGACATCTGTTCTGAGTTTCCTTTGTTGAATATCTGTGGAATTGACGTCTCTCTGTTCTGTGTTTGCGTCTACTTGCAGGAGATGCCTTGACGTGGAGTCATTGATGTAACGATCCGATTCCCAAGTTCCTACAAGACACGAGAACCGGACCGACTCGACTAATCCCAAGACCTAGTCGTCCAATGAGGAAGTAACCAAAAGAGCAGTAAAATAAACCACATTCAACATGAATATAATTAACAGTAAGGAAATACAGCAGTAAGGAAAGAAACCACTATAGTATATACCACCACAATAGTAGAACAACATTCATAACATAATATGAACTGCAGGTAAAGAAAAGTACAGCGGAAACAAGAACTACTCACTATAACGGAACAAAAAGAGGTACAAGAGAACAGTGGTAACTCTACTGGACCCTACTCGGCCCAGCGTCCTCTGCAGCCGCTGACCTTGGCTGCTCAACACCTGGTCCTGAAAGGTAACGAGTGTAACACGTCAGCAAAACGCTGAGTAGAGTGGCAGCTAAACTAAAGAAACAGTAAAGTGTACAGTAGCTGTTTTAAATTTTCTTTCTTTCTTTATTTACGTCTTTCTATTGTTTCACAATTTATCTATTTCTCAGATCCTTCACTTGATCTCGAATGTTCCTCGTGGGAACGATCTTGATTGCAGTCTTTTCCGAACAGTAGAAGTAGCATGTGGTGCTCTCCTGGCCGGGAGAGTCCCCCGTGGTGATCCTACTCTCAGTCAACCACCCCAAGGTCACTGACAGATGTAACGGTGACTACGGCACGCACGGTAAACGCACGGGTAGCTAACTCGCACTGGCACGCGGTTAGTCGTTTCCGTTAACGGGTGAGCCCAAAGCACAGCATGGAACCAGTACAGGGCAGAGCCCTCTCAGTAACAGGGGTCCAACCCCTCCACAGTAACCAAACAAGGGCCTTGCCCCTCCACAGTCCGCGCACCCTTGCCTGACTACCTTGGTTTGCCCCAGTGGGCCTAACAAGTCGGTGTGGGAGGCTAGCAGAACCCCGGGGCCCGTGGGGTAGCTAGTACCTCCCTACACTAGTAGCTCTCCTCGGTACTATGTACACGAGGGCCAGCAAGTCGGTACAGAGTGGCCAGTCCTAACCCCGGGTCCCTAGGGCAGCTAGCTCAGCTCTGCACTAAACAGGGGGACAGTCGCTCTCCTTGGTACTCCGTACTCAAGGGCCAGCTCACTTCCCCAATTCTATTCCATTCACTTTCCAGGAGTTCTACTCCTACTTCCCCGTAGGGTTCCAGCTCAGAACGTCTAAGTTTCACCTTCCAGTTTCACGTTATCACAATCCATGTTCTCAAACACTTTTATTTATTCAACAGGCAGCTGTTAATTCAATTACAGGCAGCTATTTGTTCCTTTCCATTTTTCCAAGACTGCAGTATTCATCTGTTCCACTAGTTTTCCCGTCCTAGGATTCATGCCGTATCCTAGGATCTATCATACAATCTAGTTTTCCAACCCTAGGATTCATGCAACACCTAGGATCTATCATTCAATCTGTTTTTCATTCCTAGGATTCATGCAATGTCCTAGGTTCTATTTATGATTCCACAAATTAACAGGTTATACTTAAAAGCCACTCTACCAGGTACGACGGGAGTAATGGGGGCGTGATTGGGAATCCCGCGTGCCTCCGCGACCCCCAAGACTGCAACGGAACGAGGTCCTATCACAAGGATCAAACACAAGGAGTGTCTCAAAATAGTGTATAGCTACTGTAGACGGGTAGAGGATTTAATTCCGGAAAGAACGCAACTCGAAATGCGGAAAACGGAACCCGAACGGGCCCTCAACGGGTCGAGAACGACGACACTGTGCAAAATCAGACGTCTGGAACTTCTTCCAGACGTCTTAAAAAGTGGATCAGAGAATTACCTTGTTCTGCGTGATTTCTCAGACGTCCAGAAGCCTGCGGGGACGTCTGGCCTAGTTCCCAGACGTCCGATGGTCACCCAGGACGTCTGGAGGCCGCTCCCGCCATCTGGTACTACAGCCAGACGTCTGATTCGCGTTGGATGGCGAATCACCGAGCCTGCGTGCACCCAACTCTCTCTCTCAGTACGGTCAGTCGACAGGAAGGAAGAAGACGGAAGAACTCACCTTTCAAACGTTTGGATGGTCTTCCAGACGTCGCCCTCGCCGTCTGGCTATCATCCCAGACGTCTGATTCTGGAAATGTTTCCAGAATCAGGCCGTGAGTCGCCCTCCGCTTGCGACGCCGCGCCTCGTCGCACCTCGTGCGCCTGCTGCTCGGACCACAGCAGTCCCCCCCGCGTCGCCCCGCACCTGCTGCGCTCCCCGCCGGCTAGCCCTGGCAGCCCCGGCGAGCTCGCCCTCACGACTGAGCGCCGCTCTCGCACGCAGCACCTCCTCCGCGCTCACTGCGGCCGCCGCTGCCGCTACAACCTCGCGCTCGCTCTAGCGCTCACTGGCTGAAGGAGAAGAGGAAGGAGGCGGTGGTGATGGAAGAGCGCATGGCCTTTTAAGGCCGCGCGAGGAGGAGAGAGAAGGAGCGCGGCAGGGGAATCTGCAGCCGCAGGAGGAAGGAATAAGCGAATATGCGGGTTTGCGCGCTCAGGCGCGCAGACGACCTGCGCGTGTCAAAGATAACAGATTTCCAGACGTCTGGCAACGATCCCAGACGTCTGATACGACGTCTGGAAGTGATTCCAGACGTCTGGTCCGACGTCTGGCCCACCTCCCAGACGTCTTAAAAGACGTCTGGGGCACGCGTTCATAACAACTGATGTGGGCCGCAGATGAGGTCGAGGACAAGGTTGGAGGGTCGAACGAGCTGAGCCCGACGTCTCCGTAGATACGGGAGATCGTATGAGAGGAGCTCCACCTGCCTCCACGGGTGCCTCTCCCTGGGGCTGCGGAGGGGGAGTCATCTGTGGGATCGTGAGACAGACACAGCGCTGGACGTGGGGGAGGGGGTGACCCTCCACCGCCCCCACCGTCCTCTGACGCTTCCGAGCACGAGCCCTCCTTCCTTGGAGGCATACCAGTTTCCCCACTTCAGCACCATTATGAGCTTTTCGGATAGTTCCGGAAGCTGAAGCCCCCCTCCTTCAAGGGGGATGAGGACCCGACCAAGGCGGAGGACTGGCTCGAGCAGATCGAGAAGGTGTTTAACACCCTTCGCCTCCCTGCGGAGTGCCGCGTGGCCTTTGCCACGTACCAGCTGGAGAGTGTGGCACACAGGTGGTGGAGGGCAGTCAGAGGTCAAGTGAGGGTCGAGCTGCCTTGGGACCAGTTTGTCACCCTCTTCTGCGAGCAGTACTTTCCGTAGACGTGGCAGGATCAGAGGTGGGAGTTCCACACTCTCCGCCAGGGGACAATGACCGTGAGCGCGTATTGCACGCGTTTTCTGGAGCTGTCTCGTTTTGCCACGACAGCTGTGGCTACCAAGGAGGAGCACCTGTGGAGGTTCACCGAGGGGCTCTGACCTGCTATCGGGGATATGTCAAACCCCTGAAGCTTCTTACATTCTCTAAAGTGGTGGAGGCAGCTATGACATATGAGGAGACCAACCCGGTCGCACGTGACACTGACAGCGGACGAAAGAGGCCCTACCAGCCAGACTACTCACAGGGCCAACGAGAGAGGAGGCACGTGGCACCCGCAAGAGAGCCGTCACGCTTTGCGGGGCCGTCAGTGGCCTTTGGGGGCCCCCGACAGGGGCCAGCTGTCAGCACCAGACCCCCGCTCAGCCGTCAGCAGGGACCTATCGAGGGCGGGAGTTGAGTTCCCCTCTGCTACCAGTGTGGCCAGCCGGGCCACATCAGGTGGGACTGCCCGTTTAGGGCTGGAGGTCAGTAGATGCTCCCTGCGTCGAGCACTGCAGGACGTGCAGGAGGCCGCGGTTCCCAAGCGCATGGGGGAGGACAGCAGTCGTGGGGAGGGTACCGGCCAGCGGCTACCCGTCCGACGTAGAGTGTGGCTGCTTCGTCCGCACCTAGGGATGAGGAGCGTATCAATGCCCTGACACACAGAGATGCTAGAGCTTCAGGTTCAGTGGTGATAGGTATGGTTACAGTTTCCGGCAGACTAGTTTACACACTTTTTGATTCCGGCGCCACGCACTCGTTTGTCGCTACTAGTTTTGCTGTCAGTTTGGGGCAGGACTATGTGTTGTTAGAGGATCCGTTTGTGATCAGAGGTTCGGGTGGTTAGCTATTTATAGCTGAGGAGGTTTACACAGGTTGTGAGGTCAGTGTTGGGGGACACAGCCTCCCCGCTAATCTGATTGTGATACCGATGGAGGACTTTGGCGTGATTCTGGGGATGGACTGGCTATCCGCTTACCATGCTTTGGTGGACTCTTTTGAGAGGAAGATCGTCTTCTCCATACCAGAGTTGCCCTCTTTTGAGTTTCACGGACAACCAGTGGACGGAGGCTTTAGGTGCATTTCTGCACTTCGGGCGGCGAGACTTTTGGGCCAGGGGTGTGAGGGCATTCTGGATTGTGTAGTGGCAGAGCCTAGCCCCGTGATAGATTTTCAGAGTATCCCGGTGGTTAGAGAGTACCCCGACGTATTCCCAAAGGAGCTGCCAGGACTACCGCCCGAGCGTAAGATCGAGTCTGAGATCTCACTGGTACTGGGGACCAGCCCCATTTCTACAGCACCTTACAGGATGGCACGACTTGAGCTGCGAGAGCTCAAGTCCCAGTTGCATTACCTTCTGGAGAAGGGCTTTGTGAGGCCCAGTGCGTCTCCGTGGGGAGCCCCGATATTGTTTGTGAAGAAGAAGGATGGTACCCTACGCCTTTGTGTGGATTACAGACAGTTGAATAGGGTTACCATCAAGAACATGTATCCGCTGCCGAGGATTGGCGACTTGTTTGACCGGTTGCAAGGTGCCATGGCATTCTCCAAGATAGACTTGAGGTCTGGTTACCACCAGTTGAGGATCAAGGAGACCGACATCTCCAAGACAGCTTTCCGCACCCGATACGGACACTACGAGTTTTTGGTCATTACGTTTGGGTTGACCATCGCCTCCACTGCTTTCATGGATTTGATGAACCGGGTGTTCAGACCGTATCTAGATCAGTTCGTGGTGGTATTTATTGATGATGTGCTCATCTACTCTCGGGATCAGGTGTAGCACGGACAACACTTGCAGATGGTTTTGGACACACTGAGATGACGTAGGCCGTATGCCAAATACAGTAAGTGCGAGTTCTGGTTGAGGGAGGTGACCTTCTTAGGTCATGTGATTTTCAGGGATGGCTTGGCTGTGGACCCAGCCAAGGTTGAGGCAGTACTCAGGTGGGAGAGACTGTGTACAGTGATAGAGATCTGCAGTTTCTTGGGACTAGCAGGCTACTACAGGCGGTTTATCAGGGGTTTCTCGCAGATTGCACGTCCTATGACACAGCTGACCCGGAAGGACATGCCCTTTTCTTGGACAAACGCTTGTGAGGCGTGTTTTCAGGAGCTGAAGGGGAGGCTGACTTCGGCTCCCGTGCTTACCATCCCAGACAGCAGTGGCGGGTTCATTGTGTATAAGGATGCCTCTTTGCAGGGGTTAGGGGGTGTGCTCATGTAGTGGGGTCACGTTGTCGCTTACGCTTCGCGGCAACTGAAGCCCCATGATCATAGCTACCCTACCCATGACCTGGAGCTGGCAACTGTCATCTTCACACTGAAGGCTTGGAGGCACTACCTATATGGTGAGACCTTTGAGATTTTCACAGATCATAAGAGCCTTAGATACTTGTTTGACCAGAAGGAGCTCAACATGAGACAGAGACATTGGTTAGAGCTCTTGAAGGACTATGACTGCAGCATTTCTTACCATCCGGGGAAGGCCAACGTGATGGCGGACGCCTTGAGCCAGAAGGAGCCCACCCACTTGGCCAGTTTACAGGCACAGAGTTGGAGACTGATGGAGGAAATGGGCAGTTGGCGACCCTTAGAGTTACTGGGGCACTGTGGGGCAGTGACTGTGACACGACAGATGAGGCCAGAGCTGATAGATCGCATCATCACAGGACAGGTGGCGGACCCTACCTGCAGTCGTTGCATGACAGAGTACTGTCAGGAGATCCTGGAGACTTCTCCTTTACCGACGAGGTGCTGCGCATGAGGGGACATTTGTGCGTTCCCCGAGACGAGGAGCTATTGAGAGAGCTCCTGACTGAGGCACACGATTCCAGGTTCACCATACATCCCGGGAACACAAAGATGTATTATGATTTGAGACGCGGCTTTTGGTGGAGGGGAATGAAGAGGGATGTATGTGAATTCGTGCAGCAGTGTTTGGTGTGCCAGCAGGTGAAAGCCGAGCATCAGAGGCCTGCAGGGCAGTTGTAGCCACTTCCAGTGCCAGAGTGGAAGTGGGAGAGCATCACCATGGACTTGGTGGTGGGCTTGCCCATTACCCAGTGATGAGAACCTCATCATGAGCCATAACTAGCTCATTTTGACCCAATACAAAGGATAAAAGCTCCTACATAACTCAGGGAAAGGCTTTACTCAGAGAATTCTGAGTTTAAGGAGAAAACAAGTCATAAGGGGTAAAAATGTAATTTTACCAGTATAATCTACATTCAGGGTAATTCAGGGTCCAAACATAGGTCAAAGCAACTTAATAAGAATAAAAGTGGGATGAGATGATCTAGCAAGGGCTACAGAAATTCCAAGGAACTAAATGATAATCTGTAACCCTAAAACAAACCCACTTCAATTCACGAGGTTCAAGGCAAAGCAAAAATGGAATAAACCCTCTAAAATTCATAGAAAAATAATCTCTAGGGTTTAGAACCTTCAATTTGACCTTAGGAACCCATCTTGACCTACATTGAGAACCATACCCAATTAATAACTTAATTTGGGTTTTTGCGTAAATTGATCAGTCAAACAAGGTTTAATCTAGAAATAAAATTCACCATCAGATTCCTTAGGTCCTAATTAGTCATGTATAAAAACTTGAGCCTAAGAAGAAACCTTCTTGACCAACTTTACACTTTGGTCCTCATATATTTACTTTTTGGCCCTCAACTTTTGAACCCTCGCATTTTGGCCCCTAACTCTCCTTCGTTCTTTGCGTTCAGGTCCCCCCTGCAAAACCTGCCAGCGCCATGCTCCGGCGACCTTGCGCGGAGCATGGCGCCGCGCAGGGTGAGGGGGAGAGCCTGGCAAGTAAACCGGGGGTGCCCTGCGTCGTCAGCCGTCGCAGGGACACCCCCCTGGTCGCTGTAACCCACCATACCGGCCGTGCGAACGCACGGACGGTATGGGTTTCCATCTCCGGCGTCCTCCGGCAAGGGAGACACGTCGTCTCCCTCCGCCTTCCTCCCTGATTCGGTCCCTATAAATACCCCCATCGCTCCACCGTTCTTCCGAGCTCGGATCTGACGGAGAAAACCCCCAACTTTCCTCTCTTCTCACTCCGGCAGACGCCCACCAGCTCCGGCGGTTCTTCCTCCTCCTCCTCTTCGCTCTGCCGCAATACCAGCAGCAGAGATTTCTTCCCCTGCTCTTCCCGCGCCACGCCGTACCCAGCTGGCGCCTCTCCGGCCCTCTGCTCGCCGCCGCCCCTTCCCCCGGGCATCTTCTTCTCCGGCGACAGTCGATACGACTGTCGCCCTGCTCCGGCCCCTTTCGTCTCCGTAGCTAGGTCATAACTTCTCCCCATCTCCCCCTCTTTCTTTTCCTCACTGTCTTTTATTTGATTAAACCCTCGACCGCTCCTGTCCACCGTCACCCCCTTCGTCTCCGGCCAAACTCCGGCGAGACGCTCCCATCACCCCAGCAACCCACACGGCTCGCCGACCACCGCAGAACCTTCGCCTCCTCACCCTGATCAACCCCCGCCCTTCCACTTCCCCCACATCACCCTCTGCAACCCCACCGAACAAACCCATCTTCCGACCCGCAGTCCGACCTAGGGCAGCCCTTGCACGCCGCCCCACACCTCGCCACCACCCACACGAGCTTCGCCGCACTCTGGCGAAGCTCCCGACACCTTCTGATTAGGCCGAGAGGCCGTTTTGCTGTGAACAGGTCACCCGACCTCCGCCGCCATTGCCGTGCAGAAGGAGCTGCTTCCGCCTGCAGCTGCAGATGCGCCACGCCTAGATTCGACTCCCAGGCCTTGCGAGGCATTTCGACAAAGCGTCAGGTTGCTGAAGCGAAGCCCTCGCGCGAAGGCCTCGCGTAACGCCGCGATTACCAGCTGTCTCCTCCGCGTGGGCGCCAACTCGGGGTGGGACATTTAGTCCCACCTCGGAGAACTCTGAAGAGGCGCAGCGGTATAAAGTGAAAAAGTGCTGGAGGCTTATTGCCTCAGCACACGGGGTGAGGTCCCCTTCACCCGCCCGGTTACCCGGTCTCGTCCGCACTCACGCCCCACGGACCTGACCCGACCCGACTTAGACTGACCTGCACTCCTCGCCCACCACGCACGCCGGTGGGCCTGGACCCGGGCGCGACCCGCATACCCGATTACCCGGATGCTCTGGGAGAGCCTTCCGAAGAGCGAATTCAGAGAAAGAGAGACGCGGAGGTGGGGGAGGGTAGAGTAGGTTTTGCCCTCTGACGTAAACTCTGAAGTGTGCAGGCACAGGTGAAGAAGAAGGACCGCGAAGAAGAAGAAAGCTAAGGGAGACACTGTAGCAACAAGCGGTTTAAGTCGTCTGATTGGAAAATCAGACGACGTCCTGAAGGGAAAAGAAGAAAGAAGGAGAGACGACGTCCTGACAGGAAAAAGAAAAGAAGAAAGAAGAAGATCTGAAGAACAAAAGAACAAGGAAGAACAACAGAAGAAGAAGAGGACCACAAGGAGATAAACACAGAAGAAGAACAGGAAGAACAAAAGCTAAAGAGAGAAAGAGACAAAGAGAAAGAAAGAAGAAAAGAAGAAGAACTCAAACTTTCATCTCTCTCCCTCTCTCTCTCTCTCTCTTTATTTTTTTTAATAGAACATGTATATCTCTAGAATACAACTTGCTCCCTGAGTTCGACCTCGGGAACTCTTTTATTTTCCGAGTAAAAAATTTTATATATTTGAAATGATGGCAATAACTGGCTATACTACAACGCTATAACAATAAAACCCGGTTATCTCTCGAAGCCAACGTTTCTTTTGGCGCCGTTGCCGGGGAGCAACGGCTATTCTAGAGGTAAACATTCCTGTTTCTCTTTTTAATTTCTGATAATCTCCCCTCTTTTGTGCAGCTACAGGAAATCAAGAAGACAAGCAACCGCACGACAACCACTCTGAGGACAGGTAAATTTTTCCTCTCACTATTAACCCCTAAACTCTAAAGAGAAAGAAAAGAAAAGAACAAGCAATATAGGGCTAACCTGTCTTCCATACTTAGTAACCATAAAGAGTTGCATGTTTTCAACTCATTAGTCCTGCACACTCTTAAGGGTATTTAAGGGCTAACACATTCTTGCTTGAGTCCTAATTACCCAACAAAGAACTAACTGGACCAAGTAGAGCCAACATAAGATTCAACCTTAGGGTTTTAAAGACACACTACTTAAATCAAGAATGGAGAAAATCCAAAAGAAGTGTGCCTAAACCATTGATTGAAAATACCTATTCAAAAGAAAACCTAAAACAATTGACTCTCTAAACACTTGAACCCTAAAAGACAAGACCTGAAAGCTCTCAAAGAAAACAAGAGGTAAAGTTAACCCCTTGGGTCAACCAACCTTAAATTAGGTCACTCTTTGCACTTAAAAGACTAAAGTTCAAGTGAAACCTTAAGCACCCTGATCTTAAAATTGGTAGACTTAAGAGGTCAAGATCCCCATTCTGGTCTACCTGGAACCGCAGTGACAAGAGAGGTCGGGTGGGGGAAACCCTGTAACCCGTGGGGACGCTCTACCGTGTAGGGGTCTTCGCGGGACTCTCCCTCTCTGGCTGCCCAGGTAATTCTCAGGTGGACGATCTTTCTGATCAAGGGGTCCATCTGCCCCGCACCTCTATAGTCACCCAACACATTTTTGGGTGTCTTGATTGGGTCCAGCACCTTCTAAACTTACCTCTTCCAACAGTGCATGTACGGAAGGAGGTCCTTAAGACCACCCTTAAGACCTCCTTTAGAAATTCGCTCTCGTCAAGGCCAAGCCTCGACGCCCGTGTTTGTGCAGCAACACCCTCACATTATTCTCTCTTCTGATTCAGAACCAAGTTCTTCTTCTTCCCCCATCATGGCTCAGCCAGTTGAGGAAGAAAATAATCTGGAACACCAGCTCCAGCGACTCAATGACCTCTTCCAAAACTTCGTGCACCCACCACAGCGTCCCATGATGCGGGACCACTACAATCCTGCTGCGGTGGCCATTGAGCCTCGAGTCAGAATCCCGACTGGAGGACCTGATTCCGAATTAAAGCCCAACATGATTCATGCTATACCTAAATTCCATGGGCTTAATTCTGAAGATCCCTTCCAGCACATCAAACAGCTAAAGCATCTGGCCCACACTTTTGGATCAGATGCGCAAAATCGGGATATTCTTCTCATGAAGATGTTCTCCTTTTCTCTTAGGGACAAGGCCGCCCATTGGTATCAAACTCAGACCCGGCCGATCAACACTTGGGAAGAACTTCAATTCGAGTTTTTGAAAAAGTTTTTTCCCGTTGGTTGGACCAACGCCTTGCGCCATCAGATTACACACTTCACTCAACAATCAGGAGAACCTCTCCATGAGGCATGGGATCGTTTTCAAGATCTCATGAGAAAGTGCCCCCATCACGGAGTTCCTAAATGGGAACAAGTCCAATCTTTTTACCAGGGACTCTGTGAGGACATCCACCTTTTCATCAATGCAACTTGCGGAGGAAACATCATGGGTCAACATGAAGACACCGTATGGGAGATTCTCGAAAACATGTGCGAGAACTCCATCAACAATGACTCCATGGGATTATTCGACAGGACGAATACCCGCGCAGCGACGAATCTTAAGGGAGCACATGAGACGTAGGGCCTGTCCGCATTAGTCGACCTGGAATTAATGGCCAGTCGATTGGACAAGGTCTCAATCATTGAAAAGAAGGTGGATGAGCTGACTCAGCACTTGCAGCGAGCCACCTCCGCGCGTAACTCCTTTGCACAACCTCCTTCCACACAGGAGACTGTGCAAAACATCCTCCACCGATATTCCCTTAGGATGGATCCATATCCATCCCCATCTGATTCTTGGATCGAAGGATCATCCGATCCTTTCTACACCAGTCGGGGGAACTCCATTCCCCCTTTCCCTGATTCTCAGGAGGTTCCTCAGACCTGCGAGGACCTCAACGCCATCCAGAACGACCCATTCTCCAACACTTACAACCCTGGATGGCGAAACCATCCCAATTTTCAGTGGGCGGGAAATTCCCAAACCCAAAGACCACCTTTTCAGTCCCGCCCACAGCCCTCTCGTCATTACCAGCCGCCTCAGCCTCGGCCCAACCCTACTTATCCATCAGGGCCAAATCAGGATCAAATGTCCCTAATCCTTCAGACTCTGGCTGACATTCAAAAAATGAATGCGCTATTCAAAAACAGCACAAGGACGAACTTACAGAAGTTAAAACTCAACTGGCCCAGTTGGCAAATTCTCGCCAGCCAGGCACACTCCCTTCCCAACCCCTTCCTAACCCAAATAACGTGCCAACCCAGAAGCACGTTATGAATCCAAATTTAGGCCACGCACAATGGATTTATCAGGCCCCTACTGCTCCATCTCCAGACGAGATGGAAGCTTCAACTTCTTATGCGGGATTTCAGCAGCAGCCACCCCTCTTACAAAACCCAAACCAAAATCAGGCCGGATTAAATTCTGTAACAACACGTAGTGGTAAAACAACTCAAGACCCGCATTATCCAAACCACTCCAAGCCTGATAACTATGACCCTAGGATAGTTATCCAATATACCACTGTCCCAGATCCACAACCTGGACCTATCCTAGAAGAACCAACCAAGATCCCGTTTCCCGAGGCCTTGACTAAGGGAAAGAAGACCACCAAACCCGTGGCCCCTGAGGAGAACCTGGTCAAGCTCTTTGAGCAGGTCCACATAAACATCCCCTTGATGGATGCAATCTGCCACGTACCAGCTTACGCACGATTTCTAAAGAATATATGTACACCCCAGCGTAAGCCGCGAACCAAGGGAGGGAGCCCAATTGTTCTGTCAGAACAAGCCAGCTCTGTAATCCTCAGTAGACTCCCACCCAAGGCAAAAGATCCTGGTACTCCCCTGATTTCCTGCAAGATAGGTGGTACCCAATTTGATAGAGCATTGTTAGACTTGGGTGCATCCATAAACCTGATACCCACATCCTTACTTGACCATCTAGAAGAATCTGAGCTAAAACCAACCGAGGTGACATTACAATTAGCAGATTGATCTATAAAGTCACCAAAAGGGATTCTCGAGGATGTTATCGTAAGAGTGCGGGATTTCTATTTTCCAGTGGACTTTATAGTCTTAGATATGGATGCACCTGAGAACCCTAGGGATACACCAATCATTCTAGGGAGACCTTTCTTGGCTACTGCTAGAGCCAACATCAGCTGTGAGGAGGGCCAAATAGAGCTTAAGTTTGGAGATCAAACACTGAAAATTGATATATTTAAGGCCCAACAAGGAATTAATTGCGGCGTCATCGAACAAATTTGTGACATCAGGACCTTGGTTGATGAATCACACTTCCAGGATGACGCGATTATGCCTCATCAACCACAGAAGGATCTTGACCCGCAAACAGAGGAGTCGAATCCAGATATGAATAACCCAGTAACTCCCACCCTCGAACCTCACATCTATACTGAACCACCCGCTGCTGCTGATAACCCCATCCTCGAACTGAAACCCCTTCCTGCTCACTTGAAATACATCTTTTTGGGTTCTAATCAGACCCTTCCTGTGATTATCAATTCCAACCTCAGTCCTGAACAGGAATCCCGTCTGATTGTTGTCCTCCAGCAACATCGCAGAGCCATCGGGTGGACTCTCGACGATTTGACTGGAATAAGTCCCTCTTATTGTACTCATCATATCTATTCGGAAGAGGGCACACGACCTTCTCGTGAAATGCAGAGACGCTTAAACCCCAATCTGCAGGAGGTCGGGAAAAAGGAGATCATCAAGTGGTTAGATGCCGGAATCATCTACCCGATCTCCGATAGTCGTTGGGTGAGCCCAATTCAGGTCGTACCCAAGAAGGCAGGACTCACCACTATAACAACTGAGACCGGAGAAATCATTCCTACCCGATTAGCCAACTCGTGGAGAGTCTGTATAGATTACCGCCGACTCAATTCCTCCACGAAGAAGGACCATTTCCCACTACCCTTCATTGATCAAATTCTCGAAAAACTTGCGGGAAATAGGTTCTTCTGCTTTCTTGACGGGTACTCCGGTTATAACCAGGTGGCAATCCATCCTGAGGACCAAGAAAAGACCACGTTCACCTGCCCCTTCGGAACATACGCTTTCCGAAGGATGCCTTTCGATCTTTGCAATGCACCCACTACTTTTCAGCGATGCATGCTTGCCATATTCTCAGATATGGTAGGTGATTATCTGGAAGTCTTCATGGATGACTTTTCAATTTTCGGAGCATCATTCGACGATTGCCTCCAACACTTGGTCCAGATACTCAGGCGGTGCATCGATGTGAATTTGGTTCTTTCCTGGGAAAAGAGCCATTTCATGGTGCCTGAGGGAATTGTCCTGGGACACTCAATTTCGGAGAAAGGTATCCAAGTGGATCGAACTAAGGTTAATCTGATCTCTCACCTTCCTATGCCTAGCTCGATCAGGGACATCCGTTCCTTTTTAGGGCATGTCGGTTTTTATCGACGATTTATCCCTGATTTTTCAAAAATCGCACGCCCCCTGACCACTCTTCTCTCCAAGGATGTTCCTTTCGAAATTTCCAAGGAATGCACTCAAGCATTTGAAATCCTGCGTGACCGAGTCACCCAAGCCCCGATCCTACAGTCCCCTGATTGGTCTCAACCCTTTGAGATCATGTGCGATGCATCCGACTTCGCTGTATGAGCAGTTTTGGGGCAGAAAATTGACAGGAAACCTGTGGTCATTTACTACGCCAGCAAAACACTCGATGAGGCTCAGCGTAACTATACGGTTACTGAGAAAGAGCTGCTAGCTGTAGTATTTGCCCTAGAAAAGTTCAGATCGTACCTTCTGGGTTCCCGTGTCATCATATACTCGGATCACACAGCTGTGAGGCATCTCCTTGCAAAGAAGGACGCGAAACCTCGATTAATCCGATGGATCTTGCTGTTGCAAGAATTTGACCTTGAGATTCGCGACAAAGCGGGAAAGCAAAATGTGGTAGCTGATCACTTATCCCGTCTTCCTTCTGAAATAATTGACCCTCCCGGACCCATCACTGAGCATTTTCTCGATGAGCACCTGCTGACTATTGGTACTAGCCTTCCATGGTTTGCTAATATAGTAAATTACTTGGCATCTCATCAGATCCCGTCTGATTGGCCGAAGGCCAAGAAAGACAAATTACGCTCCGATGCCAAGTATTACATTTGGGAAGACCCGTACCTCTTCCGCATAGGTGCCGATCAGATCATCCGGAGATGTGTCCCGGAAGGGGAATTCAACAATATCCTCTCTTTCTGCCATGACCAGGCATGCGGTGACCATTTCGCCGGGCATAAAATCGCATCAAAAGTCCTCCAGTGCGGCTTTTACTGGCCCACACTGTTCAAAGACGCATACAATCACTGCAAGGCATGCAGTCGTTGCCAGACTTTGGGCAACATGAGCCATCGCGACATGATGCCTATGCAACCGATTCTAGTATGCGAAATCTTTGATGTTTGGGGGATTGATTTTATGGGCCCCTTTCCTGTTTCGGATGGTTTCGAATACATTCTGTTGGCTGTGGACTACGTGTCCAAATGGATCGAAGCCATACCGACCCGAACCTGTGATTACAAAATCGTTCTCAAATTCATTCATCAACACATTTTCTCAAGGTTCGGGATTCCTCGTGCAATAATCTCTGATGGGGGGACCCATTTCACAAATGCTCAGTTTAGGTCACTGATGACCAAATACGGGGTGTCTCACCGAATCTCTACTCCTTACCACCCCCAAACTAATGGTCTAGCTGAGCTGTCTAATCGGGAGATCAAGAAAATCTTGCAAGTCACTGTTCGACCTGACAGGAAGGACTGGTCGTCCCGACTTCCGGAAGCATTGTGGGCCTATAGGACCGCCCACAAGACCCAATTGGGCATGTCTCCCTTTAGACTGGTGTACGGAAAGGCATGCCACCTTCCCGTAGAACTGGAGCATAAAGCCTATTGGGCAGTACGAAACTGTAATCTAGATCTTTCCAAGGCTGGGACCCACAGAAAACTCCAAATCAGCGAGATCGATGAATTACGCCTAGACGCGTACGAGAACTCGCAAATCTACAAGGAGCGGGTTAAAGCCTTCCACGACAAACACATCTCGAGAAAGATCTTTCATCCTGGTCAAAAGGTCCTACTCTTTGATGCCCGACTCAAACTCTTCCCAGGAAAACTGAGATCCAAGTGGGTCGGACCATATTTGGTCCGACAGGTTTTTGGAAATGGAGCAATCGAAATCAGTCCACTCAGCCACAATTCTGAACCTTTCATCGTGAACGGTCAAAGACTCAAGCCGTTCATTGATGTAACTTCTACTGATTTGGCTGAAGCATCTTATATCCTCCTTTCCCCTTGAGCTTATTGTGCCCAGCCGATGGCGTAAAACTCAGCGCTTAACGGGAGGCAGCCCGTCATTCTCTTTGAAAACCTGAAACTTGTTCTGACACCTTTTTGCACTTGAGGTTCACCCTTGTAGACAGCCGACCCCACCTCAGATGCTTGCATCTGGGATTAGAAATCGTCCGCAAAAATTCAACCCGACCCATCCACTCATCCAAATTTCTGTCTTAAGGAATGAACTAAGTTAAATAAAAACCCCCTAGGTTACAATGAGGACATTGCAAATCTTAGGCATGGGGGGGGGTATGAAAGTGCAAAACTTGTAAGAAAAGATTTCAAACAAAAAATTCACATATGCCAAGAACACCATAAAAATTAAAAAATTTTTTTCGAAAAAGAATAAAAGAAGGAAATTTTGTGAAGGAGAAGGAGAAGCTAAACAAAATGAAAAAGGAGCACAAAATTATAAGAAAAGGTGATAGTCATTAGTAAGGAACTAAGGAATTAACCTAAGTTCTAGACCTCATTCAAGAAAATAACTGAAAAGTGCATAATGAGATTAGTAAGAACGCAAACCTTAGGCATTCTTGAATAGACTCTTAGTACCCATTAAGATCTAGACACTCCTCAAGAGGTTGAGGAAAATGAAAAGCTGAAGTATTAGGTCTAAGGCTTAGGGAGTATTTGGCCTCGTTAACTAATTTTTGGTTTACGGGACTCAGTAACCTAAGCACCCTAACCTCACACACAGCCTGGTTCAGTAAGCGTAAAAATCAAAATCACGCAGAAGCGTCGCAAAATTCTGAAAAGAACACCTAGAATAGGAGCGGCCGATCGACACAAGTTGATTTGGACGAGTTCCCAGCGCGGAGAGGCGGGAAATCCCCTCGAAGATGCGTAACAAAATATCATCTCCTCGGTGCCTGTCTCTTAGGATATTTACATATCCTACTGGGGGCATGTAAGCACTCTGCTGATTCAGATTCCATGGATGGAATTATCTCGAAGTGTCAATTGCCAGGGTCTGGATTCGGCCACGGAACACCATGGATGGGATTATCTCGAAATCTCAATAGCCAAGGTTCCGGGAGTTGCCATGGGCGGTGCTATCTCGAAGCATCGATTGCCAGGAACCCTTGAGGATTGATGATGGGAGCAAGGAATCTGATACAGACCTGTTGAAAAGCCAATCCTAGGCTAGAACTAAAAAGAAAAAGAGAGAGAAAACTCTCCAAACAGAATAACTTTCTATCTCTCTCTTACAAAACGCACTGCGAACTGAGCCAGGGCTAAAATCATTTCAAGCACGGGTGCTTTAACCACAAAGTCCAATAAACCTTAGGTTAGTTCTTGTGGGCCTTAAAAACCTTTGCTAAAGACTGAGGCTAAAGCTAGACAGATTTGGATCTTGATTGGTACTAGAGTACCTTTTAGGCCTATGGTCAGCATTCTAACCTAATCTAAGCTCAAATGAAAAAGCACTTATCTGAAGCTATTAAGAACTTAATGGTCTAGAACAAGGGTTGAAACCTTAAGTTTTTTTTGCTAAGGGACTAGCAAAAGCTAGGCATGGGGGTATGATGAGAACCTCATCATGAGCCATAACTAGCTCATTTTGACCCAATACAAAGGATAAAAGCTCCTACATAACTCAGGGAAAGGCTTTACTCAGAGAATTCTGAGTTTAAGGAGAAAGCAAGTCATAAGGGGTAAAAATGCAATTTTACCAGTATAATCTGCATTCAGGGTAATTCAGGGTCCAAACATAGGTCAAAGCAACTTAATAAGAATAAAAGTGGGATGAGATGATCTAGCAAGGGCTACAGAAATTCCAAGGAACTAAATGATAATCTGTAACCCTAAAACAAACCCACTTCAATTCACGAGGTTCAAGGCAAAGCAAAAATGGAATAAACCCTCTAAAATTCATAGAAAAATAATCTCTAGGGTTTAGAACCTTCAATTTGACCTTAGGAACCCATCTTGACCTACATTGAGAACCATACCCAATTAATAACTTAATTTGGGTTTTTGCGTAAATTGACCAGTCAAACAAGGTTTAATCTAGAAATAAAATTCACCATCAGATTCCTTAGGTCCTAATTAGTCATGTATAAAAACTTGAGCCTAAGAAGAAACCTTCTTGACCAACTTTACACTTTGGTCCTCATATATTTACTTTTTGGCCCTCAACTTTTGAACCCTCGCATTTTGGCCCCTAACTCTCCTTCGTTCTTTGCGTTCAGGTCCCCCTGCAAAACCTGCCAGCGCCATGCTCCGGCGACCTTGCGCGGAGCATGGCGCCGCGCAGGGTGAGGGGGAGAGCCTGGCAAGTAAACCGGGGGTGCCCTGCGTCGTCAGCCGTCGCAGGGACACCCCCCTGGTCGCTGTAACCCACCATACCAGCCGTGCGAACGCACGGACGGTATGGGTTTCCATCTCCGGCGTCCTCCGGCAAGGGAGACACGTCGTCTCCCTCCGCCTTCCTCCCTGATTCGGTCCCTATAAATACCCCCATCGCTCCACCGTTCTTCCGAGCTCGGATCTGACGGAGAAAACCCCCAACTTTCCTCTCTTCTCACTCCGGCAGACGCCCACCAGCTCCGGCGGTTCTTCCTCCTCCTCCTCTTCGCTCTGCCGCAATACCAGCAGCAGAGATTTCTTCCCCTGCTCTTCCCGCGCCACGCCGTACCCAGCTGGCGCCTCTCCGGCCCTCTGCTCGCCGCCGCCCCTTCCCCCGGGCATCTTCTTCTCCGGCGACAGTCGATACGACTGTCGCCCTGCTCCGGCCCCTTTCGTCTCCGTAGCTAGGTCATAACTTCTCCCCATCTCCCCCTCTTTCTTTTCCTCACTGTCTTTTATTTGATTAAACCCTCGACCGCTCCTGTCCACCGTCACCCCCTTCGTCTCCGGCCAAACTCCGGCGAGACGCTCCCATCACCCCAGCAACCCACACGGCTCGCCGACCACCGCAGAACCTTCGCCTCCTCACCCTGATCAACCCCCGCCCTTCCACTTCCCCCACATCACCCTCTGCAACCCCACCGAACAAACCCATCTTCCGACCCGCAGTCTGACCTAGGGCAGCCCTTGCACGCCGCCCCACGCCTCGCCACCACCCACACGAGCTTCGCCGCACTCTGGCGAAGCTCCCGGCACCTTCTGATTAGGCCGAGAGGCCGTTTTGCTGTGAACAGGTCACCCGACCTTCGCCGCCATTGCCGTGCAGAAGGAGCTGCTTCCGCCTGCAGCTGCAGACGCGCCACGCCCAGATTCGACTCCCAGGCCTTGCGAGGCATTTCGACAAAGCGTCAGGCTGCTGAAGCGAAGCCCTCGCGCGAAGGCCTCGCGTAACGCCGTGATTACCAGCTGTCTCCTCCGCGTGGGCGCCAACTCGGGGTGGGACATTTAGTCCCACCTCGGAGAACTCTGAAGAGGCGCAGCGGTATAAAGTGAAAAAGTGCTGGAGGCTTATTGCCTCAGCACACGGGGTGAGGTCCCCTTCACCCGCCCGGTTACCCGGTCTCGTCCGCACTCACGCCCCGCAGACCTGACCCGACCCGACTTAGACTGACCTGCACTCCTCGCCCACCACGCACGCCGGTGGGCCTGGACCCGGGTGCGACCCGCGTACCCGATTACCCGGATGCTCTGGGAGAGCCTTCCGAAGAGCGAATTCAGAGAAAGAGAGACGCGGGGGTGGGGGAGGGTAGAGTAGGTTTTGCCCTCTGACGTAAACTCTGAAGTGTGCAGGCACAGGTGAAGAAGAAGGACCGCGGAAGAAGAAGAAAGCTAAGGGAGACACTGTAGCAACAAGCGGTTTAAGTCGTCTGATTGGAAAATCAGACGACGTCCTGAAGGGAAAAGAAGAAAGAAGGAGAGACGACGTCCTGACAGGAAAAAGAAAAGAAGAAAGAAGAAGATCTGAAGAACAAAAGAACAAGGAAGAACAACAGAAGAAGAAGAGGACCACAAGGAGATAAACACAGAAGAAGAACAGGAAGAACAAAAGCTAAAGAGAGAAAGAGACAAAGAGAAAGAAAGAAGAAAAGAAGAAGAACTCAAACTTTCATCTCTCTCCCTCTCTCTCTCTCTCTCTTTATTTTTTTTAATAGAACATGTATATCTCTAGAATACAACTTGCTCCCTGAGTTCGACCTCGGGAACTCTTTTATTTTCCGAGTAAAAAATTTTATATATTTGAAATGATGGCAATAACTGGCTATACTACAACGCTATAACAATAAAACCCGGTTATCTCTCGAAGCCAACGTTTCACCCAGCGAGGACACGACGCAGTCTGGGTGATTGTAGACAGATTGACAAAGACGGCACGTTTCTTTCCGATCCGAGTCACTTTGGGACCAGCACAGTTGGCAGAGAGGTATATCCGCAACGTGGTATGTCTTCACGGAGTTCCGTGGGAGATTGTATCCGATCGGGATACCTGCTTTACGTCCCAGTTTTGGGCTGAGTTTCAATAGGCCTTAGGGACACGGTTGAGGTTCAGTACAACATACCACCCCCAGACAGACGGACAGTTAGAGCGCATGATACAGACACTTGGGGACCTTTTGCGTGCCTGTGTATTGGACTGGAGGGGTTCTTGGGAGGAGCACTTGCCCCTGGAAGAGTTTGCATATAATAACAACTATCACTTGAGCATCAGCATGGCACCCTACGAGGCTCTGTACGGACGGAGGTGTACTGCACCCTTGAGTTGGATTGAGGTGGGGACCAAGTGGGAGGTTGGCCCCAGGCTGATCCCTCAGAGTCATAAGGTGATTGAGCAGATTCACAGGCGACTCCGCACTGTCAGGAGTAGACAGAAGAGCTTTGCCGATCGAAAACGCAGAGAGGTGCAGTTTGAGGTTGGGGATCACGTCTTCCTTCGCGTTTCGCCCATGAAGGGCCTGCAGCGTTTTAGGGTGAAAGGGAAGCTCGCGCCGAGGTTTGGGGGCCTTTTGAGGTCCTAGAGCGGGTTGGACCTGTTGCTTACAGGCTTGCCCTTCCTCCTCAGCTTTCTGGTGTGCACGACGTGTTCCACGTGTCCAACCTCAAGAAGTACGTTGCCGATCCCAGTCACGTTCTGAGCCACGAGAGCGTCGAGGTGGGTGACGACCTGACCTACCCTGAGAGGCCAGTGTAGATACTAGACAGAGTCGTTCGAAGTTTGAGACGGAAGCAGGTACCCCTGGTGAAGGTCTTGTGGAGGAGTCAGAGGTATGAGGAGGCTACCTGGGAGCCTGAGGCAGCGATGCGAGAGCGGTACCTGGAGCACTTTGAGGGTACGTCTTTTTAGATCGGCTTCGGTCCTCTTTGAGTTTGTTATCGTTTGTTGTTCTTTTTCCGCACCCTAGCTAGCTCAAGTTTCGGGGACGAAACTTCCTTTGAGTTTGTTATGTTGTTAAGACCCGAGTCATTAAGCCTTTTTAAGACGTCTGTACTTTAGGTCAGATGTCTGGTAAGACATCTGGACTGAGGGTTAGACGTCTTGCAAGATGTCTGGACCCATTCCCAGATGTCTGAAAATAGAAATTTTCATGTACATCCTCGCATTTGCGCGCAGCATGCGACCTCATTTTCTTCTTCTCTCTCCTCTCACCGATGCAAACCCTAACCCAGCACCTTATTTAACTCCCCCTTCCTCTCCCTCTTTCACCCCACTTCCAGCCACCCTTTTCCTTCCTCCAGCAAGAGCAGCGAGCGGCGAGCGTGAGCGGTGTGGGGGGAGAGGAGGAGCAGCGAGGGGAAGAGAGGAGAGCAAGCGAGCGAGCTTGTGTGGAAGCTCGTCGGAGAGCTCGCGGCCGGTTGGTGCGTGTACGAGGCGGAGAGGTGCGTTGTAGAGGTCCCCCCGACACTGCTGCAGCCGGAGCAACAGGCGAGCGGGCGCGACGCGAGAAGGCGAAGGCAGGTTCTGATTCTGGGAAATTTCCCAGAATCAGACGTCTGAATCAATGTCCAGACGATTTAGACGACGTCTGGAGGAGGTTCCAGATGACTGAGAGGTAAGCTTCGCGACGTACACCTTCTTTGCGGATACGGCCATGCAGGTCGTTTCGCCGAGGCACTGTTTCGTGCCATATTGAGGAGATTTTCGTTGACGCGTGCAGGATTCGCTTCGGGAAAGCGCGGGACACGCCCTCCCACGCAGTTCAGACGTCTGGGCGAGGCACCAGACAACGGGAAGCGTTTCCAGACGTTTGGAGAGGTGGTTGGACGTCTGGAACTGGGTCCAGACGGTCCAGCGGAGTTCTTGGACATCTGAGGAGTGGTGCAGGAGTTGAGGTATGGTTTTGGATTCTTTTAAGATGTCTGGAAGGTGTTCCAGACGTCTGATGTGAATCATAATTTCTGTTTTTGACCCATTTAGCGTCCGTTTGAGGTCCGATTTCCGCAATTAAGATACCATTGTTTCCCATATAATTCCCTCTACTTGTTGGAATACTTTTATCCTGTTCTGAGTAGTCTCTTGTGAATGATCCTTGTGATAGGACCTCGTTCGTTACGAATTTGGGATTTGCTGAGGCACGTGGACCTCCGATCAAGCCCCCACTATTCCTGGGTTTACTGGTAGAGTGGCTTCCCCTAGTTTAATTACAAACCTGAATGCATATGTGAAATGAATGTTAGATCCTAGGGTATGGCATGAATCCTAGGACTAGAAACACTGGAATATTTGTATTGAATGTATGGATTGCAGTCTTGGATGAGTAGATAGAATGATAACAATTGCCTGTAAATGAATAACAGCTGCTTATGAAATGTAAAGTACTTGTGTTAGCAAATTATTGCATGTAAATTCCTGTTGTTTACGTTAAATGTCATAATATGAGCTGCATGTATATGAACTGGAAATGGAAGATTGAATGTTGGAAATATGAGCTACCTGCGAATAAACCTGGAATGTGAATAATAAAGTTACATGTTACATGTGTAGAACCTGAGAAATGGAAATAGAAATGATGAAACTTGGTATGGCTTGGCTTGAGAAACATGAGCATGAACCCTACGGGGAATTAGGAGTAGAGCTCCTGGAAATAAATGGAATGAAACTGGAAATGTGAATTGGGAAGTGAGCTGGCCCTTGATTACGGAGTACTAAGGAGAGCGACCATCCCCCTGTTTAGTGCAGAGCGGAGCTAGCCGCCCTAGGGTGGGGACCGAAGGTTAGGATTGGCCACTTTATACCGACTTTTTGGCCCTCATGTACATAGTAACGGGGAGAGCTACTAGTGTAAAGAGAGAGCTAGCCACCCCACGGGACCCGAGGTTCAGCTAGCCACCTTACACCGACTTGTTAGGCCCACTGGGCAAACCAGGGTAGTCAGGCGAGGACGCGCGGACTGTGGAGGGGCGAGACCCCTATTTGGTTCTTAGGGGCTAAACCCCTGTTACTGAGAAGGCTATGCCCTATACTGGTTCCGTGCTGTGCTTTAGGCACACCCACTAACGGAAACGACTGACCGTGTGCCAGTGTAGGGTAGCTACTCGTGTGTTTATCGCGCGTGCAGTAGTCACCGTTACGTCTGTCAGTGACCTTGGGGTGGTTGGCTGAGTGTAGGACCACCACGGGGGACTCTCCCGGCCAGGAGAGCACCACGTGCTACTTCTACTCTTCATAAAAGACTGCAATCAAGATCGTTCCCACGAGGAACATTTAAGATCAAGAAAGAGACCTGATAAATAAACCAAGTGATGAAAGAAAGAACAATTAGTTAAAGAAAGAAAGAAATTAAAAAACAATAGCTACATGTCCACCTTTACTGTTTTAGTTAGTTGGTTGCCACTCTACTCAGCGTTCGCTGACATTTTGTACTTATAACCTTTTTCAGGTCCAAGTGTTGAGCAGCTAGAGCCTACGGTTGCAGAGGGTGTTGGGCCCAGTAGAGCCCAGTAGTTGTAGCTTTCCGTTGTACTCCATTTCCTGTTGTAGTGAGTAGTTTATTTCACTTCTGTACTCTTTCATTGTAAACTTTATATTCCTGTACTCGTTTACTTTCCTACTGTTGTGGTAGTGTGTACTGTAGTAGTTTATTTCTTTACTGCTGTACTTTTGTTACTGTTAGTTGCTTGCATGGTGAATGTGATTTATTTTACTGCTTTTTGGTTACTTTCTTGTTGGACGACTGGGTCTTGGGATTAGTCGAGTTGGTCTGGTCTCGTGTCCTGTAGGGATTCGGAAACTGGGTCATAACACATTAGAGTTGAGTTCCAACCGCAATGCATCACAAAGCATCCGATGGGTAGATGGGCTAGCACATTCAATTGTAGACACCAATTAACCATTAGCCCCTTATCAAACTTGTTGTGCCTCTTAAAATCATGTGGAAGGTGTGGGTACCTCTAGGATCTATTTGTCTACACTAGAGGGGGATGAATAATGTATATGGACAAATTATATGATATTTAAAAATTCACACCACAACAAAAAAGACAGATTGCGCTATTACCTAAGCCTCCCAGCTTAGGATTTTCTTGACCAATTGACGTTAGTAATCGACTAACGTACCACTTGAACGAGGGTGACACAACTCTTTACAAAGCCTTCTTCTCTATTGACACCTAATAAGAGAAGAAACTACAGGAATCCCAACAACTTGGGTCCCAATTAAAATAAATGGAATATAAAAATACAATATATATATATATATATATGGAACCTCAAAAGTATGCAAACCGTATTTTTCTAGAGCCTCAAAAAGATGTGCGTTAGAAAGCGTTGAAGTTCAGGTGCAAAGGCATGAAAGCACAAGAGAGGGAGAGCTTTTTGCTTTAGAGATGCTCTTAGAGGTGTGTTTTAAAATGAGGGTCGAGGGGTCCTAGTTATAGGTGTTTTTCTAGCTAATTTGAAAAGTTCATTAAAATAGCATTGGTCGATCAAAGTTTTAGATTGGTTGATCAAAAGTAACTTTGGTCAATTAATTTATTATTTTGATCGATTAAGCATTGATCAATTAAATTATTATTTTGATCAACTTCTTGTGTGAAATGTAGATTCGATCGTTAGAAGATTTTGGTCGGTTAAACTTAATCTTTTAGTCGATCAAATGAATTGGTTGATCAAGACTAATTTATTGGTCATAGTCATGGTATGCAACTATGGCCAGCAATATCCGACTAGATTTTAGCATGGCAATTAGAGAGAAGTTTCCTCATAGTTAACCCCTTCCTCTTGGGTGTAGGCTTTGGGCAAAAGTCGTGCTTTAAAGTTCTCCACCTTCCCATCCAATCCCCACTTCCTCTTGTAGATCCATTTGCACCTAATGGGTTTTACCCCATTAGGAAGATCTACTAGGGTCTGTACACTATTCTTATGCATGGAGTCTATCTCAGACGTATTGCTAGCCTTTACTTGTCCACATCATGATCCTTTGTTGCCTTATCATATGTGGCAGCATCAATTTGTAATTCTCTACGAGAGGGGTGAGATTTGCGTGATATGAAAAATAAAGCGGAAATTATAATATCAATCACACAAGTACACAAGGATTTTTAAGTGGAAACCCAAACCCAGGTGACAACCACCACCTAAGCCTCTTGACTTAGGATTTTCTGATCAACCGAGTCGATCAAATCCACTAACGAGTCACTTAAACGAGGGTGACTCAACCTCTTACAACCACACTACTTACACGAGGGTAGTTTACCTCAAAGCCCTCCTCTTCACGAGGAGTATTTTGTTTCGCGAGGGAGACAGGAATTCGCAATGCGAATACCCAACCAAAGACAATTACACAAATCCTATAGAGCCACAAAGCAAGTATTTAAATCTAGCTATTATAGGCAAAGATAACTTCCCTTTGATGGAAGTGCATCGGCAAGTGATGTGGGTGCCCGATCCATGTGATGGTACAACGACGCTCTTGTAGCAGCGGCGGGAGAATGGGTGCATAACTAGGATGATGCTCTCAAGATGTGTGAGATGATCTTTGGAGAGCAACAACACTTCTAGGTGATTCCTTACTTCTCTTGGACACAATATGAGTGGAAGTAGCATTCTTGGGTATGTCTTAAGTGTATCTAGCAAAGGAGGGCTCCTCCTCCATTTATAGATGGCTTAGGAATGCTTTGGAAGGCCTTGGAAGGCTTCTATAGCCGTTGGGAACAAACCCAAGGTAGATTAGGCTGAAATCAGGGTCATTAATGATTTTGACAATGTTTTCAGACATCTAGGTCAAGAATTAGATGTTTGGAAATCACTCTTAAGATGTCTAGAAACTAAATCAGACGTCTAATCCTAGACAAGTTTCCTTATTAACTTGGTTTAGACCTAAATAGGGTTCCTATACAAGTTGGTCATATGACTTGTCGGACGTTTGGCACTAGGTTTGGACGTCTGCAAACCTAAATAACTGTGGGAATGGATTTCCTGAGGCACAAACGGCTATATCTCTGATGAGAAGTGATTTTGGCTTAATCGAGGGCTAACGTCTATATATCAAACGTCTAAGGTCCTCTACGGATGTCTGATAGAAGATTAAGGGTCAATCCTCAACGATTATATTTCTAAGCCAACGTTCCACTAATTGGACATTTGGCAATGTCATCAGACATCTGCTAAGACATATGAAGTAAGGGTTGGACGTCTAATCTGGTGACAGTAAGTGGTTCTCTAGCCTAAGTGTTTTGGACGTCTGATCAAACAATCAAACATCTTAAAAGTCAAGATCAGACGTCTGAAGTCTAGATTGGATGTCTGATCAGGCTGTTCGATATATACTTTGGTTTTCTAAGTTCTCTACGAAATGTCTAAGTGTCCTAAGGTTGTGTAAGTGTTCCTAGGACTACTGTATTGTTACTTTGAGGCTCTTTAACAAATACTCTAAGAAAAAAAGAGCAAATAACAAAAGATACAAAGTACATGAATAGAATAAACATCTATCTTATTCTTCATGTCTTCTAGCTCTCGCTCCAAGCGAAGCTCCTTCTCTTCCAACGAGCTCCTCCAATCCACTATGGATGCAAGCTTGAGGTCCTTCACACTTGTATCCATTTGCAATTGACTTAAAATCTTGAACTCAAAAACAAATGTCAAATATCAAATATTTTGTTATCATCAAAATTACCGATTGTAGTGCCCTTGCACCACCAACACAATCTTATACTCTTCTGAGATGTGGAATCCATATCTCTCAGGTGGATGCACCACCCTAGAACTCCTTCCAAGCGGAATGGGAGAATCACTTATTTTTGGTTGATCTCTTTCATTTGGGTTAGAGGCTTCATTGGTCTCATAACTCTCAATAAGATCTCTTCATTTTTATCTTGGCCTTCTAGGAATTCTTCTTCCAGAATATGGCGTTCCTAGATATGAATACCATTTGGGTCTTAGGGTTGTAGAAGCAATGACCTCTACCATTTTTCGACTACCCAATGAAGTAGCACTTGGTAGTGTGAGATTTCAATTTGTTGGGATTCATGTTCTAAACATGAACCATACAACCTTAAATGCACAAGTGTCCAACACTTGGCTTCTTCCCATGCCATATCTCATGTGGGGTTTTTGGTATAGATTTGGTAGGAATCTTATTCAAAATATGTGTTGTTGCCGGTGCATATCCTCTAAATTATAGTGGAAGTTCCACTTTTCTCATCATTGATCGTAGCATGTCCAACAGGGTGTGGGTGTGTCTCTTAAATGTGCCATTTAATTGTCATGTACTAGGGGGCATGAGTTTAGAGATGATTTCTTTCTCTTTAAAGTATTCTATGAATTCCTCAGAAAGGTATCACTGAATTGCGTTGATTTGTTTACATATTTGGTTCTCAACCAACATCTAATACTCTTTGAACTTTTCAAAGGTTTCAGACTTGTAATGAATTAGGTAAATGAATTTGTACCATAAATAGTCATCAGTAAATGTCAAGCAAGGGTTGGACTTTTCAAAAATCTGGTAAGTAAGGGTTAGACCTTTAGAAAATCTAAGGGTCCATCCGTGACAAGTCTATTAATTCTATCAATAGACACATGTCCCAATGTTTGATGCCAGATCACTATGGACCTGTCTCCATCTTCCCTGGCATGATTAGAAGGTGTTTAATTCTCAATTATAACATCAGAAGCTTTTAAAATGGGCTCACATTCATCCAGATCATAGAAACCACCATGACTAATGGAACCAAAAGTAATAGCTTTACCATAACGATATATAGTAAGAGTTTGCTCAAAATGAAAAGAATATTCAAATCTAACTAATTTAGAAATAGATAAAAGTTTCCTCCTAGTAGAAGGTACTAAGAAATAATCTCTCAAAAGCAGGATATGCCCGTTGTGCATCTTGAGTCTGTAGATCTCCATGGCTTCCACTACAACCATTGCCTTGGATCCCGTCATGATTTGTCCTTCTCTCTCCTTATGCCTTATGCTGACCTGAAACACATGCAACAAATTGCAAATATAAATAAATGCTCCACAATCCACAACCCAACTTCCAACCCATCTAACTAGCAAGTTGGTTTCTATGATGAGAAGAGATTTTATACTTGCATTAGTCTTGCCCTTGCCCTTCTTAAAGGACTTCATGTACTCCAGATAGTTTCGTTTCTAGTGGCTTAACTTCTTGTTGTAGTGGCACGCATTTGTTGCCTTTTCCTTCTTCATGGAAGAAGTGAGATGTGTGGAAGGAGCTGAAGGCTTGCTCCTTCTTTTGGGAATCTTTCCTTTTTCCCTACCTCTTCCTCTTGAATCTCCCACTACTCTCGACCATTGATGAACTCATATATTATTAGCTAGCTCATGCTTAATTTATGTTAGTTAGTAGCAATAATTGCATAATTACATTAGAGTTACGACATGTTAGACATTAGTGAATTTTAGTGTTAGTAATGCATTTTAGGTTAATTATGCATCTTTTTGACCTAGTTATACATTATATATTAATTTGCATTGATCTTCTTTGTAGGAATATTTGAGAAGCTGACACATGGAGTCCTCCCATCATGCCACCTTACGCCACCTACATGAGTCACCTAACCTACACAATAAACCCTAGCCTCTTCTCCAACCAATAGGTTTACTTAACCCTAATTATGCCTAATTTCCCACACCACCTATGACACTCTAGCATAGATCCCACACCCAATTAATCCTAAACTGAACCCTCACCTAATCCTAGCACTCCATAAACCCCACACCCATCCTTCCACCTCACTAATCCATATGCCACCTCTCCGCAACTCACATTGCGTCATATAAGCCAAGCCACATCATAAACCACCTCACCACATCGTTTAACAACCTAAACTTATCCCTAAGGTGGCGCCACCTTTACCATATTGATGGTAACACTATCATAGGCCCGAACTAGCCACAATTAGTCAGGTTTGAATGATAAATGCTCCTACCTAATCATCTGAGGGTTACAGCTTCGCAACATTCTAATTTGAGAAGAAAATAGGGAAACAATGTTAATTCTGCAAGTTTAACAGCTCATCTCAAACATAGATTAACCACAAGGTCACTCAGGGGGTAATTAAAGGTAAATTGAGGTAAAAGTCACATTGACTGAATCATGGTATTATGCATTTCGAGGGCAAAATAGACTGAAAACCCAAATGATCAAATTCACTTAAATTGAAGAGGTTCTAGTTAGGATAAAACTAATCTAAACCTCCTAAAATTCATAGAAAAATATTCTAAGAGGTTTGGTACATTTGGTTTGACCATCTAAACATATTTGACTTAGAACAAAGTTTCAGACGGAAATTTACCCTAATTTGGGCTTATGTGCAAATTACCCAATCAAACGTGGTCAAAAATCAAATCCAAGTTCACCATTAGATTCCTTGGATTAAATTAGGTTAACACCAAAATTTGTGCCGAATCAGAGTCCATCTTTACCTAGTTTGAAGTTTAGCCCTTGAAAACTCTATTTCTTATATTTAGCTCCCCAGGTTTCAAGTTTCTCACAAATGGCCCCCTAACTTTTCCTTCTTCCTTGCATTTGGGTCTCCTCTGCCATTGTCGGTGTGAAAGCACCTGTAGCAAGATTCGAGGGAGGATTTCTCCCTTGTATCAGGTCCAAATCCCTCTAAAATTAGAGGGGTTGATCTAGAAATGATTCTTGACCATTTGAATCGACTCAAGGATCCTAAATCGATCCCTAGAGATTAGGTGAGCTTAAGATTTCAAGGGATCTTTTTCCCCTAAAATTGCGGCCAAATCAAGCTCTTTCCTTGCTTTAGAGCTCGATTTTGAGCTCTATAAAGAGCCCTCGAGTCCCCAGTGTCTTCCTCAACCAAGAATAAGCCAAGAATCTCCTCTCTTCTCCTTCTCTAGCCATCATACCTTACACTTCAGCAAGCTTCTCCAACTCCCTTATATGGCCAACCAACCACCAAATTGGGTGGCCCTCCGTCCTTTCTTTGTCGCGCTTCTTTTCGACCAAAGAAAGAGTGTTTCCTTCCTCTTCTTCCTCGCCAACACCTCACCGTCAATTTCATCTTCCTCATGTTCGGCCGGTCAACACCAGATTCATCTCGACTCCTCTTACCTAGTTAAGTTCCCTATCCTCTTCCTCTCTCTCCCTAGACCTTCCTTGCGCCCTCAATTTCCACTTTCGATCGACGCACCACCCTCACCCTCGTCGTCTTCCCCAACTTCGATGCAAACTTTGGCGAGTCCGTGCCACCACTCCACTCCACCAGACCGCTCACCATAGCACCCATTAGCTCGATCCTGACCCACTGATCAGAAGCCTCAAATTTATTGGGACTTCTAACCACACAAGTGCTCCACCAAACACACCCACTATAGTGCACCCTCTCCGACTTCACTACTCCACCACACACATCCTTACACCACATGTCGACCACCATTGCACTCGCCAGACACCAGTGAGGCTTTTGAGCGTATTTGACAGGGTTGCAAGGCCGTATTTTGATTCGTAGGTTCACCGCCAGAGCACCGTTGTTGCCTTCATCTTCTCCATCATTGATCGCCCATCTCCAGCCTTCATTCGACCTACTGTGGCTTGCAATCGACATAGCTTCAGGTTTCTAAGCCTTCCAGGTCCACAATTGAAGTAGCAGGCCACAGCTACTACTTCAATTGGAGCACCATCTTCACTGCAGCTGCATGTGAAGAAACAACAGAAGATAGTCCCATATCATGTGGGACAAAACGTGCCCAGCGCATAAAAGGCAATTGTGCCTTTACACTTGTTGCCTCCGAGAGCACAGGGGTGAGGTCCCTCACATGCCCCCACGCACGTGCCCTCGCCCGTGTTAACGCCATGCAGGTCTGGGCCTGGATCCGTTTACTCGACTGTTCACTCGGGTCTAAAATTGAAAGAGAGAGAGATCCGAGGAGGGAGGGGGTTTTGCACTGTAGCACGTTGGGATTCGTGCCCCCCCTTCCTCGCTTAACACTTAGTCATTCTTGAGATCTCTACTGAGCCTTGCCTCTGTGCTGTGATTGTGAAGCTTGTGCCTTTGTGCTTCTGAGGCCTTTGGAGGTTAAGGCGTCTGGTGCCTGGTCTTGACGTCTGATTGGCTGGCCCTTGTGCTTGCCTTGGTTTTTTTACTAGCATGGAAATCTGACATTAGTGGTTGCAGGTTACTATTCAATTATTTGATTTTGATTAGAACTTAATTGTAGGGTTAATTTGGTGGTTTCAACCACCATTTTTATCCATTTCTTTTTGCACTTTTATACTTGACATTCTGAGATATGTTTCTGATATATATTGCATATCATTTTGACTATTTGATTCACTTGCAATTATTATTTTTGATTATTGTGATTAGTGAATTGATTTGCCATATTTGCTCCCTGCGAATGAGCTCGGACTCATATATGTTTTTGAGCTTATAAATTTAAATGTTGATTTGATTTTCGTCGCTATACTACGATGCGATATTTTCCTAAAATGTGATGATTTTCGACATCGACACATATCCCTTCCCCCTCCACGCCACCTATGCCTCTCCTATCTTGGCCACCCAACATTCCCTTCCCTCATCTCCACCATCCATGCAACATCAATCCATGGCTTTCTGATAAATGCATGATAATTAATGTTAATTTTCCTAGATTATGTTAGTCTACTAGCCAGTTGCATTATAAATAGTTGCATATTAGGTTTAAAGTATGCATTAGCACAAAGTTAATTTGAAACTAATTATTGCATTTTGTATATATGCAGGAATGTTACTGTAATAAAATTGGATGGAGCTCAATAAAGAATAAAGTGAAGAAAAGTAAGACAAGGGACACTTGGCATCACTCAACTTTCTCTACACCCTAACTTAAGATAATCTATCTAATCCAAATCCCTATGTCCTAAAACCTATTTTTAGAAACCTACATACGCACTCCTACCATAGATCTCCCATCCTAAGGCTCCACCTGATTTGCCAAAAATAGAAAACATATCCACATGAAGCTTCCTTTGGAAGCCATTATGGCCAACCATAATAGGTTCAAACTACACCCTTGGATTGCATTTCTATGGCCTAGATTAATAAACCAAAACCAACCTGCAACCTTCACTTAATGGCCAGCCACATCATTAGATTAAATCTCATCCCTCCACACCTTATCCAAGGGCCACCATCCTTTCTCCAATGTTAGCCAACATACACACCAAGATCCACCCTCCATCTTCCTTAAAGCCTAATCTCAACCATCCATTTTATTCCAATAAAACCTATCCATATTAACCTAAGTGTTGAGCGAGAATCTACGCTAACGTGTTCGATTTTGGAAAACCCGTCGTTGTAGTTCGAAAGCGAAGGATTCGTGTTCAACAAATAAAATTTATACCGAAATAAGAATTCCGGGTCGAACACAGGGAGGCGAACGTTTGATTTAAAAACTTCGCGTTTCTTTTTATTTTGTCACGAAGAAATTTAATTTAAACTATCTAAGTATCTACAGCGAATAAAAGAGAGAGAGGGAGTAAGAGAGAGAGAAAGAATACTACACATGGAAATTAAAATGAGATGTAGAATAGACAAGGAATTAATCATAAAAGAGTTCATTCGTTACAACTAGAAAATATAAAACAATTACTCTAGAAAGCATTAAAAGAATGGAGGGAGAAATGTCCTCCTCGACGATCGCTCGGAGGACGAATAGACTACTCTAGAAAGCAGTAAATCTATACTAGAAAGCAGTAAAAAGAATAGGGAGAGAGAATCCTCCTCGACGGTCGCTTGGAGGACGAGCCGGACGGGACGACGCCTGGACGAAGGAGAATGAAGCGGGACGAAGGAGGACGAAGCAGAAGAACGGGAACGAAGCAGCACGCCGTCGTCGTCGCGGGATCCACTTCCGAAGGAGGACGAAAATTTGGACTTTATCTCGCGAGAAGCATCCCGGGTGTGGGACAAGCTTCTCTTGAGCTTTGGAGAGGTAGAGAGGAGAAGGAAGGGATGAAAATTTCATATGGAGGGGGTCTCCTTTTATAGTTGCAAGGAGTGGGGGCAAAATGGACATTACATCTTCAAAATAATAAATAAGGGGTCTTTAGTGACGGATAAAACCGTCGCTAAAGCCCCGCCGTCGCCGTCGCCGCCGCGCCACGCGCGCCCGCTCGGCTGGCCTGCGCGCGTAACGCAGACGCACGTCCGCGTCGTCTCAGCCGTCCGATCGCGAGATCAGACGGCTTAGATCGCGTCCGCGCCCGCTGCGTAGCGCGCCGCCCGCGTGCGATCGCGCGCCCACCAGAGCGTCCAATTGCGCGTCGGCGCTATCGGGCGCGCGCGGCCGTTGGATCTTCATCCGACGCTCGTGCGCGCCCGCTCGCCCGCGCCTTCGACCCCCTCTCCGCGGCTCGAACCCGCGACCTCCGCTTCGCCCGCAGCTGCGTCGCCGCTGCGCTACGCGGGCGAAATGGTTGCGCGGACGTTTTTAAACGCGCGCGACCGCAGCCGTTGGATCGAGATCCAACGGCGGAGAGGAGACGGTGCGCAGTCTTCACAGGACCCCTGCGGCCGATTGGGCGGCTGGGATGGCGCCACGTGGCGCTATCTTGGCCGTCCATCTTCTGGAAGTTGTAGATGGTGCCACGGATGTCGGATTGACTCGATTTTTGTGTCGTTCGGCTGCGATCGTCGATCCGAATTCATCCGTGTGGTCGGATTTTCCATCTGAAGTGCGGATTTACACCATCCTGGCCCTTGATCTTCTAGGGTTCCCCGGTCTCTATCTGATGCTACGGATGCCTGATTAGGGCGATCTTGGAGTCGTTGAACTCCAATCGTCGCCCTGATCATATCCATACGGTTGGATCTTTGATCCGAGGCCCCGATAAAATATTTGCCCTGTCCAAGCACATAAAAGGAGACAATTAACCTCCATTTTATTCAAACTACTCTAAATGCAAGATGATGCATGTAATGCAATATTTATATCATGAAATGCAATCCTATGCTTAAGAACATGCATAAATAGACATTTTAAGTAGTGTAAATGTGTTTACATCACTAAGCCTATTCTAGTTCTCTAATTCAAACCACTCAATCCTAGCCCTCCACCACCTTTCATCCATGGCTAACACCTTCATCCAATCGCATTCGTCCACTACCTCTATAAAAACACATAGCCACCCTTTTAGCATTAGTCTACCTTAGTCTACCATCACCTTAGCCTAATAGGAAAGCTGACCCCCTCCCTCTCTACCACTCCCTCACCTTGATCTTGAGGCCTTCTTCTTGGTCAAGGTGACTCCACTGCACCTTTGGTGAGGAGGTTCTATCGGGTGCACCTCTACCTCTGTTGCTTCTTCGTCTCTCCTCAACTCCTTGATTGCATAGCAATCTAGAGTCCTAACTTGCCTATTTTAGGTTGGAAACATAGCTATCATTGTATATATACATATATATTTCATGTATCATGCATCTTGCATTCCATGAACATGTAGCTTATTTTGAGCACAATAAGAGTACTTCAATGATCTCCCTATTTTTGTGTGATTGTACAAGTATAAATACTAAGGATGGAGTGAAAAAATGAGCATAAAGTGTGAGAGGAATAGCGAAGAAACCCAAAGACAATTAGCATGAGGCCCGCATGACTGCATCAACATAAAGTGGAGGAGGAGAACTTGAGTAACCTAAACCAAATAACCCAACCTAACCTACCCAATTCCACCTTAATCCCCATCACTAAGCCTCATGAGACACCCTTAACCACTTTCCAAAATAATACTTCCCACATCAATTGCCTATGTGGTGCCACCTAGCCTTGTACATCACCTCCAACTCACCACCTTTCTAGAAACTTTTAAAGGATTCACCTCCCAAGGAAAGCCTCCAAAAAATCTCACCCTCCCACATGTGCGCACACCACCCTAAATGCACCTCCCTCCCTCCCTCCCTCCAACCCCATCCCTGCTACATTGTCTCCTCCCGACACTAAGTCCCCTCACCTCCTTGCTACTCCTCTCCTCCTCCTTGGAGGGCCTACCGACGGCCACTGATGAGGCGGAGATGCGAAAAGGTTTGACTTTGGAAAACTTGTCGTTGTAGTTCGATTTGCAAGAAAATATATTAATCAGATAATATTTATAACCAAAACTTGAAAGGAGTCCCAAGTCGAACACGGGGAGGCGAACGTTTGGCTTGAAAAATTCGCATTTGTCTATTATTTGTTTTTGTTGTTTTTACCTTTTATAATTTTTTTGTATTTTTATCAAGCAAGAGATCAGGTCGATGAAAACTTTATCTACTTGCAAAAATAATGCAGAAAGAGAGAGAGAGAGAGAGAGAGGAACAATCATATATTTCTAATCAAATGCTTCTAGAACTATGAAAATGGGAAAACAACACTACAAACGTGAAAAGATAGAGATAGGTGAGAAGAATCCCCCTTGACGGATGCTTGGAGGACGACTTACTCTGATAGTGCCCCGAAGAAGGTGGTGAGGAGCGGGACAAAGGAGAACAACGACGGAGGAAGAAGGATGGGGTAGGACGTCGTCGCAGAAAGGATCTTCTTCTCGAAGGAGGTGAGAGGACAATCGCGGGATGCTCCATCAATGGGGATGAGAGGTGAGAAAATATTTGATTCTACTCTAGAGGAGCATCCCGAGCTTGGGAAAATCTCTCTCTAAAGCCTTGGAGGTGGTGAGGAGAAGAAAGGAAGAGATGGTGAAGAATGGAGGGGGGTAGGTCCTTTTATGGTGGAAGGAAGAGGAGGAATTCGTGCATAGGGCATTAGTGACAGCTGCAATCGTCACTACAAACCAAGCAAGCTGTCGTTGAAGATCCGCGCTAACCCTCACCCCCGCTGGCATGAGCATCACATGCAAGTGCCCCTTGTGCCGTGTCGCATGCGTGTGCGTTGAGCTGCGCTATGCGCTGTTGTGGCTGTGTGCGCTTGCTTGTGTGCGTGCAGCTATGCATGCTACTTGTGCGTGCACGTGCGTTGCGGTGTGTCTGACCAGTGAGCCTCCAATCCTCAATTTGGGGGGGCTGCGGGGATTCGAACCCGCGCCCCTCCTATGGTGACATGCTCCTTCACCACTGTTCTACGCTGGTACTAGTGTTGAGAAGGAGGGTCTTGGCAGCAGCAGCGTGGAGATTTCCTATCCGTTGGATGGTGATTCAATGGTTAGGATTCGAAGGTGAAAATGATGAGGGGGCACCATCTGGTTGTCGCTGGCTGGTGTTGGGCAACCTAGATGGTGCCACGTGGTGCCATCTATGCCGTTCATCTTCTTTCTATTGTAGAGGATGCCACGGTGCTCGGATCGAGATGATTTCCATGTTTCTAGACTATGATCGTCGCTTCGGATCCATCCGTATGGTCAGATTATTCACCTAAAGCTCATAAGAATGTCGCATTGCCCCCTGGCCATTGATCTTCTTTGGACTGTTTAAGGTGCTACAGGATTCCGATCAAGACGATCTCAGAGGCATTGGACTCCGATTGTCGTCCTGGTCAGATCTGTACAGTCAGATCATCAATCTGAGGTCCCAAATTAAATCTCCTTCTCACTTGGCCATAAAAAAGGATGCAATTAACCTAAAATATACACAACTACTTTAAATGCAGAATGATGTATGCTATGAAATATTTATAATATAAAATGCAAATCTAAGCCTAGGAACATGCATGAATAGATATTTTAACCTAAATAGATGTGTCTACATCATACAAAATGATGAGGTAGAGATTCATCACGAAAAGGTTTGAGTTTGGAAAACCCATCGTCATAGTTCGATTCATGAGAAAATTTGTTAATCAGATAATATTTATAACCGAAACTCGAAAGGAGTCTCAGGTCGAACACAGGGAGGTGAATATTTGATTTGAAAAATCCTCATTTCGCTTTTATTTATTTTTGTCATTTTTATCTTTTATAATTTTTTTGTATTTTTATCAAGCAAGAGATCAGGTCGATGAAAACTTTATTTACTTGCAAAAATAATGCAGAGAGAGAGAAAGAGAGAGAGAGGAATAATCATATATTTCTGATCAAATGTTTCTACAACTATGAAAGTGGGAAAACTACACTACAAAAGCAAAAAGATAGAGATAGGTGAGAAGAATCCCCCTCAACGGTCGCTTGGAGGACGACTCGCTTTGACGATGCCCTGAAGAAGGTGGTGAGGAGCGGGACAAAGGAGAATGATAGTGGAGGAAGGAGGATGGGGGATGATGTCATCACGACGAGGATCTTCTTCCCGAAGGAGGTGAGAGGATGGCCACGGGATGCTCCACGAATGGGGATGAGAGGCGGGAAAATATTTGATTCTACTCTAGAGGGGCATCCCAGGCTTGGGACAAGCTCTCTCTAGAGCCTTAGAGGTGGTGAGGAGAAGAAAGGAAGAGATGGTGAAGAATGGAAGGGGGTAGGTCCTTTTATAGTGGAAGGAAGAGGAGGAATTCGTGCATAAGGCATTAGTGACAACTGCAATCGTCACTAAAAACCATGCAAGCTATCACTGAAGATCAGCGCCAACCCTTGCCCCTACTGGCGCAAGCATCATGTGCTCGTGCTCCTCGTGCTATGTCACACACGCGTGCATTGGCATGCACTGCGCTGTGCGTGGCTGTGGCTGTGCGTGCTTGCTTGTGTGCACGCGTGGCTGTGCGTGCTACTTGTGCATGCACATGCGCTGTGGTGCGTCCGGCCGATGTGCCTCCAATCCTCAATTTGGGGGGGCTGTGGGGTTTCAAACCCGCACCCCTCCTATGGGAACGTGCTCCTTCACCACTGTTCTACGATGGCGCTTGTGTTGAGATGGAGGGTCTTGGCAGCAACGGCATCGAGATTTCCTAACTGTTGGATGATGATGTAATGGTTAGGATTCGAAGGTGACAATGATGAAGGGGTGCGGTCTAGTTGTTGCTGGTCGATGTTGGGCGGCCTAGATGGCACCACATGGTGCCAAATGGGCCGTCCATCTTCTTTCTATTGTAGAGGATGCCATGGTGCTCAGATCGAGATGATTTCCACATTGCTGGATTGCGATCGTCGCTCCGGATCCACCCATATGGTTGGATTTTTCATCCGAAGCCCGTAAGGATGGTGCATTGTCCCCTGACCATTGATTTTCTTCGGACTGCTTAAGGTGCTACGGGATTCCGATCAAGACGATCTTAGAGGCATTGGATTCCGATCGTCGTCCTGATCGGATATGTACAGTCAGATCGTCCATTCAAGGCCCTGAATTAAATCTCCTTCTCTCTTGGCCATAAAAAGGATGCAATTAACCTAAAATATACACAACCATTCTAAATGCAGAATGATGCATGCTATGCAATATTTATAATATGAAATGCAAATCTAAGCCTAGAAACATGCATGAATAGGCATTTTTAACTTAAATAGATGTGTCTACATCAGCCACCCTTGGCCTCACCAGCAGCCCCTCCAACCCCAGTTGACGGTCTTCAAGGCCTTATCCAATGAGCACACTCCACCAACAACCTCCTTTGTGGCCCTCTTGGTGGTCAAGTTTTCTTCCGTTCCTTCTCTTTATTTTCCTCTTTTAGTTTAGCTCATCTTCCTCCTCCTTGTCTAGCCAGCGGCCCCTCTCCTTGGCCCTGACCCACGACCCTTACTCCTCCTCCACCGATAGCTTGCAAGTGCCCTCTTCGGTGGACATGAGACCTCCTTTCTTTAGCTTTCCTCTAGCTCCTCTTTAGGTCCCTCTATTAGAAGCCCTTGGCCCATCTACACACAACCATTACCATCACCATCTATACACCACCACCTTCACCACTCCACACACCAACACCTCCCACTCCCTCACCATCCACACACACACACACACACACACACACACACACACACCACACCACCATCTTCCTCCTCCTCCACTCTTCATCTTCATCACCATCATTGCCACTAAGTTGTGTGACAAATAACATGGGGCATTGCATTTGATGAGGCGAGGCCTTGACTGGCCAAGTGCCCCAATGTGTTGTGTTGTGTTGTGCTTGTTTATATTGTTAGCATGTTTATTTTATCTTGTCTTTTTATTTCCATAAGTCCAAGCGACCCTTAATGTCGTGTCCCTTTCACGTGCCTTCGTGGTCAACTTGTTGATTGTTATGTTTTTCATTTCAATTATGCTATGCATTCTCTTTTCTTAGTTAAATGAAATAATTTGCGTTTCCATTACCTAACTCCTTTTGTCTTCAAAAAAAAATTACAAAGAGATAAATACCAAAAAAATTGGCAAAAGTAAAAATGACAAAAACATAATAAATAAAGAGAATCGAAGAGAGAGAGAGAGAGAGAGAGAGAGAGAGAGAGAGAGAGTATGCTCGAATTTGCCTCCTTGTCGTTTCGACGTGGATTCCCAAATGCCACTTAATTAACTAAGTGAGCCCAATAAAATTAAAGGATGCGATAACAGGCAAAAGAACTACAATGACGGGTTTCATTACCATCTATCATGCGATTATCATACTCTTTTTGTGGATCAAGACTTGAATTAGGATATCTAGGGTTTTGATTATATCCCTAGGTGGAAGGGTTGGAGCCAAGGAGAGGGGTCACCAGCTAGCCAAGGATGGCCGCCAATAGGCCCTCAAAGGAGGAGGAGAGGACGAGTAAGGAAGAGATGGGACTTGGCATTAGGAGGAGAGAATGGAGAGGAGAAGGGTGCTATGCCTTTGTGGCCTTTGCTAGTTTTACTTTCTTTTATTAAGCATTCCTCTAGTTTTCTAGTGTAGTTTCATTAGTTTATCTTGTAATAGACTCTCTCTTGATACTAATAAAAATTTAGTTCTATTTCATATTGTCTCTATTTCTTTACTGCTTTCGTAGTTAGATTAGTTTAGTTCTATCTCTACTTTTGCTTTATAACAAAAATCACAAAAAAATAGAAAAAGACAAAAAAAATAAACCTAGAAAGCACAAATATTTACCTCCCCATGAGATGACCTAAACTCTAGTTTTAAATATGATTTCACGAGTTTAGTGAACTAATTTTTTCTAAAGTATTTATGCAACTTTTTGCTACAACAAACATGTTTTCCCGTACTTATCTTTGTGCAAATAACCTTCCCTATTACCCAATTACCTGATGACAACTCTCTCTTCCAATCGCATTCTGCCACTTTACCCTCACCACCTCATTCACCTAATCCCTTCATGACACCTCACCAAGGCCACATCGCCAAAGGTGGTGCCAGTTCTCCCCAATTCCTCTATACATGCACTAGTTGTACTCCAGGCCAAAATGATGTTCTCCACCACCCTGTCCATGGCCATCCCTTCTCCCCTTTAGAAACCCTAGGTCCTACCCTCATCTCCCCTACTCCTCCATCAAGGCTTCTCCATCTTCAACATCTTCAGCTTCTTCCTCCTCTTTGTCTTTGAGCATGCTTCCTCCCGATGGTTGGCATCGACACTCTCCTCCTCTACCACAAGCCCTCCATTCTCCACTATCTGAAACTCTATTCTCTCTTCTTTCTCATTTTTCTATTTTTTTAGATAATTTTGTAGTTCATTCTTTTTGATATTAGTGGTAATGCATAAACTATTAAAAGTTACATCAATAAAAGTTGATATTTGGTGCTATTCTTCCTTGCATGTTTCTTTTAGTTAATCTCGATTTTTAGTCTATTTGCTTGTTTCTTAATCTTAGTTTGAATTTCTAAATTTTTGCATTTGTTTCCATGCGTCAGAAAAATCCAAAAAAATTACATTTTGTTTCAACATCTTAGGTTTAGTTTGCATCCAAATTTCATTTTGAAATTCTCTATATATAAATATTAAAAAGCATTTTATGTCTAGGATCTAGTATTATCACATTAGTCCCTGTAGTTTCTTTCCAAAATTATTGCATACATTATGGAGATTAGTTTTGCGTGAAATTTGGTCGTAATTTTATTTAGATATTAAAGTAGCTTCAATAATTTTATTAGGATTTTTAGACATTATAAAAATGATTTTCAATAAAATTACATTTAGGTCCTTACTTTTGCAATCCATCCCTATCTCGATATCTCTCTATCTTCTTCCCTTTTTAAATTACCAAAAAAATCTGAGAAACTAAAAATACTAAAAATGCAATAGTTAGGTCTAGTTAGAAAGTGACTGCAACCCGTGCCTCCTTGTGAGACGACTTGGACTCACATCCCTTACTTAAATCCTTAGGAATTTGATAATTATAAATTTAAAATAGTCGTGATTTTCACGCTATAACGACAAATTTAACACTTAGCGAATTTCGCGCACTAGCAACCATTGCCTCTGGTGGGTTCTTCTTAAGGAGATCAACTTAGCTATGGTCGTCTTCATCTTTCCCATGTGAAAGGAGGTGATGAAGTTGGCGAAGGAGACTGGAAGCGATTGCAAGATGATATCCATAAGGGTTTCATCATCACTTATTATCCCCAACCTTTAGAGTTGTGAAATATGTCCATACATCTTTAGAGAACATGCTCTCTCATTGGAGTCTCTACCTTTATCTTATATGAAAGCAACTCCCTAAGCACATTGTAGTGCTAAGTTTGGTTCACATCCCCGAACATCTTCCTTAGGCTTATCAGGGTCTCAAAGGCAGTTTTCATCTCCTCATGCTACTTCTAAAGCACATTGGAGAGTAAACTAAGGATGTAACACCGAGCAAGTGTGTTGCTCTTATTCCAATTCACATTAAACTCCCACTCTTAAGCATTTTTGGGATTCTCATACTTCTTTTGCTTGATCACATACTCTATGCGATCTACTATGAGAATGAGCTCGAGGTTACGAATCCAATCCGTATAGTTAAGGCCCATAAGTTGGTTCTTTTCAAGTAGTTGGCTAAGCGGATTGAGGTTCATCATTTGAAAGGAATTAAACATTCTAATTAAAATCTAGTGTATGAAAAGTAAATTTTGTTTCAAGATTTTGAAAACAACAGTTCCCGCTATGTCTGATTTAAATGTTATTCCCTCTTTAACACTCAAACCAAGAGGTATGCCAACCCTAATGCCTTAAGTGGGATCAGACTCTCCTCTCCATTGAGATTGTGTAGCTGTAGAGGGCCTACATACAGAATTCCAATAAGAGAAGCGGGAACTCTTTCCACCTCACAAGTCCAATTTCAGTGTTCGTATGATTTGGTCTTTTGGTGTACATACACCATGCGCGTCGACTGCCGCTAAGTGTGCACGCGACTACATATATGAGCCCTTGAATGCACCTAATTGGGGAACTAGAAATTACATCCCAAAGATACACACATACAATGCATCTCTTTCGAGAAATGACCAAATTCGGTCCACGTGCATGCTATGCTAATGCCCTCCTAAGGGGAGGGAACGATTGGACATAACCCCATGGTTACAATTCCTGCACCTTAGTAGGGATATGAATCATTATCACTATGACTAATTTGTTCATGCGTTTGAAACTAGGAATTTGATTATATCTTGTTTGAGAAGAAATTTAATTTAATCTTATTAAATTAACAAATCTCGACGTAGTTTAAAATTAGAATCACATTCTAACCTTGCCCTATGATTATGTGTTTGAGATTGCATCCCAAGCATCAAAATCACAATCATACATAACATTCCATACACAAAAATTACATCAAACATAAGGGCTCCTAAATTATAAGGATTACATGAAAATAACACAACCCGCTCACAATTGCTCCACACTGTATGCCTAGATGATCGCATCATCAATCACATTCCACAACCAAAACCATCAAAATCATAAAATAAAAATGGCATACAAATAAAACACCCATAACATCACATGTTAAGGGATGCGATCGCCTTTTCTCCTATGATTACTAATTAATCAAGCGAGCACAGTTGGTTATTTTATTAATTATAATTCTAATTTGAGATTATGTGGAACGTAACAACATCTTATTGATTTGAAAATATTTTAATAAGCAAATTAATCTAATTAATTTTGAAATTAAATTTTGTAAAACAATCCATTGACTTGTTTGATTTTGAAATATGACATGCCTAATTTCTACGTGGATCATATCCACAAATTAGGGCAACATTCAAACCATAAGCAAAAGCCACAAAAAAGCTAGAAAAAGAAATGAAAGTTCCCTAATAGTATTTGATTTTTCTTCCACGGTCGGTTCAAGTCCAATTCGATTTTGGGTCAAAACCGCACTTAGAATCATGTTTTGAATATTGCCTAGTCGACTAACAACACTTACTGGTCGACCAGCTACAACAGTTATTTCTTTGCTATTGATCTGCAAAAGGTACTCTAATTTAACAAGTTAGTAATGATAACGTATTAAGCTACATTTCAATCACACAAACCAAATCATGAAAGATCAAATTACATTAAGAGCTTGCAGCGACACAACATTCGATCACAAAATCGGTTGTTAATTAAAATGCTCAAAAAAAGGGGCAAAGTTTGATTGATAGACAGGCTTGAGAGTTAAGTCTAAGCCAAGTCATCCCTTTCAATTATCCATCAAATACTAGCTAGCCATGCATGTTAGTGCTTAAGTTGAGCTTTGTTTAAAGATTTTATTATGACACTTTCTAGAAGTAAGCATTTGAAGTAGTTATTGCGTATTTGGACAAGACACTTGGAAATGCTTGACACCCATTGGCATTCTGGAGCCTGTAATGGGAAACAATCTTACCTTGGTTGCACCTTGTTTACCATGAGACAAAGCACCTAAAAGGGGGAGTTAGTCGTCGTTTATGACCTTTCTCAATTAGTGTAAAGAGGATTATCACACGACTTATGTCACACTCATGTTTGATGGCATGTTATTTAAACCCCCCATCTCGACTTAATGTCCCTTTGTAAGAAGTTACATAACCCCCAACCAGGATTAACCTCATTCCCAAGTAAATATAAGCAAGGTTAACCCATCCTTCCAAGTAAACATAAGAAAAACACAAGAGAAGGTTAACTCTTATTTCCAAGATGCAAGTCTGGGTTTACTAACCTACATAAACTAGGCCTAAGAAGGAGGGTGGGCCTTTTTGTTTGAGCTTTGAAGCATTTCATGGCATTGTGTGCCTAATCCAACAAGTGGATGTGTGTATTTTTTCAATTAGATTACCGTCTTAGATTGTTTTTAAACAATTGTAAACATTGCATATAAGTGCTTTAACTATTTTGTTAAGTAATACATCCTAAGGCCTAGTTTGACAACTGGGTTAACCCATGAAAATGGGGTTAACCCACTTTGGTTGGCAAAATATCTTAACTCGAGTTAAGGGGAGCTAACCTAGGAAAAGTTATGTACAAGGTATTGAACATGAAGCTACCCGTTATTAATAAAAACACCAACAGGTTAAAGAGCAGAGCCAAAGTGCTAGGACTGTGACCTAGTAAAGACAACATTAGAAAGAATTAAAAATCCCCTGCCGACTCCCAAGGGGGTTAAAGCAGGGTTCACCATAGAGAGGTAGAGAAGCAGGACATGGCCACATCCTGTGCTCCATGGTGGGAGGGCAAGCCCAGAATGACGTGGACCCTAGGAGTTGAAAAGCTTGCCACACCAAGTGAAGGGGCGTCACCTGACGTCAAAGTCGGTGCCACCTTCTTGGGCAGTGAGGGATCCCCCAAGCAGCCCCCTCATCAGAAGGATGTGCCCTAGTTGATGCTGTCCTAGAGCCCTGCCCCACCTCTGCCCAGGGAGATACACTCCCACAAGAGGAGCTCTCAGCAACAGCAACACCCACTCCACCTTCGCGGAGTCGCGTAGGGCGATAGAGTGGCATGGGAAGGAATGGGGTCAGCAGGTGCAATGGATAGCGCCACCCTCGGAGCCTGTCAAGGCCACCCGAATGTGTGGAGTACCCCCCAATTTACCAATGAGGGGCTCCGTGTAGTCGAGGTCGCCAGCCCTTCGGCTCACCCTTCCGTAGGGAATCCCCATACAAGGTCCACTATCTAAGCAAATGTCGCAGGTGTCACTTGGCCGACACCCCTCCTCTACCCAGGTAAAGACACCCCCACCAAAGGAGCTGCCGGCAAAGGCAACCCTGGTTCCACCCTCGTGGAAACACCAAGAGAGTCGACTAAGGCAAGAAGTGCCATAACTCTACAAGAGGGTGACCTACCCCTGGGTCTTGAGGGGCACCCCCACGACTCTGTCCTCGGCTAGTTCTTCACACCAGCCCGAGAAGGAAGGTGCAACTGCATCACTCTCCCAACAAATGCCCTACTGGGTTCACCCCGTAGGTGCCATGAGAGAGCATGACCCGCCTCTCCTCATTCCCCCATCAGCTTCCTCTTGAGCTCCTTGCAAGCAAGAGGACTGAAAAGTTGATCTTCACTTTCGATGAAATTTCAAACATAAAATGACTTGTCGTTGTAAAGCTTTTGTGGTGGAAAATTGCTTTTCAAAACATTTAATTCTCAAAATCTAACCACAAAAATAGCTAGGTTGTTTCCATAGGGTGAAATAAGCCTATTGTAATGATTAATGATGACTTATCTATTTGGGATTATTAATGGATACTCGTTTGAACTCTTGCAACGTTATTTCCAACCTAATTCAACTTTTTATGCAATTAATTCATATCAGGAGGGGTTCTCATGCAAATCTTTCTTAATATAATAACTAGATAAATAAAGGGATAGTGAGTCTCAATAGCACTTTATTGTAAATATTAATTGGAGGAGAAGGAGAGGATTTCTCCTCTCTCTTCTCCTCGCGTGAAGGACTGGGCGTGGTTGGCTGCGAGAGTTGAGGAGGTGGTGCACCTCGATGAGTGCTTCACGATGATGGTAGGGCGCATCTCAAGGAGGTCGGAGTTAGCCGACCGATGAGGAGGTTGGTTGGTGGTGGTGGGTCCTGCTGGAAATGATTGAGGGCAATGTTGGCAGTCATTGATGTCAGGGAGGATTCGGCAAGGCATGATTGGAGAGTTGGTGTGGATGACGTCGATGGTGGTGGCTGCGAGTAGGTGGTTGGCGATGGCTTTGGGTTCCTTTTTGTGTGAGATGCAGACGAGGAGTAAGAAGGGGCGGTTATGGTTGCGGGCTTACGTGGAGAGGGGATGTGGAAGAGGTTAGGCGATGGTGTGGTGTTGGTCGTGGTAAGGGGATCGGCAGTGGTGATGGGTGGCTGCAGTGGGTTCTTTGAAGGGGGGTGCAGTTTGGTAGGGAAGGAGGAGATGAAAACGAAGAAGAAGGGCGACGGTGGATGGCTACTAGCTTCCGTGGAGAGGGAAAGTGGTGGTGATTTGTGCGATAGGATGGTGAGAAGAGAGGTGAAGATGGTGGTGCTGTGGTCGCATGCTGTCATCGCGCGATTGGCGAAAGGAAGGAGCAGAGATGGAGCACGCCTATGCCATTGTGCACGCTGGGTCCACAATGCAGGTTTCTTCAAGGTCTAGAGGATAGAGGAGGTCCCCCCAGGGGGAAGGATCCTGAGGATGATGGTTGGTCCTCCGTTTTAAAAGACTCCTCTGTTTGTTTCCTTCGGCCAAAAGCTTCTCCAACCATTCGGCAAAGATTGCGAGTAGTTGGAATGGTAGATAAGTTTTGGCCATTCTTCATCAAACGTCTAATCAAATCTCCAGACGTCTTAAAAAGTGTAGTTTCAGTGAGTTTATGATGGTTCCCAAATGTCAAATCTAATCTCTAGACGTCTTTTAGAAGAAAAAATGGACATCTGAACTCTTGCACCTAGTCTGCATCCATCAAATAAATTATGTTACCATATCATATGTTATTAAATGTAAAATTGACTCATAAAATTATATGCAGACTAAGGTGAATTATCATATAACTCCTAATCAATTAACAATTGAGAATAACTAATTAGAGAGTACTTAGGCCAAATAATGATCCACTAAAGTGGACTTATCAAGGACCGCTTCTTCACAGCTCGCCAAGCAAGCTTCCCCACGATGGATGGACACCTGGTTAGGACAAGCCGTCGCGACACCTGATATTATTGCCCGGCGAAGATAAGCCCCACGAGCTTGTGTTAGGAAAACAAGGAAAGTCAACTGCGTAGGAGGGAGGTCAACCCACAATAAGCATCTCAAGAGATGGAAGCCCTTAACTCAGCCTACGCGTTGAGTAGGGCCACACAAAGGGGCTCACCTCCGTCTAAAGAGCTACACATAACCACTCTTCTCTTTGGCCACTCTGCTGAACACATAGGAGTTCGACAGTAGAGCCCTATCCAAGGAGCGAACGAGTCCCAACCGTTCTTCCCCATGACTCTCAAGTCCCTCAATCACGTCCATAGATGATGGAAATCTGTGAAGCACGACCCACTTCATGCCACTACTTATAGCCCCACCTCATGGGCTCCTAAGGGTGGTAGCGTCTTTCTACCCCCTATCCATCACCTGTGGACCGTCGGTTCCTAAGAAATCGAATCCATGGAGATACGACACTGACTCTATGGTAGTATAACTGCACCAATGAAACCGCCGATCAAGAACCCCTCGCGTTATTACCCTCCCTGCTGCAATACAGCTAGATGAACATCTGGGGGCATCACCTACCCCTAAGTTTTGGTGAATATCACTACTCTTTCAGCAGTTCACACTGGCTAGGGAGTGGGGCCATATGATGTGGGGCAAAAAGTGCCCTCAGATCCAAAACTTTGCACCCGACCCGACAGAGGATCCGGCTACCGGGACATGGAGTGCACAGGCGGAACCAGATCCTTGTCTTGCCTCGGGTCAGCCGGATCCCCAATCAACACCAGCATAGTCTATCAGAAGATCCTATCATCCTGGGTAGAAGATACAAAATGATGGCCTTGACCACTTGCATCCTGACAACTACGTCATGACTATCAGATAGGGGTACCGGAGCCATCAATGAGAGTCATCCCTGTATTATAAATAGAGAGGGAGACCCCCGATAGGGGGGGACTCCTCCCCGGAGAGGGAGCGACATTATGTACAATGTATCCCCGAAAATTCTAGTGTATAGTTGGGAGCATTATCCTCCCCCAAGATGTACACCCCTTAGGGTGGAACTGGGTCACTAAATCCCTATTTTCCCTTGTGTTTGCTTGATTTTCATTCTACCTCCCTATGCGATGGATGATCAATGGTTAAGTAGCGCCTCCTACATTAACAAATCTTTTGGCAGGACTTTCCGAGGCCCATCAAATGGCATCGTCTATGGGAAGCATTAACAAAAGAGCCATCGCTCTACAGAACATCTGATCGCTGGGAGCAAGGGCCCCTCTAACACCTTGCTAGGGCCCCCATGGGCGAAAGCTTCTGCGGTGGTCATAAGCACCAGCTGTCCCACTTGTGGCCCTCCTCTCTTTGGAGGAGCCTAGTCGGGGCATGGTGTCTACACACCTTGGTGATATTAGCTCGTTGCCTGAGGTCCCCCAAGCTGGGCCTTCGTCCCCAGAAACGCAGCTCAATTCAAAGGAACCAGGAGCCAAATCCAGTGGCCCCGAATGCATGCCCATGCGCATGCCCCCCGCCTACGCGGGCACAAAGGAATGAAGGTCCCTCGTTGGAAGCATTTGAAACGCCAGTCGTGGCCTAGCACAAAACAACGACCGACTTTGCCTCATAATCTGCTCCCCGAGGAACAATCCTCGAGGCCGGCTAGCACTCGGCTATCTCATGGGAGCTTCCCATCGGGCTCCTCTGGCGGCATTCGCCTTGCGAGGGCCCACGTGCAGGTCATTCCCTGGCCATCCGAACAACCCCTTTGAGGGTATGGAGAGTAGGTCCCGAGAGCGCTTCGCCAAACCTTAGGGGGCTAGGGGAAACCCCAAGAGGCTACGGAGATTCGAGCGGCAGAGGATCGATCCTACCCGGTCTCACCCATTTCAGCTCGAGGCTCGACAGTACGACAAGCTGGACCCCGAGAAGCGACGGACCCATGGCACCCCGAGCCAGTTCGTTTGCGCCACCAGCACAGGTGCAATGTCCCCAGCCACACATTCAAATACCCAACAAGGAGCCATAGAACAAGGTGACTCCCCTCGAGGATCACCCAAGAGACATGGTGCCGATGACAGCTGCCGTTAAAAGTAGGTATGCCTCTGGATAGGCAGACCCTAACACTTTCTTGCAGTAAAAGCTTCATCCACTAGCAAAGGGCAAAGTGTACCGGGCAATGGGGCCCCATGTATGAAGGAGAACGTGCTCCCCAGGTGATGGTCGGCCTGGATAGGTTGTTAATATGATATTTTTATCGTTGAAATGTGTATAGTGGTTAACCTAATTCAGACCTAACCATCTCTTTACAAAATTTTTAACCTGGCCTAATTGATTTTATCTTGTCACTTTTAAGCCCAGGGTCGAACTCAGGGAAGTGGGGTTCAAGTCGAGTTTCTACGTTTTCCTTAAAACGCGTCTCTTCCGTTCGTTTATTCTGTTTTTGGTATTTTTCTTATTTAGGTTTTTTTCTGGTAATCCTTGTTCTTGAGGCACACCCTCAAAATTGTGTCCTTGGCTTTTAGCCAAAACAGAGTTTCAAAACACGTCTTGCTACTTGCAAGACGGGGGTACCTGCAAATCAAAGATTATCTTTTCACTTTTATACCTTTTTTTATCTTTTTACTAAGGAAGCTATCAGATAGAAAGTAAATATAGTAGCTATAGATATATATTTATATGTAGTATATATATAAAGGGGTGGGGGTGGAGGTGACGATGGAGTGTAGCACTATGTCGAGTCAGCCGACGTCTAGAGAGACGCAACCAACACGACTAGGTGCCGCGTGGAGTGTGGATGGAGGATGGATGATGTATGGGACCACGCTTTTTTGTACGCGTGTATCAGGGAATATCAGCAACTGGTGCAGATATCCCCGCTATACAGCGTATAATAAATAACGTGAAAATATATGTACATATGTATGTATATAAATGTATAAGTATATATGTATAGATATATATAGATATATATATATATATAGGTGTATATATATATATATATGTATGTATATACGTATATAGCTATGTATATATGTATATAAGTATATATATATAATACTATATAGATATATATATATATATATATGTATATAAGTATATATGTATCTAGATATATATGTATATATATATGTGTATATGTATAAGTATATAGATATGTATATATATATATATATGTATATGAGTATGTGTATATATATATATATATATATATTATATATGTATATGTATATATATATTATATTATATGTATGTATACATAACTATATAGATATACTATGTATATATAAGTATATATATATAGATATATGTATATGTATATATATATATATATATATGTATGTATATAAGTTACTATTAGTGTGTGAGTGTGTGTGTCGGTGAATGGGTGTGTGTGTGTTGCTGTAAGTGAAAAAAGAGAGAGAGAGAGAGAGAGAGAGAGATAGAGAATACGTGAGAGAGAGAGAGCGGCAGACAGAGAGGGAGCGGGTGGGAGAGATCGGCGAAGAGAGAGAGCGGGCGAAGGAGTGATCGCGGACGCGCGAGTTAAGGCGTCTGCTCGCGGTGGCGGACGTCTGACGTCGCGGTGCACCGCGCCTTCGCGCAGTGGACGTGAGACGTCTCCTGCAGACCGGGTGCGAGGACGGAGAGCGGGCGATGGCGCGCTCGGAGAAGGCGGCGGGGAGTCTGCAGTCGGTCGCGGAGGGTTGCAGAGGTTCGCGGGGGTCGGCGCGAAGGCCTGGCCGGCCGCTGCAGTGCGCGCAGCGGCCGGTCGCGGGTGGAATGGCAGAGGCGACAGAGCAGAGGACTGAGCGGAGAAGTGCCCTGCAGGCGCGCGCGGAGAGCTGAGCGCCTGCGGGGAAGGTTGCGGAGGTGCGAGGGGAGGTTCTGCAGTGGTCGCGGAGGGTCGCGGGGGTCGGCGCGAGGCCGTAGCCGGCCGCTGCAGTGCGCGCAGCGGCCTGCTGCGGCTGCAACTGCGGCGTGGACAGAACGGAGACGGAGGCGGGGAACGGGCCTGCAGGTGCGCGCGGAGGGTTGCGCGCCTGCGGGGAAGGTCGCGGAGGAGGCGGGGGTGCTGCTGCTGCTGCTGTCGCCGCTGGGCTGCTGCTGCTGCTTCAAGCTTCGGACCTTGAAGCGGCAGCAATGGCGTGGAGATGCAAACGAAGAGAAAAGAACACACCACGCCCACCGGCTCGTTGAAGAGCTGGGCGGTGGTGTTCCCACTGTGGTGGTGAGCACCACAGTGGGTTCTCCTGCTCGCCGGGTGCCTCCTCGACGGAGGGCCGGCGTATGGGAGGGGAGAACGGGCGAGGAAGGTGGTGGACTGCAGCGTGGCGATTTTTCAGCAGCTGCCGCAGCTGCGTATTGCAGCAACGTCCCTCCTCCCTTGTCGCGAGGAAGAGCTGCGGCTTTATAGAGGAGGAGAGCATGGCGGGGCATGCGGGGAATGGGGGAGAATGGCAGCTGCAGGGAGAGGTGCGGGAAGGACAGCAGGGAGAGGCGTGGGAAGGACAAGCCGCATGGCGTTGCATGCAGCTGCGGGAGGAAATTCAGCCGCGGGAAGAAGAAGAAAAGATGAAAATAAAAATAGAGAAGGGACTTTTGCAAAGAAACACTTGAGAAAAAAAATAATTATGCAAGCCATTTATTCATTTCTCCTCCTCTCATGATTAAATGCATGCATGCAACCGTTTTTACATATGCGACTATAGGATTATAATATACATAGTTAATGCTAGAAAATAGCATAAGAAGGCGTTATTATAGGCGTGTTTTGAGGTGCAAACATATACCCCCATGCCTATCTTTTGCTAGTCCCTAGCAAAATAGTATTTAGAAATAATCTTAAGCTGAAGATTTTCTTCTGAGATGATATCGGTGTGTTTATTATCGGATATTGTGAGAACCAATTGTAGAGAAGATTACCAGTACTTTAAGTCTTACATGACAAAGATTATCTCTCAACTAACCAGGACTCTTGATATTTAAACCTTAAGTACGATTTCCAGGACCCAGGAGGTTTTGCCGTACTCGAGAGCTCAAGAGGTTATGGTTTGTGCATAGTGATGGATCAAGACTAACCAGATGAACATTAAGACTCAATTCCAGGGTTTCACGAATTTTTAAGTACAGGTTGGTCCCAGTTTCAGCTCGTGTTTTCGGATTGACCCTTAAGATGAATACGGAAAACTCAACTCCCATTTTTTATTTTTTATTTTTTCTTTTTTTTTGTGGCTCACCGAAAAATAAAGTATACAGACATTTATGAGATATACTGACTCTTTTATATTTTTTTCTTTTCTTTTTTTTTTTTTCTTCTTTTTTTCTTTTTTCCTTTTTTTTTTTTTCAACTCTTTTTTTTTTTTTTTTTTTGAAACATGTGTCAGTATATCTCTTACAACACATTTTGATAGAGCAGACTTTTTTTTTTTTTTTTTTTTTCTTTTTGGTGGGAGAGTTTCTTTTTGGTGAAAAGAGTCGCTCCTAAACACAAGACTAAAGCCTGGGATAAAAAGTCTACCTACGCGCACAGGTAAGGACTCCACCTTCCCTAATGAACACTAGGGTTGGATCTTATGTTCACCTGTTCTTTCCTGATATGTGTAGTGTGAACCAAGTTTACCTAAGCTCTCTAGAAAAAGCAAACCAACGAATCCAGTACTGGTGTCTCAGGTACAAGAAACGTTCTTAGTTAGGAGAGATTTTGATCTATTTCGTCAATGCTTTAAGTGAATTAAGCCGAGCCTGAGCGAATCAAGCTTCTGTGGCCTGGAAATTCTTCAAAACAGAGGTTGAATATCCATAAACACTTATTGTATTTTTTTTTTTTTTCAGCTTTTAGATCATTACTAAACACCATTTATTACTAATATATATATATATATATTTTTTTTCTTTTTTTTCTTTTTCTTGCATATTTATAAATAGGTGGTAATTGTCTGATACCATAAAATACCCGGATCCTATGGATGCCTATCCACCCCCCCATGCCAAACAATGCTATGTCCTCATATGCATGCAAGGAAAGGCAGAGAACGGACGACAGATCGGGTAACAGGAGCTGAGGTTTAGGGTATAAATCAGGGTGGAAGGGTGGGTGGATGGTGGGTGGTGAAGAGAAAAGCGAAGTAATCGCGATAGAGGCGTGAAAAGTAATGGTGGATGGTGAGAGATTTGGCATTTTCTGGGACGAGAGTGTCCCAGGCGGATCAGAAAACAGATCAGGAAGAGGAAGTTGGCCCTTAGATTGGCCAAGAAGGGGGGCTTTTTGGATAGATGGATCCAAAAGGGAATAGCCCCGGTGAGTAAGCTGTGGGCTCAAGGTCCCAGTGTGGATTTGCAAATCCGCCTGATTTAGCGGGAAAGAAAGGGCAATCCGGTCTTCCATAGTGTGGACCGGCGGTGAGCAGCCCGGCAATGACTCAGACCACGAGGTATGGGAAGCGGAGAAAACCTCGTCAGAAGTCTGGTCAGGAGAAGGTACAGGAATAGGGAGGGATTGGGGAACGTCACAGTTTGTGTTGGTCAGGCAGTCGTCAGGTAATTCGCAGCAGTCAGAATCGGCTCCAATTAGTTCGATACACGTACTGACAGTCACGTCCTCGTCAGACGTGTCATCCTTGATGTGATCACTATCAGCATAAGAGTGCGGTGCTGCAGCGGGATTAACCTGAAATCCCGAAGGAATACTCGGAGCTTGCAGAACTTGATTAACCTGTCCCTGAGAAGGTTGTACCTGTGGTTGCGGACCACAGGGTACAAAGTTTTGCGGGTTTGGAACAGGTTGGGCGGGAAAAGTGCCCTGAGATTGAGTCGCCATGCTTAGTTGATTGATCTCAGCATTCTGCTGCGCCAAATGCTGAAGAGAGGTCATGTTTTCTTTATGGCGCTTTGACATTTCCGTCATCATTCGCATCAATTTATCAAGAGGTTTTGATGCGTGTTTGGTTTTCTGTACACAAGGGCCTGATGGCAGATTTGCCATAGGATTAGACTGGGCCCTTGGGATGACGGGTGCAGACGCTCGCATTGGTCCACCAGCGGGGTTTCGACGCTGCGGGTTGTTGGACCATGCAAAATTGGGATGATTGTGCCACCCTGGGTTATACGTGGCAGAAAACGGGTTATTCCCCAGGGTGCAGGCATCTTCTATGCCAGAAGACGTGTCCGCATATGTGTCCGAGTACACGGAGGCTTGGTCCTCCGTGTTGAAATACTGGCTCACAGAAGCCAGTTCCACATGACTTACCGAGTCGCTTGGTGCGACACTCGATAAGGAAGGTCTTGCAGGGTTTCTCGGGATAAGCCTGGTGTTGAAAGAATTGAAATTGTGACGAAGTGGTGAGGCGGGGGTGTGTGCCATGTTTGTGGAGGAGAAGGATGATTCGGCTCTTTTTGTAGATTTATCAGTCAATACAAGCAATTCAGGGTTTTGTGACCTCCTCCCAAACATGCACTACCGCAGGAAGAATTGGGGAGATGAGAAGGGAAAAGGGATGAGAGAAATGACGCCGCAAAGGTACACTTGATTACAAATCAATACAGTCAAGTTCCTAACCTCTACAGTGTGCCCTTAGACCTAAAGATCTAAGTTACCTACTATCACGAACTACGGAACCGAATGCGAGCACCGTGGAACCACCGGGCCAGATTGAAAGGCCGTTTGCCCCAGTCTTAGACACCCGATAGCACGCGGGAACTCTCACCAGCACGTAGCCGCTACACGTAGGTAGTTAGACCTCCAATCCTTAAAAGGGTCAAGTTGCTACCAGTTTTAATTAGAGGCTTAGGTCAAGTGCTTTTGGAATGTGAAGGGCGTTGTTTACGGGTAATGCCCAAGTGATTGATTTTAAGAGTGTGTAAGAACAAGCATGCAACGGGGAAATCTCCCCGAATTGAAGTTTTTATTGGCGAATGGTTTTTAGAGTTCAGCCTTAAGTAGTATGAATTTTAGGGTTTTGCTGAATTACCAATTCAACCAATCTCCGGGTTTTTGCAAAAATACAGGTTTTCCTTCTAAAGCCCAAGAAACCCTTCTTCAATTATCAATTAGTTAATGCATGCTAAAATGCAATGGGCTACCCTAAATGGAGATTTCTATGTGTGGATGCGCGAATCAATTTTATACCAATGTGAAAGGGAGCCAAAGCACTTCAATTCAAGTGCTCCCAATCACCAGAAAGATATCCACACACAAGGCTTCAACCAACAGATAAAGAAACTAAAACTGTTGGGGTTGAAGTATTCAGGATCGAATCACAGGCAAGTTTGAAAAGTCGTGGTGGGGTTGGAATCAACTCAATTCCAAATCTCCCCACCAAAAATGTGATCCTGAATTAAAGATAATTGAGGCAAAAGAGGGATACAAGCAATCTTTTTCTTTGCCTCAAAGAATACTTCCCATGGCGAAAAATCTAAGAATCAAGATTCTAGAATTTTTGCTATGCGAAGTAAGGCGGGAAATCCCGGGGCAGTGGGAGTGAAGACAACCAATCAATCAAGTAAATTTTAATCCACTTGCCCTCAAGAAATCCCAAGAAGTTTATCTAATTTTTAGTTTAAAATTTTTTTTTTTTTTTGTGTGGTGGCAAGTTAACCTTAATTTGATGAGAAAAGAAAACCTACTTGTTCGGCAACGTGTGCGAAGTTCCAATGCGATGTCGGCGTCTTCACGCTCTCGTTCCCGCCTTGGATCTGCTCACGTCCTCGACTTCGTCAGCCTTCTTCTCCTTCCACCAGGTTCACCTGCACACCAAAAACAACAATACCCGTGAAGAGAGAAGAGACAAATTTAAAGGAATTGGATAGAAACTTACTCGAAAGTGCACCTCCCCGGCAACGGCGCCAGAAAAGTTATGATGGTCGGCCTGGATAGGTTGTTAATATGATATTTTTATCGTTGAAATGTGTATAGTGGTTAACCTAATTCAGACCTAACCATCTCTTTACAAAATTTTTAACCTGGCCTAATTGATTTTATCTTGTCACTTTTAAGCCCAGGGTCGAACTCAGGGAAGTGGGGTTCAAGTCGAGTTTCTACGTTTTCCTTAAAACGCGTCTCTTCCGTTCGTTTATTCTGTTTTTGGTATTTTTCTTATTTAGGTTTTTTTCTGGTAATCCTTGTTCTTGAGGCACACCCTCAAAATTGTGTCCTTGGCTTTTAGCCAAAACAGAGTTTCAAAACACGTCTTGCTACTTGCAAGACGGGGGTACCTGCAAATCAAAGATTATCTTTTCACTTTTATACCTTTTTTTATCTTTTTACTAAGGAAGCTATCAGATAGAAAGTAAATATAGTAGCTATAGATATATATTTATATGTAGTATATATATAAAGGGGTGGGGGTGGAGGTGACGATGGAGTGTAGCACTATGTCGAGTCAGCCGACGTCTAGAGAGACGCAACCAACACGACTAGGTGCCGCGTGGAGTGTGGATGGAGGATGGATGATGTATGGGACCACGCTTTTTTGTACGCGTGTATCAGGGAATATCAGCAACTGGTGCAGATATCCCCGCTATACAGCGTATAATAAATAACGTGAAAATATATGTACATATGTATGTATATAAATGTATAAGTATATATGTATAGATATATATAGATATATATATATATATAGGTGTATATATATATATATATGTATGTATATACGTATATAGCTATGTATATATGTATATAAGTATATATATATAATACTATATAGATATATATATATATATATGTATATAAGTATATATGTATCTAGATATATATGTATATATATATGTGTATATGTATAAGTATATAGATATGTATATATATATATATATGTATATGAGTATGTGTATATATATATATATATATATATATATTATATGTATATGTATATATATATTATATTATATGTATGTATACATAACTATATAGATATACTATGTATATATAAGTATATATATATAGATATATGTATATGTATATATATATATATATATATATGTATGTATATAAGTTACTATTAGTGTGTGAGTGTGTGTGTCGGTGAATGGGTGTGTGTGTGTTGCTGTAAGTGAAAAAAGAGAGAGAGAGAGAGAGAGAGAGATAGAGAATACGTGAGAGAGAGAGAGCGGCAGACAGAGAGGGAGCGGGTGGGAGAGATCGGCGAAGAGAGAGAGCGGGCGAAGGAGTGATCGCGGACGCGCGAGTTAAGGCGTCTGCTCGCGGTGGCGGACGTCTGACGTCGCGGTGCACCACGCCTTCGCGCAGTGGACGTGAGACGTCTCCTGCAGACCGGGTGCGAGGACGGAGAGCGGGCGATGGCGCGCTCGGAGAAGGCGGCGGGGAGTCTGCAGTCGGTCGCGGAGGGTTGCAGAGGTTCGCGGGGGTCGGCGCGAAGGCCTGGCCGGCCGCTGCAGTGCGCGCAGCGGCCGGTCGCGGGTGGAATGGCAGAGGCGACAGAGCAGAGGACTGAGCGGAGAAGTGCCCTGCAGGCGCGCGCGGAGAGCTGAGCGCCTGCGGGGAAGGTCGCGGAGGTGCGAGGGGAGGTTCTGCAGTGGTCGCGGAGGGTCGCGGGGGTCGGCGCGAGGCCGTAGCCGGCCGCTGCAGTGCGCGCAGCGGCCTGCTGCGGCTGCAACTGCGGCGTGGACAGAACGGAGACGGAGGCGGGGAACGGGCCTGCAGGTGCGCGCGGAGGGTTGCGCGCCTGCGGGGAAGGTCGCGGAGGAGGCGGGGGTGCTGCTGCTGCTGCTGTCGCCGCTGGGCTGCTGCTGCTGCTTCAAGCTTCGGACCTTGAAGCGGCAGCAATGGCGTGGAGATGCAAACGAAGAGAAAAGAACACACCACGCCCACCGGCTCGTTGAAGAGCTGGGCGGTGGTGTTCCCACTGTGGTGGTGAGCACCACAGTGGGTTCTCCTGCTCGCCGGGTGCCTCCTCGACGGAGGGCCGGCGTATGGGAGGGGAGAACGGGCGAGGAAGGTGGTGGACTGCAGCGTGGCGATTTTTCAGCAGCTGCCGCAGCTGCGTATTGCAGCAACGTCCCTCCTCCCTTGTCGCGAGGAAGAGCTGCGGCTTTATAGAGGAGGAGAGCATGGCGGGGCATGCGGGGAATGGGGGAGAATGGCAGCTGCAGGGAGAGGTGCGGGAAGGACAGCAGGGAGAGGCGTGGGAAGGACAAGCCGCATGGCGTTGCATGCAGCTGCGGGAGGAAATTCAGCCGCGGGAAGAAGAAGAAAAGATGAAAATAAAAATAGAGAAGGGACTTTTGCAAAGAAACACTTGAGAAAAAAAATAATTATGCAAGCCATTTATTCATTTCTCCTCCTCTCATGATTAAATGCATGCATGCAACCGTTTTTACATATGCGACTATAGGATTATAATATACATAGTTAATGCTAGAAAATAGCATAAGAAGGCGTTATTATAGGCGTGTTTTGAGGTGCAAACACCAGGCCGTGCGGCAAGCAGGCTTCCTTGAGACAGATCAGTCCACGAAGGATCGCCTGCATGCAAGGCAATTGGGTTCCTCAACGAATGCATCTCCTAACCATGAGTTAAGGCGGGCGTGCTTAGAGGGGGCGCGAACCATGAAATAAGGTTCGCCGCCCCTAGGTTCCATGAGGCGAAAGCATAGAAAGCCTGTGAGGCACTTAAAGGGGTCACCCCGGAGATGGGGCCCCGACAATTGTAGGCAGCCGTCCTTGCCTTCGCTGCAAACCAAGAAACAAGCGGGCCGACGCCCCTCCTAGAGGGGCAGGCGATGTCACCTAGATCCCCTGACGGATGGACATTGCCGTCGAAACTTTGGCGACAGCGCTCGTGCAACTCTAGGTCCTCCCCTCCTAATACTCGAGCCTATCCGTGCAAGGGTTGAAGCGACCTTGAGTCGATGTCACCCCAAGAAATTGAGCCCCCCCTTCCGGAGTCGATCTCCATGGAGGTGAGGAAGATATGACCAAACCTCCCCACGTTATGGCGGAGCATCGTTGGGGGTTTTCTTCGGCAAAATCCTCCCCTGAGGCGGCTCCAAGCCCCATAGGAAGTGTGCTCCTCTAGCTAGAAACCAGGCAGAAGCCTCCACCACGACGCCTGCAGGTTACTGAGGACTTCACCTTTGGCCTCTTGGATGCGACAAGCATGGAGGCCAGGGCGACCTTCCTAAGCGACGTCATTCGAGACAAGTCAACAACCTACGTAGCTTCCAATAGCAACACCTGCGGTGCTCCAGGACGCTCAGGCTAAGCTGCCATCCAAGCTACCCCTTTTAGGTCGGCACACCTTTGGTGCATCACTGTTCCAACAAGAATGCCTCCCTTTCCTCCCAACGGCAGTCTCGCTCGCGACATTTCAGCAGCCGGGAGAAGAGGAGGAAGGGGAAGGATCTCACCCTCCGGTGTCCCAACTCGAATAGGGACGAACACCCTAATCAGGTGGCCATACCTAAAATGGCCAGACCTGCAACAGAGGCAAGTGACTTGGCCGGCTGCCCACTGTTACGTGCCCACCGCCAGGAGTCTCCAGTTGCGTGCCTGCCCCCCCAGAAGGAGGGACATTAAGTTTCACCCACCGGCACGTGGCACATTACGGCAGCCAGGATGACGGTGGCACTGGGCAGCCTAGCCGATTGGCCACCAGTGCACGCTCGCCGCCAAACCCCCTCAATGTGTGCCCGACCCCCTCCGAGGGTGGGAGCAACGTGTGAGGGCATGGAAACCTGGCGCAAAAAGGAGAGTCGAAGCGACCCGAGAAGCTCACGCTAAAAAAAGAAAAACGGAGCCCAGTTCGAACAATTTAGCGAGGGGCCAACCCGGCTGATCTGCTAGGTGACTTTGGGGCCATAGCCAGACTCTGTAGTCTCGGCACACCCTACCTTCTTTTCTCACCCTACGACGTGACATAGCTCGTCAGGACTAAGTGGATCTCAATCCCTCTAGAGGCTTAGGGGCAGCGGACCTTATGAAGGGACCTACTAGCCCAAAGGCTGCTTCATAAGGCTACTAGGGACAATGGTGCCCCTTAAGTCCCTGCGATGACGAAACCATCCCTCAAGGGCGACTGATGCCGGATGTGCCCTTCGCACACAGTCCCGACCACTCCAAGGGCAGCCTCGCAGCTGCGAAGTTCGGCGCTGCAAGCCTACGACCTATCGCAGTGGTAGTAAGACACCTAACCTGTCTCGTCAGGGATAGGCTCACGACAAGCCACCACCGCTCGCTGAAAGTGACACCTACTTTTAGCCCTAACCCGATGACTCGGCTCCAAAGAACTCCTAGAACAAAGTTTTGGTTCAGCAAGCCTCCTATTCAGGACAACGAGAACTTCAGTGGACGCATCTGACATTCCATTTATTGTCACATCTTCAGGCTAGCAAGCCTCTTCAGGATGGCGAGAACTTAGACGGACGCGTTCAATGTTCCATTTATTGCCGTCTCTTCAGGCTGGCAAGCCTCCTCTTCAAGACAACAAGAACTCAGATGGACGTGTTTGACGTTCCATGTATTGTTGCCTCTTCAGGCCGGCCAACCTTCCTTTTAGGATAGAGAGAACTCAGACGGATGCGCCAGACGTTCCATTTATTGCCGCCTCTTCAGGACGGCAAGCCTCCTCTTCAATACGGTGAGAACTCAGATGAATGCGTCTGATGTTCCATTTATTGCTGCCTCTTCAAGTCGGCAAGCCACCTCTTCAGGTCGGTGAGAACTTGGATGGACGAGTCTGACATTCCATTCATTGCTGCCTCTCCAAGCCAACAAGCCACCTGTTTAGGTTGGCGAAAACTCAGACGGACACGTCCAACGTTCCGTTCATTGCCACCTCTTCAGGCCAGCAAGTCCCCTCGTCAAGCCAGCGAGAACCTAGACGAACACGACTGACGCTCCATGCATCATCGCCTCTTTAGGCTGGCATGCCACCTCTTAAGGTGGGCAGAAAGTTCAGACCAGTGCGTCCATATGTTGCCACCTTTTTTGGATGGTAAGCCATCTCTTAAGGTCGGCACAAACTCAGGAGGATACCACCGACCCTCTTTTGTTGGCTATCCCTTCGGGATGGCCAGCCACCTCATCGAGTTAAGCTACGACCCGAACTAATACGTCCGAGGAGCCAGCGTTAGCCACCTCTTACGGTCGGTGAGAATCCAAGCGGGTGTGCCCAACGTTCGTTTCCCTACCGCCTCTCAAGGATGGTAGACCGGTCCGAAAATCGATCCAAGCTCGAGCGGGCCTACACAACACTCCCTCACACCATCGCCTAGTTAAGCTAACAGGCCACCTTCCTAGGTTGGTCGGGGCCCGGATAGATCCGCCCACGCGCTCTTGACAATTGCTGCCTCTTAAGGTTGACAAAGCTACTCTTGATGGCTGACTCAGACTCAAGCAAAGGAACTCATGCCCCGCTTATCGGTCGCCAGAATGCCATTCCCTGGAGAATGGCATGATCGAGGTTCCTATACCTCACCTACAGTGACTGGGACATCAGCTCCCTGGGCCGGTAAGGACTCAAGCCTATGCGCTTGAAAGCTTTGGACACCAATCGATGACAAAGTATTTGGTGATCCACGAGCGCGTCGCCACTAGAGCAATCGGTGAGAATTTGGGCCACCTCACCCAATGGCTGCCATGATTGCCATCGGAGGTTGAACCGGGACCTTGGTGTCCCGTGCCCTAGGTGATGCAATGTTACACAGTGCCAGTAATGCAAGGCTTGGACCCCCTTGCTCCAAGCCCCTCTTGGTGCGCCTCTGATCTTCACCAGCAAGAATCTGAGTGACCATCACCACCTCCTAAGGTCAGCCCTGCTCCACGGCCGCCCTCTACCGGAAGCCCTAGGCGAAGGCCACCTTTAGGGGCCAACCCATGATAAAGTCCCCCAGCGATAGTACCATGCCTCGCGGTCACGATGATGATAAGGACGGGCCCAATGGTAGAAGGGATGCATCCAAAGAGCAACTAAGCCACCAACCACCTTCGCGGAATTGGTAGGCCGCCCAACGACCAAATTCCAGACCCTCACCTCCAATGTAAGGCCGAGGTAACGTGGCACGGTTCAACAAGCGAGTCTAAGATCATCCTCACGGGAATACAGCTAGACACTTCCACCCTGATCGATCGACCCTATCTTAACAGCGCCCCTTGTCGCGTCCGGGAAAATGATTCCTCAAAGGGAGCGACGGTCCCGAATAGGGCCCGCGCACAGGCTCCACCAGCGGAGCCTGCCATGAGGCCCCCTCGTCGAGGACAGGCGTCTAGATTGTTCATAATAAGAGGGATATGCGACAAGTACCACCTGAGATGGGCTCACCTTAGCTAAGGGGCCTCTTAGGAAATCCAGCTGAGCAGCCCCCAGAGGAAAGGGCACGACTCAGTAGGAGGAGCCCTAACGCCCCCTGGCTCTTAGCAAAAGGACAATGACCCTTGGGCACCAGTAAGAAAGGCCTAGGTGGTGTAAGGCTAGCAAGAGCACCCTCCTAACCTCACTCAGGGGGCAAACCCCATTAGACGATGACTGAAGATCAAGTCACGGGACATTCCAACCTTAGTGACTACTAGGGCAAGCGGGGACCAACCCCTCGGGCCGGTGAAGACCTGGGTCTATGCACCATGAGAACTAGCATACTTATCAATGGTGAGAATTTGGGTCACTTTACCCGCAAGAGGCATCTCCCCGACAAAGTGAAGGGTAAGGGTCTGGCCCACCTTCGTTAACGATCATCGTATTGCGAAGGAACAAGGGTGTGGAACCACAATGCCCCATCCTCTAGATGACGCAACATTGTGAACGGACACGAGCTTGCCTTCCCACGTCCTAAAGTCGCTTTTCCCTTCGGGCCACCTCCTAAGGTTGACACTCCCCTTGGCCACCCGACAAGGAGGACCCCTATGAACAACTGACCCCTAGAGGAACATGCAAATGGGCTGGAGCATCCCGTTTACAAAAGCCAAAAGACAAGCCGGGATTCTCTGCCACCTCATATCGCCGCCTCGCGAGGGGAGTCAACCAAGGGCAAGGTATCCATCACAGATGCCCTTGGCCCAACCATTCCACAGGACAAGCGCTACACACCAAGTAGCCTCGATGCAACTTCCCAATAGAAAATGCCCTCGCCCTACTTGCCAAAGGAAGCAACGAGGCAAGGCACCAGGTACCTAATCAACCCATAAAGGACACTAAGGAGGCCTCAAAGGGCAACCCGCCTACGCCCTCGTAATGCCAAACACTAGCGCTTGACCACCGTTGCAGATGGCCCTCCTCATAGTCACTCATCCCGGTAGGTGATGAGTGGCTACTCATCATAGCTAAAAAGCTAAAGTTAAGCTATAAACTGGGTTAAACAATATCAAATTAACACATAAAAAGGGTTAAGTGTGTGAATCAAAGAAAAAGACCTAAAACCTTAATTCTGTGTTAAAATTGCATAATTAGGTCATAAAATGAGATATTCTTGAGAAAAAGGTCAAATGGTGATCCAAGTGTTAATTGAACACACAAACAAGTTTAAAAGTCCAAATCAAATGTATAATTAATCTCTCGAATGTTCAATTGAGCACATATAAAAACTTGGAGGCATTTGGACATCATTAAGGCTTTGAAACTTAGAGTTTACATTTAGGTCCTTTATGCATCACATTTTCTTCTCTAGAAAACTTTCCTGGACCTATTTGTAACCCGCAGAGACCTCTTTGAAAGCCCTTAGGGTCCGTTCGGTTATCATTTCTTACCACTTATGGACCTACCTATAATTTTTCTACCCCTTTGTGAGGGGCCTCTCCCTGCAATTTTCCCAATAGAACCGGCAACCTGCTGCCCCCCGCACGTGCACTGTAGCACGAGAAGAACACAGAGGATCTCGGCCGTCCATTCTCCCTTTATTTTGACCTGCGGCCCGATCTGAATCGAAGTTTCACGCGAAGCGGCATGTGTGCTCACCCAACCCCCCAGATCCCATCCTATGGCCAGATTTCAATTTGGCAGCCCGCGCTCTCCTCTCCTCTCATCCTTGCCGCCAGTTCCCTCGACATCTATCTTTACCCACATGGTGATCTGAGCCACTGAGATTGCTACTTAAGCACCTCAGTGGTCGCGCGCGCAAAGGATCGCTCTCTCCTACCTTCCTAGCGATCGTTCTTCCACTCCAGCTACTCCTCCCCATCGATTCCCAGATTTCACAGCCACCGGCTATGAAATCCTCGACTTCTCTCTGACCCTCCTCGTCGCTAAGGACCTCATAGCATCTAAGGATGACCCTGAAGCTTCATTAGAAGGCTTTTCCCTCCGCTGGAGCTCACCTCCCTCCCTTCTTCCTCCTTAGCCACCGGCTAAGGACCCACAGTCCCTTTCTTCCTGTTAGAATAGTTTTTATTGCTTTGTAGTTTAGCTGTAGCAGTAGTTAAGTAGATTAGCAGTAGAATTAGAGTTAGAATTAGTGATTAATTTGCTGTTCTATTAGTTTAGCATTAGGAGTATTCTTAGATTAGATTTCCCCCCCTCACCTCCTCTGATCATTCCAGATTAGAGGGGATGGTTTCACACAATCACTGATCATGAATTTTCTCCCTCTTCATGTTTTCCATATCTCTTCTAATTTCCACGATTTGTTTCTTGCAATTCACCCACTCATTAGACCTAATTTTAGATCTAATTGGTTTCTAACCTCAGATATGAAATTAGCATCAAAAAAATCACATTAGGGGCTTCCCATTCATCCCATCTTGTTCACAAAAGCCCCTGATTTGAGCTAAAAAGTGAATCAGTTTGTCAAATTTTCTATGAGTTCAGATTTCAAAGACTTTTATTCATTTGGGCTTTGAATGCTTTTATCTTGCAAACTGAAGAATTTTGATTTTGATTCATTGATTGGCAGGGAATCTGAGGTGATTCTGAAGTCAGAATTCACCTCATAAGAGCCATAATATGATATGTTATTTTTTAGGATTTCAATGTGTTGAATGCCTTGTAGAGCTAAGGAAGATCAACCATGTTGATTGAGGCTTTATTAGGGATTATAATATGAATTTTTTTTCTGAGAATTTGATTTTCACTTAAGGGATTCTCAATATCCCTTAAGATGTGTAACATCCTAGGATTTAGATGGATTTATTGTGTTGATACTAACCCTTTCTACATGCTGTCTATAGCATTAGAAAGAGTTAGATCAATAGTTTTTATGGACTGAATGGTTGTGATTTTTGTGACAAGGAACTTGGATTTAAGATGCTGAACATCTGAGCATGATTTTTATGTGAATTTAAATCCTTGTCAGAGTGTGATTTAGTGATTTTTGTTTTGTGTTTTTGAATCCCAGAATTAGAGTAAATTGCTGCCATTGCAGCTACATTCCCCCAAATCCCAGCTAAGTGATAGCCTAAAACAATCATTTTGAATCCCTGATCAGGCTGTCTTGAGTCTGATCTGGGATTTAATTGGTTGATTTAAGCTGTTAAGTAGTTGGAATTTAGCTTTCTTCCCTGTTGCAGACTTTTTTGTCTTCCAGATGGATTAACTATAGCAGCAGTTAAGCCGTATGGAATCAAATTTGGCCTGTAGCCACTGCTAATGTCACTAGCTGTTGGACTGCTGGATTTCCAGCAGCTACTGTGATGCTGTTGCCTTGCTTCTGCTATTTCATCAGAAGATTTCTGGTCTGAGATCATTTGGACAGTATCTTAGGTTTCAGTTCTATTAAAATAGTTGACTGATGTATAAAGGTGTGTCTGAATTGTATACAAGCATTCATGTAAACTCAATGAATTTTTAAGCTTGTCTAGAATGCTTGTAATCTTATTTTTGATCCTTTGTCAGCTAGTTTTAAGCTTAATTGTCCCTTAAGTATAATTTAATTGAATCCAAATTGAAATGTGTGCCAAAATGTTTGAATCCTTTATTTATCTTGTTTAGAGTCTCTTGAGGCAGTCCACTGCCTTTTGAAACACTTTAGGTTTCATCTAGGCCTTAACACACATTAGAAAACCCTTGAAAGGTTTAGAATGTGTGAACTTTTGAATTAAATAAAAATTATAAAAAAATCTTAAAAAATAAAGTAAACCTGTCTGATTGAAGATTAGGTATTTCTTTAAATGCATACCAAGATTCATGGTATTCCAAACTCTCAACTTGGTAGAATTTACCAGTCGACTGTTTTATATACCATGGAACTTAATAAAAGAAATCAAACATAAAAAGACCAAACACATCTCATTCTCTTCATCTATTTCTTTCCCTCTCATCACCTACCTCCATAACAAATATAAAAACCATAAAAAGTGAAAAAAACCTAAAAATACTAAAAATCCTTTGTATAATATGTATATAAGTGTATATATAAGCTACACAGTAAACTTATTAACCTATAACATGAATTATATATATTTATAATATAAATAACTTATGTATACATTATAGTATGTAAATTAAATATTTAAGTTAAATTATAATGTATATAACTAAATTATATAACTAAGTATTAATTAAACTAACTTATATGTACTAATAAGCTATATAAATTAGTAAACACTATAAATAACCATATTAAGTTATAATACTGTATATATGTATATTATAAACATATTAAACCCTATACCTTAATTTAATTATGTATATAGAATAAATAAATAATTTAGTAAGTTAGTAGTTAAGTTAGTAGATTAAATTAAAATAAATTAGTAATTTAAGTTACAATTCAACTAACCTATATTGTATATTTGTACTAATGTATTTTAAGTAATTTAAGTATATTTATATTGTTTATACTATTTAAACTTAATTTACAACTAACCCAGTCTAAAATTATACTAATTAAATGTAAATAAAATAGAAATAAAGCTTGTAAAATACAATAAAAATGTTTATAAAATATTTAAACATGTATACTAACTCAGTATAAGGTCAATTAGATCATATAATAACTAATTTATACGTAATTAAAGAATAAAATCTAAAATCAGTTATGTATAAACTGTATCTTTACCTAATTAATTTATATAGTAAATATAACTAAAATTCCACATTAATTGTATAATTGTATAGTACTATATAAATACTTTATTTTCACATAATTTATTTTTAATATCTAATAAATTATGGCCCTTGAATTGAGGGCCAAAATCACGAATTTCGCACAGCCATGCCTGATTTCCAGCACTGCACAGGTGCATGATTAGTCCCACATCGTAGGCGTGCGAGCGCGCAGAGCGCTATAAATTATTTTTGTTATATGCATAGCTCAGTCGTCATGGGCGTCAGGCGCCCGAAACAACTGAGCATATATTTTGAGCATACTGACATTGAGCATATACTGAGCATGTGTGTGTGTGGCCGGGGGCCAGGTACTGTGTGAGGGCTTGGTTAAGCCCAAATCTGAGCTAAAAAGGTAATTAAGTGGCCTAATTAAGAAATTAGGGCGCGCTTAGTAGAGGTCTGGTCCCACCCACATCGGGTGCTGTGTATCCCTCGAAAGGCATGCCCGCCAATTAAACATATTTTTGTTAAGTAATAAAAGGCCCTAGTGAATCATGAAGCACAAAAGACTAAACGGCTAAGTGTTTGGATAAGGAAGAAAAAGAAGAACATAGAAGAGGCTTAAGAAGTAATAGAAGAAGAAGAAGAAATGTATATGTATAATGGATAGCGTATGTGTGAATATAAATAAATAAGTATAAGGTAAATAATAAGCATACGTATAAGCAGTATAGCTATATACATATGTATATAAATAATTACTGACAGAATAAAACATCACTAAAGGTAAGATAACTGTCGCTATAGACCCTAGTTTTTTTTCTTTGGAAGTTGTATATAGTTTTTCTGGGGTCTAGCGACGTTTATATCTGTCGCTGTAGCTACTATATTTGTAGTTGTTTATGTTAACATGTGAAGTTAAGTAAGAAGAGTGTGTATTATTAGTTAGTATGGTATATAAATGAAAGCATTGATAGTACAACTTATAAGTAGATAGTTTAGAGTATAGTTATGAAGTGTTTAATGCTTGTTTGTAATTAATTTTTGCTAGCATTTTTAATTAATTTCTTTTTGTACATCATTAAACCAAGTATTCATTCATTCATTCTTTGTTGCACATAAAATTTCTTTTTGGAATTAAAGAATAATTTCGGACCTAGAGAGTGATGTATATCAATAACTGCCTCCCAGTGAACGACCTGGAATAAACCAGTAAAAATTAGGTAATTAAATAAAATGGTCGTGATAACGGTTTGTATTTCTGACATATACTACAACAACAACGATATTTTTTATATGAATCGTAGATAATAATATAATGGATTCCATTACCATCAATTCACAACCATCATCGACCATTATAACATTAGTAGGCCCCGTCAAGAATAAGCTGGAGGAAAGTAACAATAGGAACCTCTATGCCAAGTCATTCGAGTACGCAAAAGGGATCAAGACAAGCCTCCGAAAACACGGTTCATGAAACCCGTAAGAGTGAATCCTACGCAAAGGAAACACTCTTACACTTGGCATACGAGCAATCCATACAAGAAATAAAACAGTATAATCTTTTATTTTCTTACAACAAATATCGATTGTTACATCGCCCATATTAGTGCCTCCAGCTAAATTATAGTTAGCAAAAGGAAAATCAATAGAAGGAAAAAGTCGGCACCAGTTATCATGACTCAGCTGCATCACCCTAGGTATTCAGTCCCACTCACCCTCGACAACACAGGTGATCGTGCAGCAGTAAGATTGGCGGACCCTGCAGCATGAACCGGTTCCCTAGCAAAGGTCCATCTTTTCCTAAGCAACACCGCACCCCCAAGACAGACCCCCCAACCAGGCAAGATGAACTCCCCCTCAGTCCCATTAGCAGAAGGAGTACCAACTAAGGGAAGCTGCAAGCGGAGTGATAAGTCTTTGGGGGCTAGGGCACTTATGCAAGGTAGGCACAATGATCCAACCAAGAGGGCTACCCTCACATACATTAGTGAAGTGCCCTACATGGTCTAAGCCGTAAGGCCTTCATGCAGGAATAGCCAGTTGAGCTCAATTGCCTAGGCAGAGATCCTAGACGATGAACCCCTCCCCACTTTTCCCCCCATCTGGTTGGGTAAATACATCCCCACCAGAGAAGCTGTTGGCAAAGGTAGCCCCAATTCCACATTCGTGGAATCACCTAGAGAACCAACCAAGGCGGGAAGTGTTGCAACCTCACAGGAAGGCAACCTACCCCTGGACCCCAGGGAGCACTCCAGTGACCCCATCCTTGACCGGTTCTCCACACTGACTCGAAGAGAAAGGCACAGCTGCATCTCTCTCCCAAGGAATGCCTTGCCAGGTTCACCCCGTAGGGGCCATGAGAAAGCATGACCCGTCTCTCCTAGTTCCCCCACCTGCTTCCTTTGAAGCTCCTCGCGAGCAAGAGGATCGCTTCTTTGTACCCCACCAAGCAGGCGTCCCCCACAGAGGATTGACTCCTGGTCGAGACAAGCCACTGCGACACCCAATATCGCCCTGCAAAGAAGGCCCCCATAAGCCTACACCAGAAAAGCAAGGCAAGTTAACTATGAAGGAGGGAGGTCAATCGAAAATAAACATCCCGAGAGATGGAAGCCCTTACCTCAGCCTTTGCATTGAGTAGGGCCATGAAAAGGGGCTCACCCCCATCTGAAGAGCTACACATAACCACTCTTCTCTTCAGCTGCTTTGTCGAACACACAGGAGTTAGGTAACAGAGCCCTATCCAAGGAGCGAACGAGTCACAAACGTTCTTTCCTACAACTCTTAAGTCCCTCAAGCACATCCATAGATGATGGAAGGTGGTGAAGCAAGGCCCACTTCGGGCCTCTACTTATAGCCCCACTACGCGGGCCCTCAAGGGTGGTAGCATCTTTTCCACCCCCTGTCAATCACTTGCGGACTGCCGGTTCCTAAGATACCGAATCCTTAGGGATATGACACTGATCCCATAATAGCGTAACCTCACCAATAAAATCGTCGGTCAAGAATCCCATGCGTTATTACACGTCAGGCATTCAAAAAGGCTTTCATGACCCTTCAAAAAAGGGCACGATGTTTTGAGCCATGTCCTCAAAGCAACAACGATGCCCGCCTCAGCACCTAGCATGGAAGAAAGGCCAACTTGAGCTCGGGCTCATATGCCCTATGCCCAAGTTCCTACCGCCTCTCAAGGCTGACACGGGCTCGGACTCATACGCTCAAGTTCCTGCCACCTCTCAAGGCTGGCCCGGGTTTGGGCTCATATGCCCAACGCCCAAGTTTCTGCCTCCTCTCAAGGATGGCACGGGTTTAGGCTCATAGGCCCTACGCCCAAGTTCCTGCCGCCTCTCAAGGTGGGCACATGCTTGGGCTTATATGCCCAACGCCCAAGTTCCTACCATCTCTCATGGCCGGCACAGGCTCGGATTCATATGCCCTATGCCCAAGTTCTTGCTACTTCTCAAGGCCAACATAGGCTCGGGCTCATATGCCCCATGCCCCAATTCCTACAGCTTCTCAAGGTCGGCACGGGCTTGGACCTATGCACCCTACCTCGTCCGAGCAACTAGAAATAGGTAGCAACCACTTAACTCCCTAAGCGTAAATGTTCTCCCTGCTGCAACACAACCAGACGAACATCTAGGGGCATTACCTACCGCGGAGTTTTGACAAATCTCACTACTCTCTCAGCAGTTCACACTAGCTAGAGAGTGAGGGCATATGATGTGGGGCAAAAAGTGCCCTTGGATCCAAAACTCTTCACCCTACCCGACAGAGAATCTGGCTACCCGGACATGGAGTGCACAAGTGGAACTTGATCCTTGTCCTGCCTCAGGTCAACCGGATCCCTAGTTAACACCAGCCTGGCCTATCAGAAGATCCTGTGCAGCCTGGGTAGAAGATATGAAATGATGGCTCTGACCACCTGCACCTTGATAGCTATGTCGTGGCAGTCAGATAGGGGTATCAGAGCCCATCAATAAGAGTTATCCATGTATTATAAATAGAGAGGGAGACCCCCGATAGGGGGGGACTCCTCCCTAGAGAGGGAGCGAGATTATGTACAATGTATGCCTGAAAATTCTAGTGTATAGTTGGGAGTTAATCGCATGTGTTTCACAAGTTTGAAATCAGGGTTACAAGTAACCCATCGTCGTAGTTGTAAAATGCGTGGTCAAATAAAATTTATACCGAAACTCGAAAAGTGAGTCCCTGGTCGAACACGGGGAGGCGAACGTTTGGTTTTATAAAAATCTGCATTTCTCTTTTTATTTGTTTATTTTGTTTTTGTCTTTTCTAATTTTTTTGGTATTTTTAACAAGCAAGAGATTAGGTCAATGAAAACTTTATCTACTTGCAAAAATATAATAGAGAGAAGGAGAGAGAGAGAAATAATCATCTATTCATGAACAACTGTTTGTTACAACTATGAAAGTAGGAAAACTACACTATGAAAGTGTAAAAAGATAGAAAGAGGTGAGAGAAATCCCCCTCGACGGTCGCTCGGAGGACGACTCGCTTTGACGTCTCTTGGAGGAAGGTGGTGAGGAGCGGGACGAAGGAGGATGGAGCCGAGGACAGAGGATGGGGTAGGACGGCGTCGTGGCGAAGATCTTCTTTCTGAAGGGCGGAGAGGACGGCCATGGGATGCTCCACAAATGGGGATGAGGGAAGGAAAAACTATTTGGTTTTCTACTCTAGAGGAGTATCCTGGGCTTGGGACAAGCTCTCTCTAGAGCCTTGTAGGTGGTGAGAGGAAGAAAGGAAGAGATGAAGAAAAATGGAAGGGGTAGGGGTCCTTTTATAGTGGAGGAAAGAATCAAATTTGCATACAGGACATTTAGTGATGGTCATAAACGTTGCTGAAGATCTGCTGCAAACATCGCTGAAGAAACCCCACGCACCCACCCACTGCTATGCTGGTGCGCTCTCCGCGCGCCCGTGTTGCACGTGCACGCGCGATACGCGCAACTGCCTCCGCTCGCACGCTATGCTGTTGCGTGCGCCGCCACGCTTGTGCGTGCGTGCCTCCGCGTGCGTGCACCTGTGCTACTGTGCGCGTGCGGTGGCGCGTGCATGCACATGGGCGGCCTGGGTTGCACCACATGGCGCAATCTGGGCCGTCCATCTTCTTTCCTTTTCAAGGGATTATACATAGGTCAGATTGAGTCGATTTTCGTGCTGTTGGGCTGTGATCGTCGACCAGAATCCATCCGTGCGGTCGGATTTGTCGTTTGACACTTTAGATTGCATCACCAAGTCCCTCAGCCATTAATCTTCCTTGGATTGCATATGGTGTTACGGGACTTTGATCAAGGCGATTTCGGAGGTGTTGGACTTCGATCGTCGTCTTGATCAGATCCGTATGGTCGGATCGTCAATCCGAGGCTCTAAAATAAATATCCTTCTTCCTTACCACAAAAAGAATGCAATTAACCTAAATTATATACTACTCTAAATGCAGAATGATGCATGCTATGCAATATTTATAACATGAAATGCAAATCTAAGCCTAGGAACACGAATGAATAGGCATTTTAACTTAAATAGATGTGTCTACATCATACCCCCATGCCTATCTTTTGCTAGTCCCTAGCAAAATTAAGCTACATGCTAAGTATAAAATCAAAATTAGGATTAGATTGCTTAGGCCTAAGTCGTTTATTAACAATAGAAAATTTCAACTAAGGTCCTAAACAATGAAAACTCAACAGTACCCGGGTGCCTGCTAGAATGCAGACCGCCCAAGTCCTTTTGAAAAGGGAAGCTACATTTTTCTTATTTTTCTTCTTTTCTAATTTTTTTGTACTTTTGAAGTTTGAGAGTTTCGGGATAACTTTTTACGGCTACCCGACTCGCCGAAGACTTGAAAAGGACTCTAAGTGCTAAGCATTTTGTGAAAATAGTGAAAGACTCACGGGCGGTCGTTAAAATGGACTTCGAGTTTCTATGACCCTAGGTGACCTTGCCTAAAGGTTTATCTTTTCGACTGGTAGCTTTCTCCCTACTTTTATTTATGGGGTCAACACAAGGGCGACTTCCCGATTTATTCTACTTCCCCGCTTCTTCCCTAAATGTTTTGGGAATTATTGTGCATTTTTTTGTGAGTTGGGTTCTGGACAACCAGCCAATGGGCCAAGACTGGCTGGCCTAGGTGATCTTGTTACGACCCGGTTCTCGGATCCCTATGGGACCCGAGACCGGCTCGCCTCGACTAATCCCAAGACCCAGTCGTCCAACAAGAAATAACCAAAAAGTAGGAAAGTAAACCACATTCACATATGCAATACAACTAAGCAGTAAAAATGTACAAAGCAGTAAAGGAAAGTAAAACTGTTGTTCCATTATATACCACCACAACAACAGAGACAATGGAAATGAAAGTAACAGTAACAAAAATAGTAGTTAAAAGTCTAAAACTCACTACAACAGTAAGGGGAAACAGCGAGAAAGTGCTGAAACTACGGCTGGGCTCAACTGGGCCCAGCACCCTTCACAGCTGGAAGCTCGGGCTACTCAACTCCTGGTCCTGAAAAGTGTTATGAAAGAGATAGGGTTAGCAAATGCTGAGTAGAGTGGTATCTATATTATCTAAAGCAGTAAAAGCAACAGATTTAATTCTCTTTTCTAGTTATTTTATTTTATATGTATTTCCTTTTTATTTTTCACCCATTTTCCTCAAACTTTCAGATTTTCTTGATCTTGCATGTTCCTCGTGGGAATGATCTTGATTGCAGTCTTTTCCGAAGAGTAGAAGGTACACGTGGTGCTCTCCTAACCGGGAGAGACCCCGTGGTAGTCCTACACCCAGTCAACCACCCCAAGGTCATTGTCAAGATGTAGCGGTGACTACGACACACGTGATAAGCGCACGAGTAGCTATCCCGCATTGACCTGTGGTCAGTTGTTTCCGCTAGCGGGTACACCCAAAGTACAACACAGAATAGTATAGGGCCTAGCCCTCTCAGAAACAGGGGTCTTGCCCCTCCACAATCTGCGTAGCCTAGTCTGACTATCTCGGTTTGGTCAGCGGGCCTGACAGGTCAGTGTAGGGTGGCTAGCTGAACCCTGGGTCCCATGGGGTGGCTAGCCCCCTCCCTACACTAGTAGCTCGCCTTGGTACCGTGTACACGAGGGCCAACAGAAGTCGGTGTAGAGTGGCCAATCCTAACCCCGGGTCTCAACCTAAGGGCGGTTAGCTCCGCTCTACACAAAAAGGGGATAGTTGATCTCCTTGGTATCACGTACTCAAGGGGTAGTATACTTCTTGTCTACATTCCAGATTTTCCATCTAACCACAAGAGCTCTACTCTTAATTCCCCGTAGGGTTCATGCAAATGTTCACCACATTATTCCGATCTAGATTCCACCATTCACAATTCAGTTCTCGTTATATACAGGCAGCTCGTGTTTCCATAATTCAATACATGCAACTGATGATTTCACAGGTAATTGTTCATTTATCTCAGGCATCTCATATTCTAACAGGCAGCTCACAACTATATTACAGGCAATTGCTAGCAGTTTAACTTAATCATGTATACAAATACAATCATGCATTACAATTGGTTCATTCATTTCTCTATCCTAGGATTCATGCCACATCCTAGGGGTTCTAGTTGGCTAATTCCATAGGCACATTCTTATTTAATATGATTAACAGAAGTAGACCATTCTACCATATAATCAGGGAGTAATGGGGGCTCAAACTGCAGACGCAAGCATCTCTACGAGCCCCGAACACGCAGCAGGTCGAAACCCTATACCAGGGAATACATCACAAAAATGGAAGGTTCAGAACAATGTACAAAGGTTTTTAGTATGTAGAGAAACTCGCAAGGAAACTACAGATACTTCGTTTGCGTAAAACGGATCACGATCGTACCCCAAACAGGTTAAAAATGTGTCTACTGACCAAAATCAGACGTCTGGGAGCAAGTCCAGATGTCTTAAAAGGTACAGAACCTCACCTCAAGTTCCTGTGGTGTCCTTAGACGTCCAGGCCTCCTCTGCGACTGTCTGGAGGCAGTTCCAGACATCGGACCACTCCTCCGATCGTCTGGAAGCACCCTGGTCGTCTGGTGAGCTGATCAGACGTCCGAAGGTGCATGGGAGAGTGTTCCGTGCTCCTTCCCAAGGCTGCTCCTACGTATGATAGTTGTAACCACCCAAAATGAGGTAGACAAATCCTTCTGCGGTGCAGCCTGCATGGCCGTAACCGTGAAAATAACGTACCTTTGCGATAAAGGAGCTTTCAGACGTCTGGTCTTGACTCCAGACGTCCAGATGCTCCGCCAGTTGTCCGGACTTCGCTCCAGACGTCTGCTACTAGAAAATTTCCAGTATGAGAACTCTCTCCCAGCGCTCTCCGCCTTACTTCTCCTCGCTTCGTCGCAGCTCCAGCTGCTGCAGGTGGTCGAGGACGCCTCTCCGGAGGTCTCTCCTCCTCCCGCACGTGCCCACAGTGGTCGTGCGAGCTCCGTCGAGCTTCTGCCGAAGCTCCCAACCTCGGCCTCCTCCTCCTCCTCCCGCAGTCTCCTTCTCGCCCTCACGCTCTCCCTCGCTCGCCTCCTCTCGCCGCTCTTGCATGCTCTGAAGGTGAAGAAGGTGGTGGTGTGTGGAGTGGAGAGGAGGGGTGGGTGGCTTTTATAGAGGCTGGGGGGTTTAGGGTTCGGCAGGGAGAGGAGGAGAAAGGAGAAAGAGAAAAGGTCCTACGCACCGGGCGTAGTATGCGTACAGAAATTTCATTTTCAGATGTCCGGGAAAGGGTCCAGACGTCTGGACAGATGTCTGACTGAGATTCTAGACATCTTAAAAGGCTAAAAGTGGGACGGGTCTTTACACTCGAAAAGAACTCTAAGTGCTAAGCATTTTGTGAAAATAGTGAAAGACTCACAGGCGGCCGTTAAAACGGACTTTGAGTTTCTACGACCCTAGGTGACCTTACCTAAAGGTTTATCTTTTCGATTGGTAGCTTTCTTCCTACCTTTATTTATGGGGTCAACACAAGGGCGGTCCCAGTGTATATCTCCCTGGTTTATTCTACTTTCCCGCTTCTTCCCTAAGTGTTTTGGGAATTATTGTGCATTTGTTTGTGAGCTAGGTTCTGGACAACCAGCCGATGGGTTGCTACCCATGGCAACTTGCCAGCCATACTCGTGTGGTGAAGTGTCATTTTATTTATTTTTTTCTCCTTTTTCTATTTTTTTTCTTTTTCTTTTTGTTTATTTTTTTTCCTTTGAGTAGGTGGCTTATTTGATCTCAGATTTACCTAAAGGCAGTACAATGAAAATGATCTTGAGACTGGGCTCTGGACAACCGACTAATGAGTTGTACCACCGACAACTTGCTAGCCATACCACTCTAGATAGTTCATTAGCTACCCAATTTCTGAAGAAACTGTCAAAAAGTGAGTCAGTGCAAAAAAATGTGTGTAGATGCTTACGCTTAAAGTCCCCCCAAATCATAGGGTAGGTTGATAAGTCGCATACTTATCATCCTAATTTATTAGCCAAATTAAAAATGAATTTGAATTGGCGAGCACTCGGGACTAAGTCCACATTCGAGTAGACACTTGGGCTAATTAAGCCCGAAGACCTGAAGAGTCTAAGTGTTTATGTCCTCTCGCATCATTTTCTAAAGTTAATAACTTCCAAATGCCAAAGTTCTCTTCTCCTAATTCTTCTTTTTTTTTATGTTTTTGAATTTTCAATTTTTTTATAAAGAAACTAAAAGAAATTCTACGGAGTTAACAAAATGATTTCAGGATTAAGTATCCACCCCCCCATGCCTAAATGATGCAATATCCTTATTGTAAAAATAAAGACATGAAAAGGGTAGAGTAAACAAAATATCACCTGAGTGTCGTGAAAATCTGGTTAGCTTTGCGAAGAGAAGAGTGTATGCACACGCGCTAAGTTTAATGCCTTCAGCTAGGCATAACATACATACAAAGAAAAAATTGAGAATTCACAAGTGCAGGTCAGAATCAAAATAAAAATATTGATCCTAAAACCCGTTAGCAGAAGATGTCCATAGACGTGGACTAGATTATGGTGCAGACCCATGCCCCAGGGTCGAGTGGTTCTAAGGTTGTGGATGAAAATCATCCAAAACTGAAGGTTGTTAAGCTTGCGGGGTCGGGCCTGCAGTTATGTGGTGTGTAACCTAAGACCAAAATGTCGGACAATGGGTAAAGATGGTTCAATAGGTGCGGTTGTCCACTTAACATCTAGATCAGAAAAATAATCAGTTATTTCGAGCTTGGGTTGCACGTGAAAGATATCGTAAGGGTCCTGGTAAAAAATTGGTGGTTTTAGGTCAATAGGAACCCTTAGATCCAAACTTGTTTTTCCCTCAAAATTAACCTCCCAAACTTTCATTTCAACATTCCTATCCTCCAACATCAAGTGCTCTGGTTCCGGGACCTCTACCATACCGTTCACCCCATAGGATTTGCCCAAGTCTAGAAATCGTAGCTGACTCAGAATTGACTTGGGTACAATGATTTCCAAATCAAAATCAGTCCCTTTGGGGTGTGGTTGAGGAATGGGGCTATTGATTGAATCTTCTAGTAAATGAGGATTTGAATCCTCTAAGTTAGCCCCAACCAAATCCAAATCTTCAATAATTGGGCTATCAAATAGTTCATCAGATTCCTCAAGCCCGTTTGTTTCACTAAAATCATCTTCCTTATGCTTAAGTGAGACTTCACTAAGAGATTCTTCACCCTCAGAATCAAAGAATCCATAATCCTCATTTATATATGTCTCAAAATCATATGTCATTTCATGGTCCGTGGAGACATATTTTTCATCATTCCCTGGCTCTAGGATCTCGAGTGAGAAACTCGATTCATCCTCAATGGGTTGCTCTAGCCCAACCTGGTCATCTCCAGTCTCAGAATATGTATTCCCTTCGATAGGCACCTGAGCGGGTTCAGACATTGGCTCTCTTGAAGGGGGTTCATCATGAGAATCATCCCAAGATTTGACTAGGACAACCACAAATTTCATCCTCATCCTCGATAATTTCCCAAGAAGAAACTCACCTAGGTCCCTATCTCTAACATTTTGGAGCAAATCCAATAGAGAACTATTAAGTTCATCAATCATTTTGATCATAGGCTCCAATGCTTCAGTGCATGGTGTTGGCTGAGCTTCTATAGATTGTATAGTGTTCCTCAAATTAGCCAATACCCTATCCTTGATCTGGTTCACCTGAACTGACTGGTTCGATTCAGGGTTGGGTGGGTTCGTGTTAAATCTAGGGGAGTCAAGATATCGAGGTTCTCGGGTCCCTCCTTGATAGTAGGTTGTTTCAGGTTGTTTCAGGTTGTTTAAAGGATGGTGGTGACCTATATTCAGTGGAATACTGGGGAGGGTAGGTGTTATAATCATTATATCCTTCCTGATTGTAGATCGGGTTGGTTTGGTGATCAAAGGATGAAGATCTATAATCATTGTAGCTCTGGGAAGGATAATAATCATAGTCTTGTTATCCAGAGTTAGGCCCTGGACATTGAGGTTCGTATTCATATCCCCAATCAAAGTTATCCTGGCTAGTGGATGGGTAATCATAAGTCGAGTCGGGATAGTAATCATCTTGAGGATACGTGTTGGTAAGAGGGTAGGATTGGAAATGTGTGAAAGATGTGGAAGGATACATTGTGGAGTAGGAGGGAAAATAGAATAGAGAAAGGTGCCCTGTAGTATAATCAACCAAACCTGTCCTTATGTGGGTAGCCTAAAGACCTACAGACTCCCAGGACCCATCTTGAGATTATAAATGATTTAGTCTACTTTTATTTGGTCAATCCAATCAGTTAGGAGGGACTGGGGAGAAGGTTCTTCCTTTGGCTTGTGCCTCCAATTCCTAGTGTACCCCTCAGCTGCGGTCGTTTGACGCTACTCCCCTAGCTAGACATCAGATGGACCAGCAGAAGTCGATTAATCGAAAAAAATCTCAGTCTGAGCCTTGAAGAGCGAATCAATCCTTAGGGCCAACGTCTACTCAGTTTTAGTTAGGTTTGGGATGATCTTGCCCTTGGAATGTGATGGGCCCTTTAGATGGGTTGTGCCCTTAATGATCAGTTAAAATGTGTGTGTGTGCACAACCAGGGTTTTCAAACAAGGTTATTTAATGATGTGTCTTTTAGGATTTAACCTTGTTTAGTAGCTTTTAGGATTTAATTCTTAGGTTCGTTTAATCAAGGTTTAGTAGAACACTCCAAGTTTTGAAAGCATGGGTGATGATATGTTCCTTTAGAAATCAGAGAAAAAATGTGGAGTGCCTAGTTTAGCCCTAAGAATCAACCTTAAGTGGCAAGCTACTTAATGAATCGCTTTTATTTTGAGTGGTGCGGCCCAAACAGTTCAAGCAATTAGCCTATTGCACCACTTAGTTAAGGCACACAGAAATGTTTGACCTATTCAGATTTCTTCTCACTTATTTGTGTGTTGAGTTAAGTGTACCGGATCCACAGGTCAGATCCCGGTTAAGTGGTAGAATCGATGTGATTATGCGCCTTAGGGTGAGAAGTTGTGGGTGTTAAGTGTGTAGCTTTCAAAAAATCGCACAAGAGAAGAGTTTTTTTTTATTTTATTTTTATATATGCGGTGGGGAGATGAGTGGAGGTGGCAAACAAACAACCAAATCTATCCTAGGGTTTATAAAAAGCACCTAAGTTGATTTGGGTTTGAGTTATTAGTGTGGTGAAATGAACTAATGGGTGGGGGTGGTGGGGATAAACTTACAAAACCTTCATTTGCACTTTTCTTCGATCTAACGACTTTGGCCCGCCTCGGATGAGTACTTGTAATCATAGTAAGATCAAAGAAAAAATGAGATAAAAGTTAGGTAAGGTGGAAAAACACGAAAAAAAAAAACAGCGTTGCCTCCCTGGCAACGGCGCCAAAATGATCGCACGTGTTTTGCGAGTTTGAAATCAGGGTTACAAGTAACCCGCTGTTGTAGTTGCAAAACACGTGGTCAAATAAAATTTATACCGAAACTCGAAAAGTGAGTCCCGGGTCGAACACGGGGAGGAGAACATTTGGTTTTATAAAAATCTACGTTTCTCTTTATATTTGTTTATTTCATTTTTGTCTTTTTTAATTTTTTTGGTATTTTTAACAAGCAAGAGATTAGGTCGATGAAAACTTTATCTACTTGCAAAAATATAAGAGAGAGAGGGAGAGAGAGAGAGAAACAATCATCTATTTATGAACAACTATTTGTTACAACTAGGAAAGCAGGAAAACTACATTACGAAAGCGTAAAAAGATAGAAAGAGGTGAGAGAAATCCCCCTCGATGGTTGCTCGGAGGATGACTTGCTCTAACGTCACCTGGAGGAAGATGGTGAGGAGCGGGACAAAGGAGGCGGAGCCAGATGACGGAGGATGGGGCAGGATGGTGTTGTGGCGAGGATCTTCTTCCCGAAGGGCGGTGAGAGGACGGCCACGGGATGCTCCACGAATGGAGATGAGGTGAGGGAAAATTATTTGGTTTTCTACTCTAGAGGAGCATCCCGGGCTTTGGACAAGCTCTCTTTAGAGCCTTGGAGGTGGTGAGAGGAAGAAAGGAAGAGATGAAGAAAAATAAGAGGGGTAGGGGTCCTTTTATAGTGGAGGAAAGAATCAAATTCGTATATAGGACATTTAGTGACGGTCATAAACGTTGCTGAAGATCCACCGCAAACGTCGCTGAAGACAGCCCACCCGTCGCTGTGCTGATGCGCGCTCAGCGTGCCCGTGTTGCACACGCACGCGTGATACGTGCCGCTGTCTCCACGTGCGTGCCGCTACGCTTGCACGTGCGTGTATGCACTTGCGCTGCTGTGCACGTCCGGTGGCGTGTGCATGCGCTTGGGCGGCCTGGGTTGCTCCACGAGGTGCAATCTGGCCCGTCCATCTTCTTTCCTTTGTTGGGGATGCTACAAAGGTTGGATTGAGTCGATTTTTGTGCCGTTGGGCTGCGATCGTCGACCGGAATCCATCCATGCGGTCAGATTTGTCGTTTGATGCTTCGGATTACGTCACCAAGTCCCTTGGCCGTTGATCTTCCTTGGATTGCATATGGTGCTATGGGACTCTGATTGAGGCGATTTCGGAGGCGTTGGACTCCGATCGTCGTCTTGATCAGATCCGTATAGTCGAATCGTCAATCTGAGGGTCCAAAATAAATATCCTTCTCTCCTGACCGCAAAAAGGATGCAATTAACCTGAATTATATACAACTACTTTAAATGTAGAATGATGCATACTATGCAATTTTTATAACATGAAATGCAAATATAAGCCTAGGAACATGCATGAATAAATATTTTAACCTAAATAGATGTGTCTACATCAGGAGCATCGTCCTCCCCGCAGACGTACACCCCTTAGGGTGGAACTAGGTCACCAAATCCCTATTTCCCCTTATGTTTGCTTGATTTTCATTCTACGTCCCTATGTGACGGGTGATCAATGGCTAAGTAGCACCTTCTACATTAACAAATCTTTTGGTAGGACCTTCCGAGGCCCATCACTTATTTGTTCGCCACCACTAAAAACCCGCAAAAAAGGAGGTTTTGATTTGGATTTTTCCCTTCATTTCTCCCCTTCTCCTATATTGTCAAAACCTTGTACAGCTCCATTCATCCTTCATTTTATTTAATAGAAGTTGTGTCAGTTCATAACTACAATGTAAAATGAAACAAGTATGATAATTCAAATTTGCAAAGCTAAATGAGTGAATGTAGATTTCATGATTATAACTAGTAGATTATAACATAATATAGAAATAATTTCACTTTCTTGCAATGAGGGCAATAAACTCTTTAATGCTCCTATCCAAGCTCCCATCCTCACTCGCAGCTTCAATGGCCATTTCCTTGTATTTCTTTGCATTCCTCCTCATCTCCTCCCCTCTCTCTCCCTCCATCACCTCCTTGATGCACATCTCTATCTCTCCCCTCCTCACAACCCCCTTCTTGTTGGGCATTGGCCTCACCCCAACTCCCCATTGCTTCTCGATAAGCCATGCATTCGTCGGTTGGTCGCTATACTGGGGCATCCCCACCATCGGCACACCAAAGCTCAATGCCTCTAGAGTGGAGTTCCAGCCGCAATGCGTCACAAAGCATCTAGTTGCTGGATGAGCCAGCACGTCCAATTGCGGGCACCAATTGTCCACTAACCCCTTATCGGACTTGTTGTGCCTCTTAATATCATGTTGAAGGTTATCCATCTCCAATGCCCCCACCACCCACAAGAAGTGCTTACTAGTATTCCTTAGGCCCTAAGCTAGCTCTTCTATTTGGTCCTTGCTAAGCTTGGCAACGCTACCAAACATGATGTAGATGACGTATTGCATTGGCTCCTAGTTGAGCCAATTGATGCAATGACGATTAGGGTGCTTGATGATGTCGATTCCATACCATGCATCACCTTCCACCCTCTTGTTAAGGTACATGGATGGTATGGAAGGAACTATGGTCTTTGTTGGCCATAATTTCCCCAAAGTCCTTGCAACCTATGGAACAATTTGAAAAATAGATGTTAATGTACATATAAACACTCAATTTTATTTAGTATAAATGTTTTTCTTACTCCCCAACACATGCAGTAACATATCCATCATCAAAAGGTTCCATGTAATTGATCTCGGAGAGGTGTGGCTTATGGTGATGAATGAGAGCCTTTATTCTACCCAAAGAGAAAAAATAAAAAAATAAAAGAGAAAAAAAATTAGAATATTGTTTTCGAAGCATTTTAATTTATTTTTCAAAATCCATATTTGAAATTCTTGGATCTTGTAGTGCAATCTACATTGGAATCGGTCAAAAATTTATTCGAATGGAATATTTGCAAATAATTGGTTGACATCTTTCTCAATAGTAATTTATTAAGAGGAACGATTGGCACTAATTTCATCTTTCACCCTTCATCTAGAATAGCAGAACAATGAGAATTTTGAGTAAGGGCCTTTTTAAAGTAAGGGAAAAACTTCTGCCTTACTCCCGGAAGTTATTCTTGGTTATGAGTCCCCTATTGTCGAACACCTTACGCTTTAGAAGGATTAGATACTTCTTCATCCATTATTTGCTCCTCTTCAACAAATATGGCCCGGAAAGCACACTCACTTACCTCAGGTTCAAACTTGTGGAATGTATTGAATAGCACAACATCTACTCTGTCCAAATTGGAGAATTGCAGTAGCGCCGAGCTCAGGTATGCCGCGTATGGCCCCACCGACACCAAGAATGAAGGCGCATCAACGGGACCCAACAATGGCACCCCATCAATCGCGAACGGCAATGACAATTCCTCTGTCGACCCACGCTTGTGCACCTCGTTGTACAAGGCACTCACGATGCAAGACTGGGTGAAAAAGATCGTGGTTCGCACCTTCCTTTCGTGGGTTACGTCCATGGCCCGCCTGATGGAAGGGTCATACATTAGGCAACTGATCGCAACCCACTCAGCTGTCAATCGGTCGATGGCTTTGCCAAGAGTGGCGAAGCCTATGACACGGAAGTGATGAGCCCATATTTGTGGGCTAAGTAGTTACTTAAATGCCTAAACATTAGAGTAATATTAACTTATATATAGCATGTATTAAGATGTAAATAATATAGTTTATACATATTTGCTTGTATGCATTACATTCATATATAAATTATCTAGCATCATTTAGTTTGCATGCATACATTACATGCATTAAATAGTTAGAAATATAAGGGTTTTGCATACAAATAATCCACATATATTTTTATATCTTTCTTCGTGCAGCAACAACCGCTCCTCCTCGACAGGCCATTTATGGCCAGATCAGGCAATGAACACAGCAATGAAGAGGACCGGAAGAAGTAGATCTCCATCACTCCTCCAATTGAATTGCAAATGGCTACAAGAGAGGGGGAGCGGCTGCCATGCTTGGGGAGACTCCGCCCCGACTCCATTACTGTGAAGAGCTTCGAGCTCACCTCCATCACCACCATCGTGCGTCTCCAAGGTCGAGCTCCACCACACTGTGGGTCGACGAGGTGACAGCTCGTCAAGCCAAACCAGTGGACTCATGCCAACACCATGCGCGTGCATCTCCAACGGCACGCAACCATCACCATGCACCACCCTCACCGCCATCACCAGCAACCACCACCTCACTAACGCACCAGCAACCATTTTTGCAGTCTGAAGCCTCTTTACCACCTTCTTCCTCTTCGTTTCTTCTTCCTCTGTTTCTCCTCCACTTCAACGAATGCCACCACCATCATCACCAACAGAGCGCCACTGCCCTCCTTCTCACCTGCGTGCTACCCAGCCCATAGTAGTGCACCACCTTTAGCAGAGGCCACGAGCGACCCAGTGTGTAGTAGCTGCGTGCACGTGCCCCTGTGCTCCCCCTCACCTCCAGCGCCCACGCCCCCTTCAGCTGTGCCTCCGCCACGCCTGCAGCAACACGCGTGCGGCCGCGTGTTCTTGTGCAGTGCCTCTGTAGCTACGCTCCTTCAGCAGCGTGCCCTCGCATGCCCATGCATGTCCCCTCGCACAGCCAGCAGCCATCTCGCGCATCTCTCGGCCCACATGACTGACGCACGCCACCTCTCCCACACACGGCCAGTAGCAGCCGCACCTTCTCCTCGGCCGCACGCACCATCAGCAACCAACGCCACCTCCATCTCCTCGTGCGGCTGCAGCAGAAACGCTCGCGTGTGGAGCAGCCACCTCAAGAGTTGAACAAGTCGCTGGAACCCATCATCTTCCACAAATCTGTCCGGCCACCTCGGGTTGCCTCGCACTTTGTTGCGACCGCCACCGCAGAGCCCTCGCTTCACTTGTCCTCCAGTGCGAGCCTCGTCTCCAGCTGCAACCTCCTTTGTGCATAAGCACAAGGGAAAGAAATCCCCTATTTCCCTCTCAATTAAATTTTACATTCCATGCCATTGCCACTTTATATTAATATTTTATTATTATGAACATTGCATTGAACTCCCTCTTGATTGTCATAAATACGATTTTAGCTTGTGCTTTCATTTAAACACATATCTAATGCAGTATTTGACACAATTTTCTTAGGAAATCAATAGTGCACATCGATTTTTGACCGATGCGAGTTTTAATAGGCCATTGCCTCCCTGTGCACACGACCTGCTTTTCTTGAGTGGTTTAATTTTAATTCTAATTGTTTTGATTAGTCAATTTTCCACTACTTAGAAATACAACGATAAATCATCTTAATCATCATTTTCGAAAGTGAAAATCGACTTGTCAAATGGCACCGTTGCCAGGGAGGCAACAGGCTTAAGTAAATCGCATTCATTCATTTGTTCACATTGATTTAAATTTTGAATCATATTTAACTCTATATCTTTTTATTCTGGTGCGAGTGCAACGTTTTGCGACACACATTCAATGACTCGCCATCACACCAACCATTGTGAGAGGTGACTCTTGACATCACCAGAGGGGAAATTGTTCAAGCCATTTTGCAAGGAACCAGATTGCTAAGAGGGGAAGGACGAGGATGTGATGATCATCTCCGCACATTTAATCTTTTATTTGATTAGAGTAGGATTTAGACTTTAGACTTAATTTTCCTTGCACATTTGGTTTAAGACCCTTGTTCTGGGGTACATTTTAGGGGTTTGTTCCTCGACTTTTAGGCCCCTGCATGGGTAATTTTTGCGGGAGTCTATTCCCATTTATTTAGACTTAGGTTTTTACTTTCTTTTGTGGATTGATTTTATTTTTTGTGCATAAGTATAAAAAAAATAGAAAAAAAAACATGAGTTGTCTGCTAGAAGCTGCCTACCCTTAGGTCAAATCATTTAGGATTGAATGAGTAGCCTCTAGATTTATTTTGCTTGCATTTGCATGCATCCATTGAAGATTGCGAGAGGCAAGGTATGTTCTCTTTTACTTTGCATCCATATATTGTTCACGCATTTGCATTTGGATGTAAAGACAAGACCACCTAAATTATTTTGAAAGAATTAACAAGTGATCACATTTTCTAAAAAAGGACTTTAACTAAAGGAGGAACATTAAAAAAAAATCAAGGACTTGAATTGAGACATTGTGCTGCAGTTCAAAATTCAAACTCAAAAGTTTTACGATGTATGTACACTTGTATCTCTTGCACCATGGCACACGTTTAGACACTCCTTAGGTTTGGAACCACTAGGACTAGAGCCTCCTATTGCTGGGGTCTAAAGTGACCTAAACTTTAGTTCAGAGATAAAGTTGCCTCCAAACCTTGCGAATTGAGGGTAGTTAAGAAGTACTGCAAAAGCAACACTTCAAAGGAAGGGTTTGATCCTACTTGCATCCCTCTTTGCCGTGTTTGGTGGTGACTAAACTTTTTGGGCTTTAGGGAGGATCACCTAAGTCCCAGTTAGGTCTTCTTAGGCATATTGTAGGTCGACAAGTAGGCGCATAGCTGTTTAAATAACTTGATTTCTTATCTACAAGTGGACTTAAATTTCAAAAGCCTAACTGATTAAAGACCTAAAAATTCCTCTGATTTGTGTTTGTATTGGGAGGAATCTGATTGTGATGTGAGTTAGAATGGATCATGTTGACTTTCATCCTTTCACATCTTGCCCACACCCTTACCCTCACTCTGTGATCTTCGATCCCATATGCCGAGATGGTCCATCCTTTAATGGACCTAATGATAATCATTGGGATCCCTTTTACTCCTATTATAGGAGCATTGGCCTGGTTAAGCCCCAAATCAATGAGCAGAACCTAGGAGCAGGATTTGCCTTGCCCAATATCCCACACACCATAGGAACACCCAACCCACCCTCCTTGATTGATTGTAATGGTTGGACAGACACTCCTAGGCACTATAAGCTTGAGCCTGACTTCTCTCCTAATAGTAATGATGACCTTTCCTCTTTGAAGATGGAAATACAGAAAATGGAAGATGAAATGATTAAATTATTAGGAGAATCTTTGAGAGTAGGCCAACAAGAAAAAGAAGAAATTAGCCACCCAATTTATCCCATTAAGGATGAAGTGCACCCCTCTACACTAGATGCGTCTCTTGTGGGAGAGCCACACCCTAAGTTGGAGGGAAATTTTGGGGATTATGTAAGGGAGAATAGCTACTTTTCAAGGATTGATTTTGAAACCTCCCCGCTAGCTAGATGACACTTCCTTGAGAGGTCCATGCCTTAAGTGGGAGGAGGATGTGTATGAAAGTAGCTATACATTGGATGAAGAAAGGTGGCAACCCGAGGAAGATGATGATCAAGTTGAGTATCCACCTAAATTATATTTGAGTCAAAAGAAGGGAATGATAATACCATTGGAAGACCTTGACCCCGATGATAGTATTTTCGTGACATTTGATGAAGTGGGTCAAAGTAAAGTTGTTAATCCCGTCCTCCCTTTTGATCATGAGATGGAACTCAAGCCCACCCTTAGGGAACCTAACCCTGAAGAAATTCACCTATCTGAGGAGTTAGATGTTATCAGTGTAAACCATTTACCCCAGATAGAGTGCCCTAGGGGATCTACTGAGATTTTAGATGGTTATAGACCTCGGGTATATGATGAATCGTATGATGAGGAGAAGGATGAATTATATGAGGAACCTACATTCAAAATTTGGAGTGACACTAAGGGTGATTATGTCTTATTTGAAGAATTAGTCCCTGAGGACGTCACAAAGTTGACCAAATTAGGTTTCCTTAGCACACCCATTGATGATATCCCTCCTCATGATGAAATAATGAAAAATGTGGAAGCAACTTCTGAGATTTATGTGGATTCACATATATACTCCGGGGAGGATTTAAGTAAAGAACAAGAACCCGAGGATGAGATTGATAGGATAATCCTTAGATCTGTTGCTTCCAACCTGCCTTCATTTGATTTAGAGTCAGCCTCTGATTCGCCTATGTTTGAAGGTGAAATTTTGACTCCATACCTTGAAATGATCACTAATGAAGAGCAGGTAGATACTTGTGATATTACCAGAGATGCTAGGGATGCAATTGAAGAACTAGAAAGGCTGTTAGGTATGGACACTGAGACAACTGGACCTACCTTAGATCTTATGGCCATTCCGTAACCTTGAAACTTAGACACCCTAGACAATCCCTAGCTTAAAGTTATGCTCACTACCATTTTGACCAGGGGGCTTAACAGACCAATATCTCTTGTAATGGGATATCGGGTATGGATTGATGATTTTTATGGTCAGCCCATTACCTTGGGGGTTTATCTCTGTACCATTTCTTCCCCATTCCTTCTGGAGGATCCTTGTCATCCTCCCCCTAACCCTTTGGAGTTTGTTATGCCAGTTTATCCTTTAGAACTTCCTCCAGTGACCTGGGAAGATTTCATTCCCATCTTGGTTGGGCGAGCATTTGCTATTAGGATTCATCATCAACTCGCCAACATCCTAGGTTACCTATTTTCTAGGTCAGCATTACCTTGCTCATTGTTAGGGCCTATTTCCTTGGTTTTGGAACCTATTCTGTAGGTTCTTTGGCTATTCGGCTGCTAACAAAAGAATGGCAGCCCATTTCTGACCCAGGTAATATCCTTCTATGCAATGGGGACATTGCAAATTTTAGGCATGGGGGTGTGTACTTGGAGATATATATAGCATTTATATATAGTGCATTCATGCATTTAGTTAAAGCATTCTACATTGCATACATTTGCATTGATTTAAAAAAAATTTTTTTTTTTTAGTATTGAGCTTAACTGGCTGGGCTTTGCATTCTTAGGCATAAGATCAAAACTTTAGGTTAGACTAAGTTGACTCTAGGTGTTTGACTTTAGAAGCTAAGTTGAGCTACTAGCTTTAGACCCTTAGGGTCCTTTGTGGACTTAAAAACTTAAGTAGGAGTTAAGTTGTGGACCATTCCTCAAGAGGTTGAGGAAAGAAAGCTAGGGTTTGAGTAAAAGCTTGGGTAGTACCTGATGTCTTTTTCTACCTTTTGGTTTACGGGTCGTCGTAACCTAAGCATCTACATTTCACACACACTTGGTGTTGTGTAAATAGCGATCACCCTAATTCATTTCTTAAAGAAAATTTGGTTCTCTTAGTTTTGACTTAGGAGAAGCTTGAAAAACACAATTTGATTGGAGGAGTTCCTGTCGCAGGAGAGGTGGAGTATATACTCACCTTGAGGATGTGATGATAACATGTCACCTCCTCGACACTTGTCACTTAGGATGTCCATCCTACTGGGGGCATGTAAGCGCATTGTGTGATTTAGGTACCATGGGCTGCCCTATCTCGAAGTGTCGATTGCCACAGGCCTAAATTTGCTTAAGAAATCCATGGGAGATACTATCTCGAAGTGTCGATTGCCAGGAGTTCTTGAGGTCGCTATGGGCGGTGCTATCTCGAAGCATCGAAAGCTAGGCACCCTTCGAGGTTCGGTGATGGGGACAGTGAATTCGACACAGACTTTGTTGATAGCTCATCCAAGGTTAGACTTTAGAGGAATCAAATAAAAAAATATATATTACAAAAAGAAAACAAAAAAAAAGAGAAAATCTCTTTCTAGGTTGGAAATCAAACCAACCTTAAATAACTCAGACCAATGCACATGCACGGATGTTTTAATCTCTGGGACCAATAAACCTTAGGGTAGAGCTAGAAATCAAGGAAACCTATGCCTGCAACTTGGCCTTAGCCGACCTAGTTTGTAACTTAGCAATTACTTGGGAACCTTAGGTCTAAAGTCTTAACATGTTTCTAAAGGAAGACCAATTAGGTTGGCTTGTCCACTTTAAGAGCTGGGTTATTGCTTGAGTTTGCTAGGGACTAGCAAAAACTAGGCATGGGGGTATTTGATGAGCCCATATTTGTGGACTAATTAGTTACTTAAATTCCTCGACATTAAATTAATATTAACTTATACATATTATGTATTAAGATGTAAATAATATAGTTTATACATATTTGCTTGTATGCATTACATTCATATATAAATTATCTAGCACATTTAGTTTGCATGCATACATTACATGCATTAAATAGTTAGAAATATAAGGGTTTTGCATACAAATAATCCACATATTTCTATATCTTTCTTCGTGCAGCAACAACCGCTCCTCCCCGACAAGCCATTTATGGCCAGATCAGGCAATGAACACGGCAGTGAAGAGGATCGGAAGAAGCAGATCTCCATCACTCCATTTGAATTGCAGATGGCTACAAGAGAGGGGGAGCGACTGCCATGCTCAGGGAGACTCCGCCCTGACTCCACCACTGCGAAGAGCTTTGAGCTCACCTCCATCACCACCACCGTGCATCTCCAAGGCCGAGCTCCACCACACCGTAGGCCGGCGAGGTGACAGCTCGCCGTGCCAAGCCAGTGGACTCGTGCCAACAACGTGTGCGTGCTTCTCCGACGGCATGCAACCATCACCGTGCACCACCCTCACCGCCATCACCAGCAACCACCACCGCACTAATGCACCAGCAACCATTTTCGCAATTTTAAGACGTCCAGGAAGCTTCCCGAACGTCTGAAACCTCTTTACCATCTTCTTCCTCTTCATTTCTTCTTCCTCTCTTTCTCCTCCACTTCAATGAAACCCACCACCATCATCGCCAACATAGCGCCATTGCCCTTCTCACCCGTGCGCTACCCAACCTGCAGTAGTGCACCACCTTCAACAGAGGTCGTGTGCAACCCAGCGTGCAGCAGCCGCGTGTGCGTGCCCCTGCGCTCCCCCTCACCTCCAGCGCCTACGCCCCCTTCAGCTGTGCCTCTGCCATGCCTGCAGCAACACGCGTGCAGCCACATGTTCTCGTGCAATACCCTTGCAGCTGTGCTCCTTCAGCAGCGTGCCGTCGGGCACCCACGTGCGTCCCCTCGCGCAACCAGCAGCCATCTTACGCACCTCTTGGCCCACAGGACTAACGCATGCCACCTCTCCCACACGCGGCCAGCAGCACCTCTAGCACACACAGCAGCAGCTACACCTTCTCTTCGACCACGTGCACGGCCGCACGCACCATCAGCAGCCAATGCCACCTCCATCTCATGCGGCTGCAGCAGAAATGCTCGCACATGGAGCAGCCACCTCAGGAGCTGAACAAGTCACTGAAACCCATCTTCCACAAATCCGTCCGGCCACCTCGGGTCACCTCGCACTTCACTGTGACCGCCACCGCGGAGCCCTCGCTTCACTTATCCTCCACTGTGAGCCTCGTCTCCAGCTGCAACCTCCTTCGTGCGCAAGCACAAGGGAAAGAAATCCCCTGTTTCCCTCTCAATTAAATTTTACATTGAATGCCATTGCCACTTTATATTAATATTTTATTATTATGAACATTGCATTGAACTCCCTCTTGATTGTCATAAATACGATTTCATCTTGTGCTTTCATTTAAACACATATCTAATGCGGTATTTGACACAATTTTCTTGGGAAATCAATAGTGAACATCGATTTTTGACCGATGCAAGTTTTAATAGGCCACTGCCTCCCTGTGGTCACGACTCACTTTTCTTGAGTGGTTTAATTTTAATTCTAGTTCTTTTGATTAGTCAATTTTCCACCACTTAGAAATAGAATGACAAATCATCTTAATCATCATTTTCGAAAGCAAAAATCAGCTCGTTAGGAAGCAGTTGAGGTATGCCTCGATGCTGGTAGCCGATGCAGAGTTGGCAGCATCGTAGCCATCGGAGGCCTCAACTAGACGAATGTCCAGAGAGTTAAGAACACTCCATGAGGCGTTGTTGGAAACAGAGCGAATTAAGGCTAGGGTGACCTGGAGACCGCACCACACGAGCTGTTTTGCAAATTGGAAGATGGGATTGATGTGTCCTTGGGAGGGGTAAGGCAATAAGAGGACATGGGCTATGTGAGCTCTCTCCAAACTTTCCATCTTCGCTTCTCTATTTCTCCATTTTTTGAGTTGTGTGTTGCATATGATGCTGTGTTAGAGCCCAAAATAATTTATAGAGAACGAAAGAGAGATATAGAAGTATAATGGAGAATTTCTTTTATTATAATAGAGAACTCAAGCAAATACGTGGGCATTGATCTTTATAAGTAAAGATCCACGCAATAACAAAACTTGATCAACAAAATCTTTTCTAATAAATCATAACTTGATTTTTAAGTAAACTAATTAATTGGTTAATAAGCCAAATTAATTTCTTGACTAACACATTGAGATGAGCTCTTCTTGTGGTGCCATCTGGGTTGTTGATCATCTTTTGCTTGTAAAGGATGCTACAGAAGTCTGATTGAGGCGATTTTGGAGGCGTTGGTCTCCGATTTTCACCTTGATCTCATCCGTACGGTTGGATTCCTCCTCTGAGGATCATTTGTGTGTCCCCCCATATTCTGGACATCAAAGAGAGATAAATTAATAAACAAATTGCTAAAATTATTCTAATTACATGGATGCAATGATGATGACTATAATGCATTATATGCATCTAATTAGCTTAGGAACATGCATAAATAACATCTTTCTCATAAATTATCATATGCCTATCACACATCAACTTAATGAAATCAATAAAGAAACTTCTTACCACTTGATGTGGATGACGAGATTTCTGTTAATAGGGTAAATTAATTACTTGACTAACACATCACTTAACAAAATAGACAAGGAAACTTCTTTCCACTTGAAGTTGATGACGAGATCTCCATGATATCTTACATGCTACAAACAATAATCAGGTCATAATTTTCAATAATATAAATGGTCACTATTGAGTGTAGAAATGCGGTTGGGATGTTTGGTGACCTACCTAAATGATATAAATGCCAATGAATTTCGACAGGAAATTTATGATGAGATCATGTGACACTGTTTGGTCATGTGAATAATGCCCTAAACTTTTTGATCAAAATATACACCTTACCATATTTCTTAATGAATATTGTTATCTTCTTCAAAACCACAAAAAAATCCTTAGGATAGGATGAAGCATGTAAATTAATTGATAATAGTATTCACAATGTGAAAGTTATGTTCCTCATAGAGCATTATATTGCCACAAATGCACTTTGATCCTTGATTTTGATAATAACAAAATAAAGGTGCATTTAACAATTGCATTTGAGTTGAGTTCTTAGGTTAATGCAATTGAGTTCGAAGACTTAGAAGGTGTTCAAGCTCTTAATCGATGAAGATGGAGGAGCTTAATGATGAACAAAAACATTAAGGAGCAATGGAGCTAAAGCTTGAAGATAAAGAAGAAAGAATAATATGATAGACTCTTTTGTTCATGTTCTATATGTTTGTTTTTGCCATTTTCTTTTCATTAGATAGCTGTTAAAGAGACAAAAATATAATAACCTAAGTCATAGGCATACTAACTTAACCTTAGGACATTTCGACAAATCTTAGAATCAACTTAGAAAGCCAAAATAGAAACATCCTGCCTTATCAGACTTCCAGACATGTTATCATACATCTAATAATGCCTTATCAGATGTACAATAACCCATTTTACGATGTCCAGATATTTGACTAGACGTCCAATAAATAGAATTCCAAAACTTGAGCCTATGGCATTTGCTTTTGGATGTCCATATCTTGTGTCAGACACATAGAACCTCTTCTAGACATCTAGAGACATTCCTAGACATCCACTAGTTGATTGCTATGATTAAATTTGACCCAAATCTTATTCTTAGACGAAATCATGATTTCCCAACTCACAAAAAAATTCTATTTTTGGCAACACACCTTATATCAAACATTTGATCTTTTGAAACAAGATCCTTGTACAAGATCCAATCCAATTCCAAGGAAACCACCTTACTGAATTTGACGTCTACTCAATTTATTAGAAATTTAACTATGCTGTCAGATGCAATAATTAATCTCCCATAATTAGATTTCGACCAAATCTTCTTGGATTTGGTTTTAATGGCTAGGAAGCCTCTCTCAAGTCCTCCTGAATCTTCTTAAGCCCTTTATAAATAGTCTAAAGCCTCTTCTTTGCTAGATACACCTTAGAGATAATTCTTTCCACCATTATATTCATTGAAAGGAGATTTAAGAAGAGAAGAAGCTCTCTCTAAGCCTTGCATCACACATCAGAAAGCATTGATTCACTGCACCTCCACGCTAATCAACTTCCATATCAGGGAAGATCCTTAAAACTATAGGAGCTTAGTTTGAATTTATATTTTGGGCTTTATAGGTGTTGTTTAGTTGGGTATTCACATTGTGAATTTCAATTTCCTTGTGAGACAAAATTTTCTTCATGGAGAAGAGAGATTTGAGATACATTACCCTCGTGTAAGTTATGTTGTTGTATTGAGGTTGTATTACCCTTGGTTTAAAGTGATACAATAGTGGATTTGATCAATTAGGTCAATCGAGAAATCCGAAGTCAGGGTCACTTAAGTGATGGTTTTTATTCTTTGGGTTTCTACCTAAAAATTCTTGTTTCATTGTGGTTCATGTTTGTGTGATAGTTTCATTTGTATTAAAATTTTTATATCACACTATTCATCCCCCTCTAGTGTATACTTTTAGTTGGTATTAGAGCCTCCTCGCACTTCTGGAGTCATATCCGACAAGGATTCGATCATGGAGGGAAGCATCTTTGTGATGAGACACACCGAGGGGTAGTCCACCGTGCGACCACTATACTTAGAAGGTAAGAATTACCCTTAGTGGAAATTACGTATTCGTATGTGGTTGTATGTAAATGACTACAGAATTTGGGAGAGATGCGAGATTGCATACATCATCCTAGAGAAACCCATTGGTGGATACTCTCAAGAACAAATCTAAGAATTGTCTCTTAATGCAAAAATGATGAATGCCCTCTATTGCGCATTGAGCTCTGAGGAATTCAATTGCATTTTGCAATGCATAATCGCCTACGAGATATGAGAGACGCTTGAGGTAACACATGAAGTTATGCCAATGGTAAAAACCTCCAAAATTAGTTCTCTCTCGAGAATTTGAATCTTTTTCTATGAAAAATAATGAAAGTTTGAGTGAGATGTATACAAGGTTCACATTGATTGTGAACAATCTCAAAGCTTTAGGAAAGACATTTATACAAGGTGAGCTTCAATCTAAACTCCTACACTCCCTTGGGTCGAAGTAGGATCAAAAAGTCATTGCCATCAATGAAGCACACCATGTAGAGGAGCTCAACATGAATGACTTCTTAGGCAACCTCATGGCTTATGAGAATAAAATGGAGTAAAGAAAGAAGAAGCAAGTCACACCAAAGCCGAAAATGAAGAACCTTGCTTTCAAAGCTCACTTTGATGTGAGGTAAGCTCCGATGATGATGAAATTCAATTTTTGACTAACAAGTTTGTTAAGTACTTTCTTAAGATCAGAGAATTAAAGAAGGAGAAAAAGAAGAAAGAGGAGCTCGTTAGATTCTACCATTGCAACAAGAAGAGGCACCTTAGATCGAAATGCCCTCTCTTAAAGAAAGAAAAGAAGAAAAAGAAGCACAATAAGAAGGTGTTCCAAGTTACTTGGGACTGCTCAAGTTTGGAGGTGGAAGAGGAAGAACCCGAGACAATGAAAAATAAAACCACTTACCTAGGTTTCAAAGCAATCGTGGATGATAGCGAGAAGGACAATGACCTGGAAAATGACAATAACAAGGAGGTAAATTCTTTTACCATAGATGAGTTGTAAGAAGCATTGGAAGAACTTTATAACTAGAGGAAATCATTGAAAGTTCAAAACAAATATTTGAAATTTGATTTTAGTTACCTTAAATTTGAAGAGATAATCTTGTGTTAGAAAATCAACATTTAGTTTTAGACAACCATAAATTGCTTGCTGAAAATGAAAAACTTAAAGTTAATTTTAGTTCTATCAATTATGAAAAAGAGCTCTTTTTGAAAGTAGCAAGTTGATTGAAGAGAATAACTTATTGAAATCTGAAATTTCTGATTTAAAAGTGAAGATTAGTGTTATTGAGAATGACCTTGTTTGTCTTAAAGAAAATTCAAATAAGTTGCTAAATGAGTTACCTAGAGGCGAGAATCACTTAGGGAAAGACTAAGATTAATGATAAATTTAGAAATGGGCACACCAAGAGATTTTATGCACAAAGGCCTAAGGTTTGGAATCCAAGTGGACCCCAACCTTAGTCAAGAAAGGCTAACTGTGGAGAACCCAAAAAGATGTGGGTACCTAGACATATGGTCTAATCTTATTTTGCAGATCTACAAATGGACCCAAGAACCTACTTGTACGGACTTCATTAACGAAGAATCAAGGTTCTTGGCGAACCAAATAGGTATGGTAGTTGGAACCCATATCAATGAAGGTAAGTTTTTTATTTTGATGATTAATTCTCTTGAATTAGCATCAAGTTAGGGGGATTTAAAATTTTTATTATGCTATACTTCCATTAGAAAGGGGGAGACAACTCTTAATCTATGTTAGTTTAAAATTTGAAATTGGTATAGAAATGCATGTCTTTAGGGGGAGCTTATTTCTTTTATTATGTCAAAAAGGGAGAGTAAAATATTTCTAGAAGAACATGTATTAAGGATGAGTTTTAGGATTAATTAAAAATCAACCTTTTTGACAATGTCAAAAAGGAGGAGAATTATGAGCTTACTTGTTTATGGTTTTGTCATCATAAAAAATGAAGAGATTATTGGTGTAAATGCACCATGGTCCTTGATTTTGATGATAACAAAACAAAAGTATATTTAGCAATAGCATTTGAGTTATGAGTTGTTGAAGCGATCTATCGAAGGTTTATATTATCGTCGCCATAGTTCAAATACTCAATCGATCGAACAACAAATACAATTTATAACTTAGAATCAAGAAATGAGTCCGAGGTTGTTCATTGGGAGCAAGTATTGCATTCACGTGCTAATCTTAATCAAAATAGAAATGAGCACAATAATTAAGCCAAGAATTATGATATTCAATGAATAACAATCTACTCAAATGATATTTAATACTAAGCAAGAGTATATCAAGAGTTTAATGAGGGAAAAAAATGTCTAAGACAAAATAATGGTGACTTAGATCACCAATTATTAGCCTTAAGCATATACATATCAATTACTTAATAAATCAAATAAATGCATAGTGCCTCAAATAAGGACACAATGTTTTCAACCAAGTCAGACGTTGGGTCTGATGACCAGACGACTTAACAGCATGAGCACAGGGCTTCTTCCTTCTTTTTCAAAGTCTCCTTCTTTCCTATACAAACCTCCCCTTTCGTCTCCTTCATAGCACAAGGGAGTCAACTTCTCTTCTGTGGCTAAGTGTTACATAGGGACAGAGGGAAAACCCTCCCCCGCTCTCTCATAAATCTTCCTCCTCTTGTCTCTCAAGACCCAGGGCATATTCGGATCCATACACGGGTAACTGGATCATGTATAGTGTCCAGGGTCACCGAGCATGTATGGTGATCGAGGAGTGAGCATAGACGGGTTATCAGATGTGAGGGGATGAGGGACCCGACCCCTCATGTGCTGGGCGATAAAGCCGCAACACAAAAACCTTATATGTGCGGTCGTGCGCTTCTTAATCCACTAGGTGGGACTATGTTTGTCCCCCTCCTTCACACAGCAGGGAGAACTTCATCGAATTGGTGTGTTGCTGGCGCTGAAGTCCTCAATTGAGAAATAGGAAGGCTTCGTGATCCTTGTCCGCAACGATTAGAAGGGATAACAGAGTGGATGGCAGTCGGAGGCAAGCAGTCGGAGGCAAGCAGCCGTGGTTAGATGAAGTGGCGGCGACGGTGAAGCATGGCGAGGACCTGCGAACATGAATACAGGCTTGAAAGCCCCAGTCAGATGGCTTAAAAGCTTTGCCCAAGCACGATAAAGGTGGTGGCGTGGTTTCGTGGTGAGAGTGTGTGCGTGGAGGTCGAGCGAACTCGGAGGTGAGCGGATGTGGGTGAGTTTGCTGGGTGTTCTTGGTGGTGGAAGCACAAAATTAGGTGGGGGTTTTGAAGTATGGAGGTCGGCAATGCTTTTGGAAGTTGTGACGAGGCGAACGGTGGCGTGTAGCGAGCTCTCGACCTTGTTGGAGCTCGAATGGAGCGAAGGAAGACAGAGAGTGAGGCTGGTGATCGTGGGTCGAAACAAGAGGATAACGAGGGGGAAAGAGAGTAGAGAGAGGGAAAAAGCTAAGGGTCCTAAACTAATGGATGAAAAGGCAAGGATGGCACCAGCTTTGATTGGCCAGTGTCGGGGAAGGTGAAAACTCTAATGGAAGTGTGGCGAGGAAGAGGGAGATCTAGGGGCCCCCAAGTTGGTCGTTGAGGAGCGAACGAAGGAGGGGAGGAATGTAGCACTCCCAATTTGGCTGTTGGGAGGCCGTAAGACGACAGAGGGATGAGCTCACTGGAGCTAAGTCGGAGATGGCCGGGGAAGGAGTTTGAAGAGGGGTTTTAGGCCAAAACCTAGCTAAGGACGTTTTGTCTTCATGAGTCCTTATATAGGTCTTAAGAGAGCTTCCTAATCTTGGAAACCAAGCTTGGAAGCTTCGAAGCTTCACGAAAATAGGAGACCCGATCCTTCAAACGATTCGTATGAGGATTTGGGCAAGAATTAGAGCTAAAGATGCAGCTCAAATTATAGTGAAATCTCTCAAGAGTCTCCCTTCCAATTTTGGAAGGAATCCTCCGATCAATCAGGGAGAAATCCCTAGTCAAAGGTTGCCAAAGTAGGAGTTCCTCTGCGATAATGGTGGAGGGACCTGATTGCAAAGAAGATGACAAAATTAGGGACCCATTTGTAAGGAATTCAAAAAGCTAGGGGTGCATATGTGATAAAAAGAGTCAGCCTGGACTGAAATACAAACTAGGTCAATATGATCTCTGATTAGGCCCAAATTTTGGTACAAACCTAATTTGGACCGAAGAAATCTGATGGTGAAGTCGGGTTTAGGTTTCGAACAAGTTTGTCTAGGTAATTTATGCAAAAACCCAAATTAGGGTAATTGTCTATCTGAGACTCTATTTTAGGTCAAATGGGCTCTGATGGTCAAATCAAGGATGTCAAACCCTAGAGAATATTATTCTATGATTTTTAGAGGGTTTAGGTGAATTTTATCCTGACCAGAACCTCATTTAATTAAGCAGGTCTATTTTTAGGATTTCAGATGTCCGTTAATTCTAGTAACACGTGAAAACCCGTTTCTATCTGCACGGACCCTCTTGTTAGACTTTAATGCATATTTGACCTTTAATAAATCCCTGAGAAAACCCATGGTTGTTTTGCATTCGTGATATGATGGTAAAATTGTAGTTTTAACCTTGGTTTCATGTTAAACTCTCAGAAAGGATGTGCAGTGAATTACAGTCTTTTGGCAGTTATGTAGGAGCATTTATCAATGGATTATGACTAATTAAAGCTAGATATGGATGATGAAGACATTATCATCAAGTTTCTTAGGTTAATGCAATTGATTTAGAAGACTTGGAAGGTGTTTAACTCTTAATTCATGGAGATAGAGGAGCTTATTGATGAGCAAAAGCATCAAGGAGCACTAAAGCTAAAGCTTGGAGTTAAAGCTTGAAGAAAAAGAAGAAAGAAGAATATGATAGACTATTTTGTTCATGTTCCATTTATTTATTTTTTCCATTTTCTTTTCATTAGATAGTTGTTACAGAGCACAAAATATAATAACCTAAATCCTAGACACACTCACTTAACCTTAGGACACTTTGACAAATCTTAGAATCAAGTTGGAAAGCCAAAACAGTAAACAACCTGGCTTATCAGACATCCAATAAGCCTTATCAGACATCAAGATATTTTATCAGACGTCCAATAACCCATTTTAAGACATCCAGACATTTGGTCATACGTCCAATAAACAAAATTCCAGAACCTGAGTCTGTGGCATTTGCTTTCGGACATCCATACCTTGTGTCAGATGTCCATAACCTCTTATAGACATCTAAAGTCATTCCTAGATGTCCAATAGTCGACCGTTGTGATTAAATTTGACCCAAATCTTATTATTAAACGAAATCATGATTTCTCAACTTAAAAAAAAATCTATTCTTATCAACATGCCATATATTAGACGTTTGATCCTTTGACATAAGATCTCTATACAAGATCCAATCCAATTCCAGGGAGACCACCTTACAAAATCAGACGTTTAATATACCCTGATCAAACATCTGATTAATTTATTAGACATCTAATTATGTTGTCAGATGTAATAATTGATTTGCTGTTAATTAGATTCTGTTATGACCCGGTTCCTAGATCCCTATAGGACCCGAGTCCGGCTTACCTCGATTAATCCCAAGACCTAGTCGTCCAACAAGAAATAACCAAAAGCAGGAAGGTAAATCACATTCACACATGCAATATAACTAAGCAGAAGAAAAGAATAAAGCAGTAAAGAAAGTAGAACAACTGTCTCAGTACATGCCACCATAACAACAACAGAAAGCGGAAAGCAAATAGAGTAGCAGAAACAGTAAACTAAGTGTCCATTACTCACTACAACAGTAGGGTAAACAAAGTGCTGAAAGAACGACTACGGCTAGGCTCGACTACAGAGTGGTGTAATGGACTTGTGCTCAAAGTATCCAGGTATTTCTTGATCTTGCATGTTCTTTGTGGGAACGATCTTGATTGCAGTCATTTCCGTAGAGTAGAAGGTACATGTGGTGCTCTCTTAGCTAGGAGAGTCCCTTGTGGTAGTCCTACACCCAGTCAACCACCCCGAGGTCATTGTCAAGACGTAGCGATGATTACGGCACGTGTGATAAGGGCATAGGTAGCTACCTCGCACTGACACACGGTCAGTCGTTTCCGCTAGCGGGTACGCCCAAAGTACAACACAGAACATATAGGGCCTTGCCCTCTCAGATCAGGGGTCTCACCCCTCCATAGTCCGCGTACCCTCGTCTGACTACCCTGGTTTGCCCAAAGAGCCTAACAAAGTCGATGTAGGGTGGCTAGCTGAACCCCGGGCCCCATGGGGTGGCTAGCTCCCTCACTACACTAGTAGCACGCCTTGGTACCACGTACGCGAGGGCCTACAAGAGTCGGTGTAAAGTGGCCAATCCTAATCCCGGGTCTCAACCCAAGGGAGGCTAGCTTCACTCTACACTAAAAGAACCATAGTGCTCCTTGGTACTACGTACACAAGGCCTAACTAACTTCCTGTCTGCATTCCAGATTTCCTTTCATTCACAGGAGTTCTACTCCTAATTCCTCATAGGGTACATGCTCATATTCATCTCATTTATCCAGGTTCAGATCTCATGTTTCATAATTCGTTTCTCATCCATATACAGGTAGCTCGTGTTTTCATAATTCAATTATCAAAGCATGCAACTTGTGATTTCACAGGCAATTTCTCAATTGCATACAGGCAGCTTGTATTTTAACATGCATCTCATAATTATATTAAAGGCCTTTGCTAGCAATTTACCTTAACTATGCATTCAAGTAGATAGTGCACCTCAAACAGGCTCATTCATTTCTACCCTAGGGTTCATTCCACATCCTGGAGTTTCAACCAATTTAATCCAAATAGGCATATTCTTTATTTATATCTTAATAATGCTTTAAACCACTCCACCGGGTATCACGGGAGGAATGGGGGCTTGTGCCGTAGATCTCGTCATTTCCGCGAGCCCCGAACACGCCATTGGCTGGTAACCTGTACCAGCAACCAATGTACATTAGATGAGCTCAAAACAATAGATACTCAACACGAATACGTAGAGGAACTCGAGTAGAAAATGACACTTTGTTTGCGGAAATTCGATTTCATTTGGGCCTTAAACAGGCCAAAAATGTGGTTTGTGATCAAAATCAGACTTTTGGGACTAATCCTAGATGTCTTAAAAGATGTCAAAATCACCTTGTGTTTCCTATAGCTGATCAGATGTCTAGACCTCCTCTACAACCGTCTGGGGATAGTTCCAGACGTCGGACAAGGTCTCCGGTCGTCTGGAAGCACCTCGGGACGTCTGGTGATGTGATTAGACATCCAAAAGTGCGTGGAAAGTGTACCTCACACCTTCCCAAAGCTGCACTTGTGTATGAAAACGTAGGTATGGTCAGCCGACAACAACTCTTGCGCTGAGACCTTCTACATGGAGGAAATCAGCACAGGAACGTACGTACCTCGCGCGATACGTGCTCTTAGACGTCCAGTTTTAGCTCCGGACGTCCAGGTGCCTCACCAGACGTCTGGTCTTCACTCCAGGCGTCTGATACTAGAAAACTTCCAATATCAGAACCTCCTCACAGCTTGCTCCACTAGCACCTCTGCCTGCGACGGCAACTCCAGCTGCTGTAGGAGCTTGGGCAACTCCTCGCCGACGTCCTCTCCTCTCCTACAAGCTCCTCCTTGAGCTCCCTGAGCTCCTGTGGTCGCCTTCCTCCTCCCCTGCTTTCACTCCCTCGCACTCTCTTGCTCTCGCTCCTCCCCACTCTCCCCTGGTCGGTGGATCTCCTTTCTTGCGGCAGCTGCAGCAGAGGTGGAGGGGAACGTGGCTGGCAGGAGAAGGTAGAGGTGGCGGTAGCTGAGTGGTGTGTGTGGAGGAGAGGAGAGAAGGGAGGGGGTTTATATATGAGAGGGTTAGGGTTTGGGGGGTAAGGGAGAGAGAGGGGAGCGGCCTCTGCCCGTCGCTCATGCGAAAAGTGCAGTACGAAAAACTCACTTTCAGACATCCAGGAATGGGTCTAGACGTCTGACTGAAACTCCAGATGTCTTAAATGCCTAAAAAGGTATGGATCATTACATCATAACAAACTTAAAGGAAGTTTCGTACTCGAAACTTGAGCTAGCTAGGGTATGGGAAAAGGAATGTAAAAATGCATAACAAACTTAAAGAGGACCGAAGTAGGTCCGAAAAGATGCACCCTCAAAAAGCTCCGGGTACCGCTCTAGCATTGCCGCCTCAGGCTCCCAAGTCACCTCCTCGTACCGCTGGCATCTCCATAGGACCTTCATCAGTGGTACCTACTTCTGTCTCAGACTCCGGACGGCTTTGTCAAGTATCTGTATTGGTCTCTCAGGGTAGGTCAGGTCGTCACCCACCTCGACGCTCTCGTGGCTCAGAATGTGACTGGGATCGGTGATATACTTCCTGAGGTTGGACATGTGGAACACATCGTGCACTCCAGAAAGCTGGGGTGGAAGGGTAAGCCGGTAAGAAACGGGTCCTATCTGCTCCAGGACCTCAAAGGGCCCCACAAACCTCGGCGCAAGCTTCCCTTTCACCCCAAAATGCTGCAGGCCCTTCATGGGCGAAACACGGAGAAAGACGTGATCCTCAACCTCGAACTGCACCTCTCTGCATTTCCGGTCAACGTAACTCTTCTGCCTACGCCTGACAGTGCGGAGTCATTTGTGAATCTGCTCTATCACCTCCTGACTCTGTCGGATCAGCCTGGGACCAACCTCCCACTTGGTCCCCACCTCAACCCAACTCAAGGGTGCAGTACACCTCCATCCGTACAGAGCCTCGTAAGGTGCCATGCCGATGATCGAGTGGCAACTGTTATTGTATGCAAACCTTGCCAGGGGTAAATGCTCCTCCCAGGAGCATCTCCAGTCTAGTACACAGGTGCGTAAAAGGTCCTCAAGTGTATGTATGATGCGCTCTGACTGTCCGTCTGTCTGGAGGTGGTAAGCGATACTGAACCTCAAACGTGTCCCCAAAGCTTGCTGAAACTTAGCCCAGAACTGGGAAGTAAAACGGGTATCCCTATCGGATACAATCTCACGTAGAACTCCGTGTAGGCACACCACATCTTGGATGTATCTCTCTGCTAACCTTGCTGGTCTAAAGGTGACTCGAATCGGCAGGAAAGGTGCCATCTTCGTCAACCTGTCTACTATCACCCAAACTTCATCGTGTCCCTGCTGGGTAACTGGTAGACCCACCACCAAGTCCATAGTGATGCTCTCCCACTTCCACTCTGGCATAGGAAGTTGCTGCAACGGCCTTGCAGGCCTCTGACGCTCATCCTTCACCTGCTGGCACACCAAACATTGCTGCACAAATTCACCAACATCCCGCTTCATCCCTCTCCACCAAAAGTCGCGTCTCAAATCATGATACATCTTTGTGTTCCCGGGATGTATGGTGAACCTGGACCCGTACGCCTCATCCAGGAGCTCTCAACAACTCCTCGTCCCTAGGAATGCATAAGCGTCCCCTCATGCGCAGTATCTCGTCTAAAAAGGAAAAGTCTCCTGGGTCCCCTATCAACACCCTGTCTCGCAGCGTCTGTAAGTACGGATCTATCATCTACCCTGTGATGATGTGGTCTATCAGCTCAGGTCATGTCTGTCGCGTCACTGTCACTGTCCCACAATACCCCTACGACTCCTGGGGTCACCAACTACCCAACTTCTCCATGAGTCCCCAACTCTGTGCCTGTAAACTGGCCAAGTGGGTGGGCACCTTCCGGCTCAAGGCGTCGGCCACCACATTGGCCTTCCCTGGGTGGTAGGAGATGCTGCAGTCGTAATCCTTCAGGAGCTCTAACCAACATCTCTTCTCATGTTAAGCTCATTCTGGTCAAATAAGTACTTAAGGCTCTTATGATCCGTGAAAATCTTGAAAGTCTCACCGTAAAGGTAGTGCCTCCATGTCTTCAGCGCAAAGACAACGGTTGCTAGCTCTAAGTCATGGGTAGGGTAGCTATGCTCATGGGGCTTCAGTTGCCGCGATGGGTAAGCAACAACGTGATCCTACTGCATGAGCACACCCCCTAACCCCTGCAACGAAGCGTCAGTGTAAACCACAAAATCGCCACTGCTGCCTGGAATGGTAAGCATAGGAGCTGAAGTCAGTCTCTCCTTTAACTCCTGAAAACATGCCTCGCACTCATCCGTCCAAGCAAAGGGCACGTCCTTCCAGGTCAGCTGGGTCGTAGGACATGCAATTTGAGAGAATTCTCTGATAAACCGCCGATACTAACCCGCCAGTCCCAAAAAGCTGCGTATCTCTGTCATTGTGTGTGGCCTCTCCCACCTGAGTACGACCTCAACCTTGGCTGGATCCACAGCCAAACCATCCCCTGAAATCACGTGGCCTAAGAAAGTCACCTGCCTCAACCAAAACTCGCACTTACTGTACTTGGCATACAACCTACGTTGCCTTAAGATATCCAGGATCATACGTAAATGTTGTCCATGCTGCGCCTGATCCAGTGAGTAAACGAGTATGTCGTCGATGAACACCACCACAAACTGGTCTAAGTATGGACTGAAAACATGGTTCATCAAATCCATAAAGGCAGCGGGGGCATTGGTCAGCCCAAACGGCATGACCAAGAACTCGTAGTGCCCGTATCGGGTACGGAAAGCCGTCTTGGAGATGTTGGCCTCCTTGATCCTCAACTGGTGGTAGCTCGACCTCAGATCTATCTTGGAAAACACTGTGGCATCTTGCAACTGGTCGAAGAGGTCGTCAATCCTCAACAGCGGATACTTGTTCTTGATGGTGACCCTATTCAGCTGTCGGTAGTCGACACAAATTCGCAGGGTACCGTCCTTCTTCTTCACAAACAGTACAGGGGCTCCCCACGGGGATGCACTGAGCCTCACAAAGCCCTTCTCCAACAGGTTCTGTAGCTGTGACTTGAGCTCTCGCAGCTCAAGCGGTGCCATCCAGTACGATGTAGTAGAAATGGGGCTGGTCCCCGGTACCAGTGAGATCTCAAACTCGATCTCACGCTCAGGTAGTAGTCCTGGCAGCTCCTCTGTAAAAATGTTGGGGTACTCGCAAACCACCTGAATACTCTGAAAGTCAGTCACGGGGCTAGGCTCTGCCACCACATTGGCCAAGAAGCCCTTACACCTCTGGCTCAAAAGCCTCACTGCCCGAAGCATGGAGATGCATCTAAAACCTCCGTCCACCGGCTGTCCGTGAAACTCAAAGGGAGGCAACTCCGGTATGGAGAAGACTATCTTCCTCCCGAAATAGTTCACCAAGGTGTGACAGGTGGACAGCCAATCCATCCCTAGGATCACACCAAAATCCTCCATCTGTATCACAATTAAGTCAGCAGGGAGGCTGTGCCCCCCTATATTGACCATGCAGTCAGTGTAGACCTCCTCGGCTACAAGCTACTGGCCACCTGAGCCTCTGATCACAAATGGATCCTCTAATAATACACTGCCCTACCTCAAACTGACAGCAAAACTCGTAGCGACGAAGGAGTGTGTGGTGCCAGAATCAAAAAGTACGTACACTAATTTGCCAGAAACAGTAACCATACCTGCCACCACCAAACCCAAAGCCCTGGCGTCTCTGTGTGTCAGGGAGTTGATACGCCCCTCAGTCCTCGGTGCAGATGAAGCAGCTACACTTTGGATCGGGCGAGCAGCCACTGGTCAGTATCCTTCTCGTGACTACTGCCCTCCCCCACGCGCCTGGTGACCACAACCACCAGCTCGGCCTCCAACGCTCGGTGCGGGGAGCATCTGCTGTGCTCTGGCCCTAGATGGCCAGTTCCTCTTGATGTGGCCCGGCTAGCCACACTGGTAGCAGAGGGGTACATGACCTCCCTCCGTAGGTCCCTACTAGCAGTTGGGCGAGGGTCCGGTGCAGGTAACTGACCCCTATCTGGGGCCCCTAAAGGCCACTGATGGCCCTGCAAAATGAGACGGCTCTCCTACAGGCATCGTGTGCCCCCTCTCCCGACGGCCCTGAGAGTACTCTGGCTGGTAGGGCCTTTTCCGTCCGCTGTAAGTGTCTCGCACGGCTGGGTTGGTCTCCTTATAGGTCATGGCTACCTTAACCATACGAGAGAAAGTGGGCAGCTTCAGGGGTTTGACATACCCCCGAATAGCAAGTCGGAGCCCCTCAGTGAACCTCCAAAGACACTCCTCCTTAGTAGACACAGCTGTCGAGGCGAAACGCGATAGCTCCAAAAAACGTGTGTGGTACGCGCTAATCGTCATCGTCCCCTAGTGGAGAGTGTGGAACTCCTGCCTCCTCTGGTCCTTCCAGGTCTGCGGAAAGTACTGCTCATAGAAGAGAGCCACGAACTGGTCCCATGTCGACTCTCTCCCTTCCTGGCCTTTGATTGCCCTCCACCACCTGTGTGTTGCACTCTCTAGCTGGTACGTGGCAAAGGCCACGCGGCACTCTGCGGGAGGGTGAAGGGTGTCGAACACCTTCTCTATCTGCTCCAGCCAGTCCTCTGCCTCAGACGGATCCTCATCCCCCTTGAAGGAGGGGGGCTTCAGCTTCCGGAATTGTCCAAAAAGCTCGTGGTGTAGCTGCAGTGGGGGAACAGGCACGCCTCTAGGCAAGGAGGGCTCATGCTCGGAAGTGTCAAAGTGCAGTGGGGGTGGTGGAGGACCACTCCCTCCCACTCCTGCTCGTCCGGCAATGCGACAGTCTCTCTGTCCCACCGAGGACTCTCCCTTCACGTCCTCAGGGAGAGGTGCCCGTGGAGGCTGGTGGAGTTCCTCTCGCACGACGTCTCTGATCAGCTAGGCGAGATCCTGGGCCTGAATGCCTGGGAGAAGAGGTGGGTCAATTGGTACCTCAGGTCCGACACGTTTGCCCCTCTGACCTCATCCACGGCCGAGACCATGGCCTGCCTCGAGAACTCCCCGACAAGGCATCTCCTGTAAGGAGACATGAAAGATAGAACAAGAGTGTCAACGATATCGGATTACATCGAGAAAAAGACTCGGAAATGAATATCAAAGCGATACATTGTGGTGGTATCCTAGTTATATGCACGTGAGTGGTTATTCTCAAGCTAATTGGTTTATTTCTCAGGACGACCTTGCTTTGATACCATCTTGTTATGACCCGGTTCCCGAATCCGTACAGGACCCGAGATCGGCTCACCTCAACTAATCCCAAGACCTAGTCGTCCAACAAGAAATAACCAAAAGCAGGAAGGCAAATCACATTCACACATGCAATATAACTAAGCAAAAGAAAAGAATGAAGTAGTAAAGAAAGTAGAATAACTGTCTCAGTACATGCCACCACAACAACAACAGAAAGAAGAAAGGAAACAGAGTAGCAGAAATAGTAAACTAAGTGCCCATTACTCACTACAACAGTAGGGTAAACAAAGTGTTGAAAGAACAACTATGGCTGGGCTTGGCTGGGCCCAACACCCTCTGTAGCCGGAAACTCAGGCTGCTCAACTCCTGGTCCTAAACAATGTTATGAAAAGACAGAGTTAGCGAATGCTGAGTAGAGTGGTGTTTATATTATTTAAGTACAAGTACAGTAAAAACAACAACAGATTTATCTCTCATTCCTATTTATCTCATATATGTGTTTCTGTTTCATCTATTTCTCAAAGTATCTAGGTATTTCTTGATCTTGTATATTCCTCGTGGGAACGATCTTGATTGCAGTCTTTTCCGTAGAGTAGAAGGTACATGTGGTACTCTCCTGGACGGGAGAGTCTCCCGTGGTAGTCCTACACCCAGTCAACCACCCCGAGGTCACTGTCAAGACGTAGCAGTGACTACGGCACGCGTGATAAGTGCACGGGTAGCTACCCCGCACTGACATGTGGTCAGTCGTTTCCGCTAGCGGGTACGTCCAAAGTACAACACTGAATAGTATAAGGACTTGTCCTCTCAGAATAGGGGTCTCACCCCTCCACAGTCCGCGTACCCTCATCTGACCACCTCGGTTTGCCCAAAGGGCCTAACAAAGTTGGTGTAGGGTGGCTAGCTGAACCCCGAGCCCCGTAGGGTGGCTAGCTCCCTCTCTACACTAGTAGCATACCTCGGTACCACATACATGAGGGCCTACAAGAGTCGGTGTAGAGTGGCCAATCCTAACCCTGAGTCTCAACCTAAGGGAGGTTAGCTTCGCTTTACACTAAAAGAACCATAGTGCTCCTTGGTACTACATACACAAGGGCTAACTAACTTCCCGTCTGCATTCCAGATTTCCTTTCATTCACAGGAGTTCTACTCCTAATTCCTCGTAGCGTTCATGCTCATATTCATCTCATTTATCCAGGTTCAGATCTCATGTTTCATAATTCATTCCTCTTCCATATACAGGCAGCTCGTGTTTTCATAATTCAATTCTTAAAGCATGCAACTTGTGGTTTTACAGGCAATTTCTTAATTACATACAGACAACTCGTATTTTAACATGCATCTCGTAATTATATTAAAGGCATTTGCTAACAATTTACCTTAACCATGCATTCAAGTCGACAATACACCTCAAACAGGCTCATTCATTTCTACCCTAGGGTTCATTCCACATCCTAGAGTTTCAACCAATTTAATCCAAATAGGCATATTCTTTATTTATATCTTAATAATGCATTAAACCACTCTACCGGGTATCACGGGAGGAATGTGGGCCTGTGCCGTAGATCTCGTCGTCTCCGTGGGCCCCGAATACGCCACTGGCTGGTAACTTGTACTAGTGACCAATGTACATTACACGAGCTCAAAATAGTAGATACTCAACACGAATAAGTAGAGGAACTCGAGTAGAAAACAATGGTACTTTGTTTGTGGAAATCTGGTTCCGTTTGGGCCTTAAACAGGACAAAAACGTGATTTCTGATCAAAATCAGACGTCTGGGACTAATCCAAGATGTCTTAAAAGATGTCAAAACTCACCTTGTGTTTCTTGTAGCTGGTTAGACATCCAGACCTCCTTTGCGACTGTCTGGGGATAGTTCCAGACGTCGGACAAGGTCTCTGGTCGTCTGGAAGCACCTCGAGACGTCTGGTGATGTGATCAGACGTTCAAAAGTGCGTGGGAAAGTGTATCTCATGCCTTCCCAACATTGCACCTGCGTACGAAAATGTAGGCACGGTCAGCTGACAACAACTCCTGCGTTGAGATCTTCTGCATGGCCAAAATCAGTGCAGGAACGTATGTATCTCACGCGATACGTGCTCTCAAACGTCTGGCCTTAGCTCCAAACGTCTAGGTACCTCGCCAGACGTCTGGTCTTCACTCCTGACGTCTGATACTGGAAAACTTCCAGTATCAGAACCTCCTCGCAGCTCGCTTCGCTCACTCTTCCGCCTGTGGCAGCAGCTCCAGCCACTGCAGGAGCTTGGGCAGCTCCTCGCCGACATCCTCTCCTCTCCTACAAGCTCCCACGGTCGCATTCCTCCTCCCCCGCTCTCGCTCCCTCGCACTCTCTCGCTCTCGCTCTCGCTCCTCCCCACTCTCCCCTCGCCGGTGGATCTCCTTCCTTGTCGCGGCTACAGTAGAGGTGGAGGGGTACGTGGCTGGTAGGAGAAGGTGGAGGTGGCGATAGCTGAGTGGTGTGTGTGGAGGAGAGGAGAGGAGAAGGGAGGGGGTTTATATAGGAGTGGATTAGGGTTCGAGGGATGAGGGAGAGAGAGGGGGAGTGGCCTCTGCATGCAGAGCGCAAAGCGCAGTATGAAAAACTTACTTTCAGACGTCCAGGAACAGGTCCAGACGTCTGGATAGACGTTTGACTAAAACTTCAGACGTCTTAAATGGCTAAAAAGGTACGTGTCATTACAGATTCCGACTAAATCTTCTTGAATTTGATTCCAACAAGCCTTTCCTAAGCCCTCTTGAACCTTCCTAGGTCCATTATAAATAGTCTAAAGCCTCTCTCTTACTAAATATACCTTAAAGATAATTCTTTCTACCATTATACTCATTGAAAGGAGATCGAAGAAGAAGTTAGCCCTTGCTCTCTAAGCCTTGCATTACACAACAAAGAGCACCAATTCGCTGCACCTTCACGCTAATCTACTTTCATATTAGGGAAGATCTTTAAACCTATAGCAATTTAGTTTGAATTTATATTTTGGACTCTATAGGTGTTGTTTTGTTAGGTATTCATGTTGTGAATTTTTGTCTTCTCATAAGATAAAATTCTCTTCGTAGAGAAGAGGGATTTGAGGTATATCACCCTTATATAAGTAGCGTTGTTATATTAAGATTTAATCACTCTTAATTTAAAGTGATATGATAGTACATTTGATCGACTACGTTGATTGAAAAATTCTAAGTCGGAGTGACTTAGGTGTTGATTTTTAACTAAAAATACTTATTTCATTGTGTTTAATATTTGTGTAATTATTTCATATGTATTAAAATTTTTATATCACACTATTTAACCTCCTCTAATGTGTTGTCTCACATTATTACATTTTTAGACATATTTTTCAAGCTTAATATCTTGACTAATGATTTCTCCAGGTGGTTTTCATTACTAGATAATTGATTTTTGGCAATGGCTATTTGTCTACGTGTTTGACACTACCATCAATAGTCTGATATTTGAGACAGTTTAAAATTTAACCGTCGCCAATAATGAGGGGATAAATCGCTTTTACGACTTTGAACCCGATTTTATAAGCGTGTCTGCAACAGTACTAACATCGTCATTAATGATAAACGATGATGGTTAATTATGAACCGTTGCATTATGTGGGCATCGTCGAAAAGCAATACGTAATCGTCGTAGGATGCACCGTAACCTCCTGCGTTAAATGGTTAGGATTTATGGTTTGACATTTTGCGGTGATTACGTAATTGTTGCAAATTGTAATTTAATGTCTCCATGAAAATGCAAGTGAAATTTTCGTTTCATGCACATGTACTAATTAAGACGACGGTTATTAGATAAACCATCTCTAATCGGCGCCCTCTCCCTCCCTCAATCCCCCATCCCCCCCTCCGCGGACTGATCGAAATATTTCTACGTCTAATAATATGATTACGTTGGTGACTCATAGATTCATTCAATATCATCATTTTGTTTGCCTCAAATCGAGGGTTCCTAACATAAGAATACTAAACCCAAGACAACATAACATGGAATTAATTCACGGACGGAAACCCCACAAAAAAATCAGAATAACAAACTCAGAGGAGGAGGAGGAGGTATCTGCTGACGCGACCGGAGGTGGGTGCATGCAGTGGTGACCGACCGTGCGAAGAAGGCGATGAGAGCGGGTGAGGGCATTCGTGGTGTGCGTGGAGGCACGGTGGGGGGTCGTGGTCCTGTTGCTTTCGAGGGTGAGGTAGAGCGAGAGCTAGAACCAAAGTCCCCTGTTCCGTCTCCTCCTCCCCTGTTTGAGCGAGTGTGAAGGGGGGCAAGTGTGGGCGGTCGCCTTCGTGGGGGCAGTGGTGTACGTCCGTGTGAGAAAGAGCGAGCAGCGTTGTCGATCGCAGTCGAGAGGGCTTGCTCCTGTCGCTCGCGATGGAGAGAGCACGGTAGCGATGGAGGAGGAGAGATCAAGAGAGCGGGATCAGTGAGGTCGTTGTCGATCGCGGTCCCGGAGGTGTGAGCGCGGCTTCGCGCCAGCAAGCGGCTGTCACCATGCTCGCCGGTACGAAGGAGGTCAAGCGGGCACGGTGAAGGTCGGCGGAAGGAGACGGTGCGTGGTGGGGTGATCGAGTGTGGAGCCGCAGTGATGTGTGAGGTGGCGTGGTTGCTCGAGAGGGAGGAGCGGCGGTCAGCGGTGTGGAGGCGCGGCGGGGTGTCGCCGTCCTCCTCGCTCGAGAGGGGGAGAGTGAGGGTGAGAGTGGTGGCGGATTCGCAGGCGAGTGTGAGGGCCGACGTCCGGAGTGTGGTGAGCGAGAGAGATTTGAGAACGAGAGTAAGAAAAACCTCCAGCAGACGTTACTTGAGTCGGAGAGATATTGGTTGAGAGGGATAGAGGGAGAGGAAGAGGACGTTACGTGAATCAGAGTCACAGAATTTTGTACTTTTTAAGGAAATGGTAATGTATTAACTTAAAAATTACCAATCAACCGGGGATGATGAACACAAATATCGAATTACAAGAGTCACAGGATAAAAATAACAAAAGAAGAGTAAGAGTGTAATTTACAAACAATTATTAATGATAAGTGTTGCCTAGAAGCACTCAAAGTCGATTCGTCATGTAATCTAGCATTCCTTTCTTTCCAAAGTCTCCAAATTGTGACATTAAAGGCCAATGGGAAATCATCACAAGTCGTCAGGAAGGAGGGATCAAGGGGGGTGGTAGGGGACGTGCCAGCAAGATCCAAAGATGAGTGAACCTATATCCAAACAGCCTCAAAAAAACAACATGAAAAGAAAAGGTGTTTATTGTTGGATTTATCACCGAATGAAACTAAATCAAGATACAAACGAATCATTGGAGAGGTTTCGCAAATCCTAAGATCTCTGATTCCCATGTACATCGATAATCCAAGAGCAAAGAAAGTATAGATGGATACCTGAATCCATCGCTTGTTCTTCTCCAAGAAGGAAGCAGGCGTTAATCCTTCTATTCTCGTTGAGAATCTCGATGGGGTTTTGGTGATGGTACTTCCAGGGATCCAGAGAGAATGAGCACGGAAGAAGAAGGGAATGTTATGTTCTCGTGTCCCTTCGGTTTTCACCTAAGGTCCTTATATTTCCCACGATGGGGCGCGGGAAAGCAAAACCGCCCATTACTCACATATCCTTGGGAACCACAACCACTATATTTTGCAATTGACGGTTCTACCCATCAACAAAATGTAATTCTCCAGAGGGTTTCTATGCAATTAACCCCATACTATTGAAAATGCAATTTACCCAATTCTTATTGGATCACATAATGGGCAACATATACGTATATGATATGTATTAATGTAAGTCTCTTTATAACAATATATTTGTGTCTACTAATATTTCTAACAATCTCCCACTTGAGCCACGTATATTATTTGCATAAACTCACATTAATTTAGATTATAGGAGCTCAAATTGTATATCATATACATATAAAAATACACCTCCACCAATCTCGTCCATACTGTATTAGTCATAGGACCAATGCAGTCTTCGTCACTTTATATTTGACTAAACCCCTCAATGATCACATATAATAACACAAATAATGACATAGATCAAATATAGGTACATAGCATGAAAAATTGCATGTCAAATGATCCATACATGCCTATCTTTCAACTGGTCCACCTGATTATAAGAGATCACGAATGTAGTTTAGATTGAGTTCAAAATAAACATAACTTTATTTGCGCAAAATAAATGAATATGTCCACACATAATGAACACCAGAATGAAAGAAACTCCCACTAAACTGTAGTATCATATAAAAGATACAACACTCATTCGGGTTACGTGCTTGTTAAAGACTCTAGGCGTTAGCCCCTTAGTGAGTGGGTCTGCCACCATGGAGTGAGTTCCAATATGCTCTATGGACACTTGACCACTTTGAACTCTTTTTTTAATTGCTAGAAACTTAATATCAATATGCTTTGACCTCGACGAGCTTCTATTATTTGAATACAGCACTGCGGAATTATTGTCATAATAGATTCGTAGTGGTCTTTTAACACTACCCAAAATGAGTAAAGTCGTGACAAAATTCTTAAGCCATAGTCCTTGATTCGAGGCCTCAAAACATGCTATGAATTTTGCTTCCAGTGGAGGTGGCTATCATCGTTTGCTTAGCACTCCACGAAATAGCTCCTCTCACCAGCAGAAAAATATAGCTCGAACTGGACCTTCGACTATCTTGACAACCCGTAAAATTGGAGTCCGAATACCCAAGGACCTCCAGAGTATTAGATCTCTTATACATGAGAATGAAGTCTTTTATTTTCTGAAGACACCTCATAACCCGTTTGGCTACCTTCCAATGATCGGGTCTAGGATTACTCAAGTATTTGCCTAACATGCCAACAATATATGCAATATCTGGTTGCGTGCAGACTTGTGCATACATCAAACTTCCTACTGTCAATGCATAGGGAATATTCTTCATTTCCTTAGCTTCAATCTGATTCTTAGGGCACTGATTAAGGGAGAATTTATCCCCTTTACCCACAGGAGTGTTTCCTGCCTTACAGTTTTTCATTCCAAATCTCTTGAGAATGGTTTCAATGTAATTCTTCTATGATAATCCAAGGATACCCAGAGAATGGTCTCGGTGAATCTAGATTCCCAATACAAAAGAAGCTTCACTAAGATCTTTCATTTCAAATTTATTTGAAAGAAATCTCTTGGTTTCAAATAGTAAATCATTATCATTAGAGGCAAGTAATATGTAATCGACATATAAAATTAGGAAAACATTTTTTCCTTTATCGAATTTGCAGTATATACATTCATCAACTGAATTTGTCTCAAAACCAAATGAGACAACGACTTGATGAAATTTGTAATACCACTGATGTGAAGCTTGTTTTAGACCATAAATGGCTTTCTTTAATTTACAAATCATTTGCTTTACATCACCTAAGGCAAAGCGTTCTGGTTGCACCATATATATCGTTTCATCAATGTCACCATTGAGAAATGCCATTTTCACATCCATTTGGTGTAGCACTAAGTTAAAATGAGCCACCAAAGCCATAACGGTTCTAAAGGAGCCTTTCGAAGAAATAAGGGAGAATGTCTCTTTGAAATTAATGCCTTCCTTTTGAGTGAAACCTTTTGCAACAAGACGAGTCTTATACTTATCAACATTGCCTTTAGAATCCCTCTTGGTTTTAAAAATCCATTTGCAACCAATGGGTTTTGCACCATCAGGCAATGGGACAAGTTTTCAAAAGTCATTGTCACTCATTGATTTCATTTCCTCATTCATGACATTGGTTCATTCTTGGGAATGAGAACTCCTCATGGCATGAGTGACTGAAATGGGATTAGTATCCATTTGGTCTGCCTCTAGTTCCTGAAGAAATACAACATAGTCAGTGGAAATTACACTTCTCCTTTCCCTAGTGGACCGCCTAAGGGGTGCTTCCTAAACATTTTGAGGATGATGAGTTTGATCCATAGGGAGACTTTCATCATTACTTTCATCCCTTTCTGTCGTTGGAACAACATCAGGAACGACAACTTGACCCTCTTCAGTAATATCCATAGGAATAGGGTTAGGTTCCTAAAAAGTAATGTGTCTATTACCTCCATCCAAACCAATATCCTCAAAGAAATGGGTGTTTCTTGTTTCAAAAAATGAGCGAGTCTCAGGGACAACGGACTTATATCCCTTAGACCTTTCCGAGTATCCAACAAAATAGCAGCTGACCATTCTGGAGTCCAATTTCCCTTCGTTAGGCCTATAAGGCCTAGCCTCAGCTGGACATCCCCAAATATGAAAGTGCTTAAGACTTGATAATTTACCAGTCCACATTTCATATGTGGTTTTTGGATTGCCTTTGATGGTACTCTATTTAAAATGTACGCCGCTGTCTTTAATGCTTCTCTCCAAAGGGACTTAGGTAAAGAGGTATGACTAATCATGCTTCTTACCATATCCTTAAGAGTCCTATTGTGCCTTTCTACAATAGCATTCATGCTAGGTGTTCCTAACATGGTGTACTGAGGCACAATTCCACATTCATATAGGAATGAACCAAATGGTCCTTGACGTTGTTCTCCTGATCCATCATATCTGCAGTAGTATTCACCACCACGGTCAGATCTGATAGTATTAATACTTTTCCCAAGTTGATTTTCAACTTCGATCTTATAGGATTTGAAGGCGTCTAAAGACTGTGATTTCTCCTTAATCAGATATAAGTATCCATATCTAGAGAAATCGTCTATGAATGTAATAAAATATTGTTGACCATTCCATGAAGCCGTAGGGAATGGCTTACAAATATCTGTATGTATTAGTTTTAAGATGTCTATAGCTCTTATGACACCTATACCTGATTTGTTTGTTCGTTTCCCTTTTAAACATTCTACACAGACATTGAAATCTGTATAGTTAAGGGAGTGAAGAATTCCTGTGGAAATAAGCCTATCAATTCTCCTTTTGGAGTTATGACCCAAACACCTATGCCATAACAATCCGAAATCCTCACAAGTTAACTTTCTTTTCGTACCACTAGATGTAGCATGCAAGGTTTCAAAAGCAGATGGAGACGTATGAAGCTTATACAGATTGTCATACAAGGATAAAGAACCAGTTGCAATAAGACTTGAATCAAGAAACAACTTAAATTGCTTATCAATAGAAGAGCAAGAATAACCTGACTTGTCCAATAGATAAACAGAAATCAAGTTCTGTCTGAATGACGATACTACAAAAGTTTCTTTCAAATCTAAAGCATAACTAGTACTTAAAAACAATCTAAAATCCGCAATAGCTTCAACTTCCACCTACTTGCTGACGTGCGCTTGTGCGTGTGTGTTAAGAAGTATCGTTATAGTTGCACTTGCAACGCCGATTTTAAAGTAAATAAACGGAGGTGAGTCTGAGTGTCGGTCTGAAAGAGGCGTGAAAATCGGATTTTTCTTATCACTTGTCACGGAAAGCGCGGAGTTTTTCTTGCGGAGGTGCGGTTTGAAAAGCGAGATAGAGATAGAGAGAGAGAGAGATTAGGGTTAGAGTGTTTCTTGCTTGATCATGCAACTTAAACAGAAATTAAAGTAAACAACTGAACAGAAAGTAACTTCATTAATCATGCACTTTTAGTTCATAGCTTACAACATTAAATATATGCTCAAACAAAAGTAATGGAAAGCTTAAAAGAGAGGAAGAGAGAGAGAGAGAGGAGGGAGAGCGGCGAGGCAGCCACGGCAGTGGAAGAGGCTCCGTTGGTGGCTTGTCATCTCCGACGATTACAAGAGGGCCTAAAGCTAGCTAAGAGAGGGGTGGAGTAGTTGCAAGGGAAGTGAATGCCCTGAATGAGTGGTTGGAGGGGGTTTAAATAGGGTTACGGGCTTTCTAAAAGAAGAAGGGGCTTTAACAACGTCCAGGACGTTGCTAAAACCACTCCAAAAGCATCGGTGAAGCCCTCTAGCCTGCCGGTCAACCGCCCGTGCCGTTCTTCATCGTGCTCGATCTGTGGTCGCTACGTGAGAGTCGTCCGATCGAAGATCGGATGGCTGAGATCTTCCTTGGATAAGTTCGGATTGCGCCTCAGGCACGCGTGTGCGCGGGCGTCGTCGCTCGGTGAGCGCGCGCACGTAAGTGCTTGCGATCTGAGGACGCGCCGCGTGGTGCGATCATGGCCGCCCACTGCTGATCGGGCAGCCCAATTTCACCACGTGCTCCTTCGTCTCCAATTTCATGCACCACGCGGCTCGAACCTGCGTCGTGTGCATGCGGGTGTGCGAGCTAACCGTTGCACCACGCCCGCGCTTTGTTGCGTCGACTGCGTGGTTCTCGGCCGTTCGATCGAAGATCGACGGTTGAGATTTGATCTCAGCTGATGGATGAAGCGGTGATCGGTGGAGCGGGGGCGACGTGGTGCAATGAGGGTCGTTGATCACTAGATCAACGGTCAGAACTTCTTGGGCCCATTGTAGGAGCTTCGGATGTCGGATTTGGCCGATCTTGAGTCCGTTGGACTCCGTTCGTCGTTTTGAATCCATCCGTATGGTCCGATTGCTCATCTGAGGCCTGCTTTGACAAGTGCTTATACAAATGGTCATTAATACAGTTTTATAAGCAATCTTGGTACATGATGCATGCAATGCTCCCATTCTACTTATGTTGTCCCTTTTATTCTTAAGATGGGCCCTATTTATCAGAATTATCACTCTCTTGTGTAGTGTTATCATACCCCCATGCTTACTCCTTGCTAGTCCCTAGCAAGGTTTATTCTTGCCTTTATTTTCTTTCAGAATTTAAGAAGTAATTGCTTAGACACTTCGTCACTTGTTAATAGGGGGAAATATACGAAGATCTTAATCTACAAAGACTAAGCAGTGCCTGGATGTCTGCCAAAATACGAATCGCCCGAATCCTTGCTTTAATGTATATATATATATATATATATATTAGAATTTTTTTCAGAATTCAGTGTGGGTTGGTAACTTTTTACGACTACCCAACCCACCCAAAACTCGGTCAAAACCCTAAGTGCTAAGCATCTTGGTGTGACGATTGTGATAGACACACTTAACGGTAATTCAGACAGACTTCGGGTTTCTATGCCCCTAGGTGACCAGAAGAGGAAATATATTTGCCTGAAGGTGTATTTGTTCGATTGGTAGCTTTCTCCCTATGTTTATTTTAATTGGGGTCAACACAAGGATTTTTCCAGTGTATATATCCTCGGCTTGTACTACTTCCCCGCTTTTTCCTTAAGTGTTTTTGGTTCTTTTTGTGCAGTTATTGAGCTGGGTTCTGGACAACCGACCAATGGGCTGTTACCCACGATCACTTGCCAGCCATACTTGTGTGGTGAAGTGTGGTTTATTTTCTTTTCTTCTCTTTTTTTTTTCGTAGGTGGCTTCCCTGATCTCAAATGTACCTAGAGGCAATGAAGAAGGAATGGTCCCGTGGCTGGGTTCTAGACAACCTACCAATGGGCTGTTACCCACGGCAACTTTCCAGCCACACCACCCTATAGAGTTCATTAGCAACCCAATTTCTGTCAAAATCTTCGAGGAGTGAGTCTGTGCAAAAATGTGTGCAGATGCTTAGACTCAAAGTTTTTCTGAGTTAGAGGGTGAGTTGATAAGTCGTATACTTATCATCTTATTTAGTAGGTGGATTAGAATAGCTTAAGGTTGCAAGGACTCGAAGCTAAATCCATATTTTAACGGACACTAGGGCTGATTAAGCCTGAAGGCCTGAAAAGTCTAAGTGTTTAAGCTCTTTTTGTATTATTTCTCACTATTGACAAGTTTCTAATGTCTAAGTTTTCTTCCTAAATTCAAAATTTATTTATTTATTTATTCAGACTAATTAAATGAGCTCAGGATTATGCAATTTACCACCCCCCCATGCTTAAGTTGGACAATGTCCTCATAGGCAAGTACATGGATGCATAAGGGTTCAAAAAGATAGTACCTGAGTGACGTAAAATACCGGATCAGTCTGAATCCTCTGGGTTGCCTCCCAAGAAGCACTGAGTTTAACGCCCCCAGCTGGGTGGTGCTCCGTGTCAGCCCTCAACGAGGGTGACACTCTCCTTTGGGGGAACTTGGGCCAGGAAATGCTTCAATCTTTGACCATTAACTGTAAAAGTGTGCCCAGTGTTAGGATCAACGATTTCAACCGCCCCATTAGAGTATGGCTTAACCACCCGAAATGGTCCTATCCATTTGGACCTGAGTTTCCCCGGGAAGAGTTTTAGGCGGGCCTCAAATAGCCAGACTTGCTGGTTAGGCTCAAAGGTTTTTCTATGAATGAGTCGGTCATGGACGGCTTTCATTTTCTCCTTATACAGTCGACTATTGTCAAAGGCGTCCCGACGAATTTCTTCGAGCTCAGATAATTAGAGCGTCCTCTGCACACCGGCTAACTAGGGATCCATGTTACATTGCTTGACAGCCCAGTAAGACCGGTGTTCCAATTCGACAGGAAGATGGCAGGCTTTGCCAAAGACCAGGCGATAAGGCGACATGCCTATCGAGATCTTGAAAGCGGTCCTATATGCCCACAGGGCATCATCAAGTCGTGTGGACCAGTCTTTCCTGTCAGGTCTCACAGTCTTCTGTAAAATGTTCTTGATTTGTCTATTTGAGACCTCGGTCTGCCCATTTGTTTGTGGATGATACGAGGTAGCAATGCGGTGGTTCACCCCGTATTTTCGAAGTAGGGCACAGAATTGGGAATGGATAAAATGGCTTCCACCATCACTGATCATGGCCTTGGGTATTCCAAACCGGGAAAAGATGTTCTTCTTAACAAAGTCCATGACAGTCCTGTAATCGCATTGGCGAGTGGCGACGGCTTCAATCCATTTGGAAACATAGCCTACCGAGACCAGGATGTACTCAAAGCCGTTGGAGGGTGGAAAGGGACCCATAAAATCGATACCCCAAACGTCGAAGATTTCGACAATCAAAATGGGCTGGAGGGGCATCATATCTTTCTTGGTCATGGTCCCCAGCGTTTGGCAGCGTGAGCAAGTCTTGGCAAAGCTGTGCGCATCTTTAAATAGGGACGGCCAGTAAAATCCAGACTGTAGAACCTTTGCAGCCGTATTCTTTCCGGAGAAGTGGCCACCATAAGCTTGGTCATGACAAAAGGAAAGCACACTCTGAACATCGTCTTCAGGGATACACCTCCTGATGATCTGGTCATCCTAGAGGCGAAACAGCATGGGATCATCCCAGAAATAGTGCTTGGCCTCAGCCAAGAACCTGTCCCGTTGCTGTCTGGACCAGCTGTGCAGGGTTTGTCCTACAACCAGGTAGTTGACGTAGTCAGCATACCGTGGCATTTTCTTATCTTGCACAGCCAGGATGTGTTCATCAGGGAAGGCGTCAGATAGAGGTAGGGAGGGTCCAATGTGGTCTGGATAAAGTCTAGACAAGTGGTCACCACCACATTTTGTGATCTGGCCTTGTCGCGGATTTCCAAGTCAAATTCCTGCAAAAGCAGGATCCATCTGATGAGCTTGGGCTTTGCGTCCATCTTGGCCAACAGGTGTCGGATGGCTGAATGGTCAGTGTAAATCGTCACGTGGGATCCCAGCAAGTATGATCGGAACTTTTCAAGTCCAAAGTCTACAACTAGCAACTCTTTCTCTGTGACCGTATAATTTCGTTGGGCCTCATCCAACGTTTTGCTCGTGTAGTAGATCACCACGGGTTTCTTATCTTGCTTTTGTTCCAGGACAGTGCCTATGGCAAAATCTGATGCATCACACATAAACTCAAAGTCCTGGGACCAGTCTGGGGGTTGAAGTATAGGTGTGGTGGAGACTAAGTCCCGAAGGGTGTGATAAGCCTGGATGCAATCAGAAGACATGTGGAATATGGCGTCGTTGGCTAGAAGGTCGGTCAAGGGTTTGGAAAGCTTGGAAAAGTTTTTAATGAACCTTCGGTAGAAGCCAACATGTCCTAGGAATGAGTGAATCTGTTAGACCGAACTAGGTGGAGGAAGTTTGGAAATCAAATCAACCTTAGCTCGAACTACCTCGATGCCCCTATGTGATACGATGTGCCCGAGGATAATTCCTTCTTGAACCATAAAATGGCTCTTTTCCCAACTTAACACTAGATTAACCTCAATACATCGTTTTAGGATTTTCTCCAAGTTGCTCAGACAATGGTCAAATGAATTCCCGAATACAGAGAAATCATCTATAAAGACCTCTAAGTATTCACCCACCATTTCTGAAAAAATGGCTAGCATGCAACACTGGAAGGTCGCAGGTGCGTTGCATAACCCGAACGGCATTCGACGGAATGCAAACGTGCCGTATGGGCAAGTGAATGTGGTCTTTTCTTGATCCTCTGGAGCAATTGCGACTTGGTTATATCCAGAATATCCATCCAGGAAGCAAAAATACTTTTGCCTTGCCAATCTTTCAAGGATTTGGTCAATGAATGGCAAGGGGAAATGATCCTTCTTAGTGGCTTCATTGAGCTTCCTATAATCAATACACACCCGCCATGTGGTGGTGGTGAGGGGGGGATGGATTCGCCATGATCATTGGTGACAACGGTGAGCCCAACTTTCTTGGGAACCACTTGAGTGGGGCTCACCCAGGGGCTATCGGAGATAGGGTAGATGATGTTGGCGTCAAGCCACTTGATAATTTCTTTCTTAATGACCTCCCGCATGTTTGGGTTTAAATGTCTCTGCATCTGGCGGGAAGGTCGTGCCTCTCCTTCTAGGTAAATCTTATGGGTGCAATAGGTGGGGCTAATTCCTCTTAAGTCAGAAATGGTCCAACCAATGGCGGCCCGATGTTCTGAAAGGGTCGCAGTCAATCTGAGTTCCTGATCCTTAGTTAGATGAGAATTAATAATCACTGGGAAGGTTTGGTCAGGTCCCAAGAAGACATACTTGAGATTCTCGGGCAATGGCTTAAGTTCAGGTGCGGGTGGAACCACAGTCGATGGGAAGGGAAAGGGCGGGAGTTGATCAACATCGATCTCCTCAAATGGTGTCGTGTGATGGTACACAGCCTTACAGAGGTCCACGGGTATTGATGGTGATGGGTCAGAACAGTCATTACGGGTTTGGTGGTCTGATACAGAATTGAGGGTGAGGCATTCCTCAATCAGAGTTTCCACAGGATCATGTTCTTCAACGTAATCCCAATCAAAAGACTTTGTTGCCCGGAAGATATCCAATTGCATTTTTCTGTCCCCGAAGGCGATTTCCATACATCCCGTGTCACAATCAATGTTTGCCTTAGCCGTAGCTAAGAAAGGTCTGCCTAAGATTATGGGTGCATTCTATAATTTTTCAGGGACTTCCATGTCGAGCACCAAAAAGTTGACCGGGAAATAGAAGTCCTTGACCCATACAATTACGTCCTCGACAAACCCCTACGGGGTTTTCACTGATCTATCAGCCAGCTGGATGGTGACAGGGGTTGGTGTCAGCTCTCCAAAACCAAATTGGTGGTACAGGATTGTTGGAATCAGATTGATAGAAGCACCTAAGTCCAGGAGCACTCTATCAGACGTCACGTCCTCGATATTGCAGGAAATCAAGGGTGCTCCTGGGTCAGTTCACTTGAGTGAAGGTTGCTTGATATTATGGAACTTGCTTATTCGGAGAGCACAACCTTCCTAGGTGCTTGAGGTCTCGGCTTACACTTGGGTGTATAGGCATCCTTTAAAAACTTAGCGTAAGCAAGGATGTGTTTGATGGCTTCAAGGAGTAGAATATTAATCTGTACTTGCTTAAAGATTTCCAACAGCTCCTCAGTTTCCACAACATTCTTCTTTTTCTTGATTGTTTCCAAGGCCTCAGGGTAGGGTGTCTGAATGTGGATTGGTTCTATTTCTGGGTCCTTGGTTGGTGCCTCTTCTGAGTCAGGTATTTCAGTGGGTGAAGTCTCAGGGAGAGTTAGCCATTTGGGATCCTGGGTCTTGGTGTCGCTTCTCAAGGTCACCGCATTCGCAGAGGCATTGGGGCCATGGGTTGATCCTTGAGAAGATGAGGACGAAGAAGCACCAAACCCAGGAGGTGTTTGAGGAGCTAGCTGGACCATGTGAGCCTGCCCGGGGTTGCCTTGGAACCCCTGCGAATTGAAGCCTCTGTTAATTATGTTTCGCGGGTTCGGTTATGGTTGGGAAGGTAGGGATCCTTGTTGTTTACAGTCCAAGAGTTGGCTTAACTGTCCGTTTACCAAGGCCATTTCCTCCTGATGTTTCTGGTTCATGTCAGCCATCATCTTTATTAGGGTATCCATTTGGTTTTGTGGGGGAGGGGCCGCCCTATTATGATTATATTGGGATCTAACTGGTGGTCCTTGCTGATAGGGGGCAAGTGTGGCTATTGGTTTGGCCTGGGCTGGTTTTAAAATTGCGGTGGTTTCTGGTTTGTCCAACCAAAGTTGGGGTGGTTATGCCAGCCAGTGTTGTAAGTGTTGGAGAAAGGGTCAGGTTTCGCATAACCTTGGATAGCTTGCACATCTTCAAGGATAGCCAATGTCGATGAAGAGGGAAAAGAGTAATCAAGGGTTGAGGGAGCAAAGGTCCCTCCCTTGAATGTGGTCAGGGCTTGTTCCAGGTTCAGTTGGGTTAAGGGCTTGACCAGGTCAATATTATGCGCTCCCTTTGCTAAGGAGAAAGTCTGTAAGGGGTTCCTGGTTTGGTTCAGTAGCTCATCAATCTTTTTGTCCACCAATTCCACTCGATCCAATTTCTTGGCAATGATGTCCATGTCAACCATTCCAGAATTTGCTTGTACCTCATAATCCCACCATGGGGTTGACTGGACCTGTTGAACTGGGTCATGGAGGCATTGTTGAGCGAGTTCTCGCTCATAGACTCAAAGAGCTCAAACGTGCTCTCCTCGTCTTTGTTCAGGAAGTTCCCCTCGCATGAGGCATCGACGAAGTTCCGCAGGTTGCTGTCCAGACCATGGTAGAAAATCTGGGCCAATTGCCACCTTGGTACTTCGTGGTGTGGGCATTTTCTCAAGAGTTCATTAAATCTTTCCCACGCCTCATGAAATTGTTCCCCACCCTGGAGTGTAAAGGTGGTGATAGCTCTTCTGAGGGCATTGGTCTTTCCTATGGGGAAGAATTTCTTTAAAAATGCATGCCTCAGTTCTTCCCAGGTGATGATGGGTCTACCTAGGGTTCTAAGCCTATGAGAAGCCTTGTCTCTTAATGAGAAGGGAAACATCTTGATTAGAACAATGTCGAGGCTAATGTTCCTAGGTTTCACAGTTCGTGCTATGCGGTCGAGATCCTCTAGATGCTGGAAGGGGTCCTCATTTGAGCTTCCATGAAAGTGGTTCTGGATCAGACTGAAGACATTTGATTTCAGCTCAAAATCATCTCCCCCTTCAGGGATCCTAAGGTGCGGCTCGACTCTAATAACAGAGGGATTATAGAAATCGTGGAGGGGCCTCGGCTGATCCTGAAATGGTGGTATATCAAGTGGTGGTTGCCCTGGTATGTCTTGGAAAGGTGGTGGTGGTTGTTCTTGTGGGTTCTGTAACCGTTGTATGGCTTGCATGATGGTGTGGATTTGTTGTTGCTGAAGCTGGTGGTTTGCATTAATTTGGGCTTAGATGATGGCCATTGCATCTGGTGGGGGTTTATCCTTAGCCTCATCTACCCTAGGTTCCACCATGTTCCTAACAGAATTACGTCACATAGATTCCTGCCCCAAAACACACAACTCGGGATGCAGTGAGCGTCTCCCGTGCATACACTAAAGAAGAACAGGAGGGGATGCGGAGGGCGACGGATGCGAGAAATGTGTTTCAATCAAGCACACAAGCCCAGTCCTTATGGTGTATTCCTTAGGAGACCTAGAAATCTCACAAAGGGTGATTAAGTCCGTAAGCACTGGACTCCCCTTTCCAAGGTTAATTTGGCCAGGTGATTACGAGGGGATTGCAGGGAAGGTTCTTCCTTTAGCTTGCGCCTCTGGTTCCGTAGACCCCACAACTGCGGTCGTTTGACACTGCCCCGCAGCCTAGTCACCAGATTCTACTAAGGGAATGAAAGCCAAGTGCCCAGCGAACAAAACCTCACCTTTCGAGACTTAACTCAGTCCTGCCTAGGGCACGTCTACTCAGTTTTAAATGGCTAGGATAGTGCTTGTGCTAGGGTTATGTGATGAGGCATTGATTGGGGTGGTGCCTCTTAATTTTCCACTTTCAAAGTGTGTGCTTCTATCAAAACATGATTTTCAAGCAAGGATTTTTAAGATGTGGTGTCTTTTAGTGTTTCATCCTTACTTTAGTACTTTTTAGGGTTGACGTGTCTTAATGTTTTCAAACAAGTTTCAGTGGGCATGTCAAGTTCTGCACACAATTCGGTGAAAGTAGATTTCCTTTTATTCTGTGGAGGCTCTAAAACCCTAATGTACTCATCCTAATGATCATGCAGCTTCTATTAGATGAGTCGATTTAGGGTTGAGTGGTGCGGCCCAGGTCAACTCACGGTGGCTTCGCAAACACCACTCAAAAGAAAAAGAAAAGAACACTCCAAGAATTTATTCAGAATGTTAAAGTGTACATTTTTTTTTGTGGGGTGATGTGTTAAGCATGTGGGTCAAGCAATCATACACTACACCAATTTTTTCAATTTTTACAATTTTTTTAGTTTTTTCACGCAAGCAAACAATCATGAGAGAAGAATTACTCACTATCGATCCTTGTTGCGCCTATTCCCTTGTTACCGTCGTGGGATGCGTCGCTTTGCCGTCCAGGTGCCGAATTCCTACAACCATCAAGTAAAAAGGAAACAAGGCATTAGACGATGTGAGAATGAATGTGGAATGGAGGTGACAAAACAAATCCGTTGCCTCCCCGGCAACGGTGCCAAAAACTGACGTGCGCTTGTGCATGTGTGTTAAGAAGTGTTGTTATAGTCGCACTTGCAACGTTGGTTTTAAAGTAAATAAACGGAGGTGAGTCCGAGTGTCGATCTAAGGGAGGCATGAAAATCGGATTTTTCTTATCACTTGTTGTCACGGAAAGCGCAGAGTTTTGCTTGCGGAGGTGCGGTTTGAAAAGCGAGAGAGAGATAAAGAGAGAGAGAGATTAGAGTTAGAGTGTTTCTTGCTTGATCATGCAACTTAAACAGAAATTAAAGTAAACAACTGAACAGAAAGTAACTTCATTAATCATGCACTTTTAGTTCATAGCTTACAATAAATACTTGCTCAAACAAAAGTAATGGAAAGCTTAAAAGAGAGGAAGAGAGAGAGAGAGGAGGGAGAGCGACGAGGCAGCCACGGCGATGGAGGAGGCTCCGTCAGTGGCTCGTCATCTCTGGCGATTACAAGAGGGCCTAAAGCTAGCTAAGAGAGGGGTGGAGTAGTTGCAAGGGAAGTGAATTCCTTGAATGAGTGGTTGGAGGGGGTTTAAATAGGGTTAAGGGCATTCTAAAAGAAGAAGGGGCTTTAGCGACGTTCAGGACTCGCTAAAACCACTCCAAAAGCGTCGGTGAAGCCCTCCAGCCCGTCGGTCAACCGCCCACGCCATTCTTCGCGCTCGATCCGCGGCCGTTGCGTGAGAGTCGTTTGATCGACGATCGGACGGCTGAGATCTTCCTTGGATGTGCTCGGATCGTGCCTCGGGCGCGTGTGTGCGCAGGCGTCGTCACCCTGCGTGCGCGCGCGCATGAGCGCTTGCGATCTGAGGGCGCACCGCGTGGCGCAATCATGGCCGACCGCTGCTGATCGGGCGGCCCAATTTCGCTGTGCGCTCCTTCGTCTCCAATTTCACACACCGCGCGGCTCGAACCCGCGTCGCGTGCATGCGGGTGTGCGCGCTAACCGTTGCGCCACGCCTGCGCTTTGTTGTTTCGACTGCGTGGTTCTCGGCCTTTCGATTGAAGATCGACGGTTGAGATTTGATCTCAGCTAATGGATGAAGTGGCGAGCGGTGGAGCGGGGGTGACGTGGCGCAATGAGGGCCGTTGATCACCAGATCAACGGTCATAACTTCTTGGGCCCATTGTAGGAGCTTCGATTGTCGGATTTGGCCGATCTTGAGTCCGTTGGACTCCGTTCATCGTTCTGAATCCATCCGTGTGGTCTGATTGCTCATCTGAGGCCTACTTTGATAAGTGCTTACACAAATGGCCATTAATGCAGTTTTATAAGCAATCTTGGTACATGATGCATGCAATGCTCCCATTCTACTTATGTTGTCCCTTTATTCTTAAGATGGGCCCTATTTATCAGAATTATCACTCCCTTGTGCAGTGTTATCACTTGCCGTCACCATCGTATATGACTCTTTCGGCTTCACTTGACAGTCGACAATTTAGGCAACCCTGCATAGACATACTAACATGAATAGTTGTTCCCGAATCTATCCACCAAATGTCTAAGGGTAGAAAAGCTAAATTAACTTCTGAACAAACATAAGAAAGATACGTACCCTTCTTATTACGCCAGGCGTGATACTTTGTACAGTCCTTTTTTACATGTCCTTCACCTTTGTAGAGGAAACAAGTTGCCTTAGGCTTCTTCTGCTTGTCTTTAGATGAAGAACTGGCAGCAGCATCATTCGCCCTTTTCCTTTTGGAACTGGTAATTAAATGAGCACTTTCAGGTTTGTCCTACTTAAGTCTCTCCTCTTCTTTCACACAATGAGAAATGAGTTCATTGAGAGACCATTTCTCCCCTTGATAGTTATAGCTTAATTTAAACTGTCCATATTGTGCAGGAAGGGATATCAAGACTAAATGCACTAGGAGGTCTTCCAACAATTCCAGTTTCAGTGCCTTTAGCTTTGAAGCCAAATGAGACATCTCCATGATGTGCTCCCTTATGCTCCCAGTTCCTTTATACTTAAGAGAGACGAGCTTCCCCAGAAGGTTGCTTGTCTCAGCCTTTTCGTTTTTTGCAAAACGTTTTTCTACCTCATTAAGAAATCCTTTGGCATTGGATTCCTCTGAGATAGCACCCCTAAAGTTTTTTGGTATGGTGCACTTCATGATCATTAGACACATGCGCTTGGAATGCTCCCACCTCTCAAAGTACTTCTTTGCATTAGCAGTACTTTGATCCATAAGAGGAGGAGATTGTTCCACCCTTAATGCAAGGTCCAGATCCATGCACCCAGAACTATCATGACACTTTCCTTTCAGAATTTAAAATTAGACCCATTTAGTTCTGGAATGGAGTTCAAATTGGCAGTAATAGCAGATGCAGAGAAGTTAATTGAAATAAGAGACAAAAAAATGCTCTAATGAATAAACTTGAGAAAACCATACATTATTGGCATTTAGTCTTTGGATAGAAATAACAATATCGTAAGAGATAGAAATGATAACCAAACATGAGAGTTTAATAAATGCATGTTAGATGAATTTATCTTTGGATTAATTCATTACTTACTTATAAAACCAAAATAAACAACTCATATTTGTTATTGATTGCTTTGTGAAATTTAATCAAGTATTAAATCTCCTTTGGGCTATTTAGTACTCACAGGAACAACACAAAGCAGTTATTTTGATGTTATAAATCAATTTACACAAGCAACAACGTCAACGTACTGCTTTGGCAAATATATTGTCAAATGCACCAATCAATTCAAATGCATCAAAACCAACCACTATAATGTAGTTTCACAGATAGTTATTCCTTATGATTCATGATTAAATAGTTCATAACCCAAATGACATGATTTTACCCCAATCAAGATCCAAGTACCAGCACTCAGCAGTGACTAAGTACCGATACTGGTCCTTTAGTACCGGTACTAGAACGACATGTACCGGTACTACGTCAGTTCCTTATGATTCATGATTAAATAGTTCATAACCCAAATGACATGATTTTACCCCAATCAAGATCCAAGTACCAGCACTCAGCAGTGACTAAGTACCGATACTGGTCCTTTAGTACCGGTACTAGAACGACATGTACCGGTACTACGTCAGTATTGGACCGATCCTGGAACCATGTCCAGTATCACACATGTACCGGTACTCATGAGGAGTACCGATACTCAATTGATATTGGATCGTGCCTTGGTCACGGCCAGTATCACACATGTATCGGTACTCATCATGAGTACCGGTACTCAATTGATACTGGCAGCACTACTGGGTGAGACTAGTATGCCATATGTACCAGAACTCATGATGAGTACCTGTACTCAATTAATACTGGTGACACCCTGTGACCCTGACCAGAATCCCTCATGTATCAATACTCATGATGAGTGTAGATACTCCTTGGATTCTGGCAGCACTTTAGGAAGCACCTAATGGGTACCCATGTCTTACCAATACCGGTACTCGGTACCAGATCGGTTACAGCCTGCTTCCAGGGCGGCGATCTGAATTTGGGATCACATGTAATCAACCCCAAATCGATTTTGATCGAAAAATCGTTACACAAGTCATAATGAATCAAAACTAACATGAATCACCCTTTAAAACATTGATTCAATTAAGATGGGCTTGAAAAATTGAATCAAACATGATTTGAGGGGTTATTCTTGTCCGAATGAAAAACCCCCAAAAAATCAAAATAATGATTACAATGCAACAGAAATCAGTTGCTCTAATACCACTTGTTGGATTTATCATCGAATGAAACCAAATCAAGATACAAATGAATCGTTGGAGAGGTTTTGTAAATCCTAAGATCTCTGATTCCCATGTACATTGATAGTTCAAGAACAAAGAGAGTATAGATGGATACCTGAATCCATCACTTGTTCTTCTCCAAGAAGGAAGCGAGCATCAATCCTTCTATTCCCGTTGAGAATCTCGATGGGGTTTTAGCGATGGTGCTTGCAGGGATCTAGAGAGAATGAGCGTCGAAGAAGAAGGGAACGTTATGTTCTTGTGCCCCATCGGTTTCCACTTAGGGCCCTTATATTTCCCACGATGGGGTGCGGGAAAACAAAACCGCCCATTACTCGCATATCCCCGGGAACCACAACCACTATATTTTGGAATTAATGGTTCTAACCATCAACAAACCGTAATTCCCTAGAGGGTCTCTATGCAATTAACCCCATTTTATTGAAAGTGCAATTTACCCAATTCTTATTGGATCACATAATGGGCAATATATACGTATATGATATGTGTTAATGTAAGTCTCCTTATAATAATATATATGTGCCCACTAATGATTCTAACATTTATGTGACTCCTCACAATCACCACATAGTATGCAGGTGGTGTCGGTATACATTCCCCATCTAGCAAGTCTGTCAGGAGTAAGTAATCTTCCTTTAACTACCAGCCAAGCACAACAGCTCCACTTGGAGGGAGATTTTTTATTCTAGATAGCCTTCCATATATCAAGGATGGTTCCCTTAGCATGGATAGTCTTTGTAATCTTTTTGGCAGAGAGAGTCCCATTAGGAAGAATCGGCCAAAGCCATCCAACAGAGTTATGAAATTGATCAAGTAAAGTGCCTCAAAAGGAAAGAAGGCATTTCCACCAGGGTGAATCAAAAGGAGAGGGGGAGACAGTAACCCAGTCCCCATTTCTTTGATTCATCCAGTAGCACCAAATGGAGTCACCTGCAGAGGCTAGACGATGGGCCAACTTCGCAAAAGCACAAACCTGGAGCTCCTCTAGATCATAAAGGTTGAGACCCCCCTCCTTGAGGGGTTTGCAAATATCTTCCCAAGCAACAAGATGGGGTTTTCCATCCCAGGTAAAATTAGTAATCCAACTCTTGATTCTGTCAAGTGAGGTCTTTTTTATTATAGTGCACGAAAGCCAAAAATGTTAAAGGCTCTCTACTCCTCATTTGACCCATCTCACACGCCCCATTCTAGAGAGGGTTTTCCTTCCCCAACCAACAAGAAGTTCCCTGACTTTATCCTCAAGAGTAGAAGAGGCATTGCCATCCCTCCCCATGACTAAAGTGATTCCGAGGTAACGATAGAGGAATCTAGCCTCCATCATGCCCAACAATAGGCAGATACCCTATTTTATGACGACCGTGTTTAGAGATTGATGTACACTAGTCTTTTAGCACTATTGAGCATAAGGTTAGTCAAGAGTGCAAGAGTGTCCAAAGCATTCTTTATGGCTTAGGCCAAGCGGAGGTTGGCCTTGCAGCAAATGAGAACATCGTCAGCAAAAATCAGGTGAGAGGGAAAGAGAGTACGCTTAATCCTGGAGGGGAGGATCTTGCCTTTCTGAGTCTGGTGCTGTAATAACACATATAAGACATTGATAGCCAGCGTGAAGTGGAGGGGTGAGAGAGGATCACCTTGTCTCAGCCCCCTCCCAGTATATAGAAAGCCCACTTGATATCCATTAACAAGTGGTGAACAAGTAGATGAGGAAATGCACATACGAATCCAATTGATCCAGGTATCATTGAATCCCAAAAGATGAGTCCTGAAAATAAAATCTCTCCTGATGGTGTCAAAAGCTTTGGAAATGTCCACCTTGACACATATTTTGGGCGCCAAACCTACTATATGGAAGTTGTTGGTGCAAGGGCACTATGATCATTGATTTTGATGATAACAAAACACTTGTGATTTAACATTTGTATTTGAGTTTATAAGTTTCAGGATAAATGCAAATGGATAAAAGTGAGGAGTTCAAGCTTGCGTCTATGGTGGATTGGAGGAGCTTGATGGAGGAGAAGGTTCGCTTGGAGCGAGAGCTTGAAGTAGGAAGGAGATGAAGAATAGGATAGAAATATTCTTTCTTGTATTCTTGTATTTATTTGTCTTGTACTTTGCTCTTTTATTCCTTATAATCTTGTAAAGAGCCCTAACTACCATACCTTAATCCTAGGAAACCTTACACCTTACTAGGGCACTTAGACAAACACTTAGTTCAGAAAATCAAAATAAGTTTCAGACAGTCAGATCAGATGTCCAAGATCTCTGATGTCTGATCTTGATCTTTAAGATGTCTAAACTTTTGTCCAGACGTCCAAACACTTAAGTTGGACTTAGTACGTTCTGTCCATTGATTTCAAATGTCCAACCCATAGTCCAGACGTCTGATGACCTTGACAGGCGTCCAACAATAGGACCGTTGGACTGTCAAATGCATATCTTCAAGGATTCTCTTTTGATCTTATAAATATCTACTTTTAAACGTTCGTAGAGCATCATAGACGACTAATAAATAAACATTAGACCTAAATCACCTTTTGTTAGAGGTTTTAATCGTTAAGCCTCAGGAAATCAAGTCCCGCGGAAGATTACATTTCCAGACGTCTAGACACTGTGCCAGACAACCAAACTATAGTTTGACCAACATTTTCTAAACCTTGTTTCGATCTTGTCAAATCAAGAAGAATGCCATCTTAGGATTAGAAGTCTGACCAATATCCTAGACGTCTTAAAAGTGAATCTGAGATGTTCGTCTTGATCAACTCAATTCAAATCTTTCATCCTTCTAGATCAGACGATGACCCAGATGTTTGATCATAAAACCAGACATCTGATAACTCTGTCAGAATCATAAATGACCCTAATTTCGGTGGGATCTTGGATCACACTCTTGAGCCTTGTTCCCAATGGCTACAAGAGGTTTCTAAGGCCTTCCAAAGCCTTCTCAAGACCTATATAAATATAGAGCACCCTTCCTAAGCTACACACACCTTGAGATTACTTCTTTCACCCATATTGTGTCCTAGAAGAGATTAGAATCAAAGAAGAAAGTGTTGTTGCTCTCTGGTGAGTCCAATTTAGTGGATAATTAATTAGCTTAAGTACATTCGAAACATACCTCATTAGATGGCAATTAGAGTTAAGTGTTAGTTTATCTTAATAAAAAGATATTTTATTAAAACTTGATACATATATATTTATGCAGGCTTATGTGCACAAAATTTCCAATATCAAACCACCGCCTCCATTGCTAGTAGTGCACTCAGCTAACCGGCTCAATGCATTGCCAACCCAAGGTGATCGTGCATCTCGTAACCTCACAATAGCAACCTCACCAAACCTGTTGGCACCGCCTCATCGCCAAGATTGTTGGAGATGATCTCGGCGGAAGAAACAAACTGGAGAGGTGTTTAAAAGGAGAGGCGCAGTAATCATCTTCTTCATCCGCTCCACCAGACGCAAGGCCTATAGCATGGACCCAACGTGCACGGTGACCTAAGCTGCTCCATCTCCGCTCATCCTCCTTCTCACCGATTGCACGGAGACAGTGTGCGGCCACAACAACACCACCTCTCACCACAATCATCACCACATCATCTAACCCACATAAGCCCACAACCTTCCACAGCTGCCCCTGCCTTCCCTTTCCTCTTCGTCTTCAACCTCCTGCCACCGCCCCTCTCCTACGCCAACACCACCACCTGCAACTCAACAAAACCCAACACCTCATCGCCGTCCTTTCCCCCTCGCCACACATCACCAACGCCATAACCCAAAATCCCCACGCACCCCCCTCTCTTCCTTTCCCTTCCTCGCTAGCGTTTGCTAGCATTCTTCTTCTTCCTCTTCTTCAATTCGCCTCCCCTGTCACATAGAGGAACCCAAATTGCATCCACCTACCACCGTCATCTATAGCCGCCTTACTCAATGCCACATATCAGAATGGTCACCATGCTGTTGCCATCGAAGCCCCTACCTCCACACAAGGCCACAGCTGTCCGCGAGAGATCCTCGTCGCCCACAGGGACCTCCATGCCTCTGACCTCCGATGCTTCGGCCGGCCAACTTCTGCCTCCTCGCTGCACATCACCAAAGCCATAACTCAAAACCCCCACACACCCCCTCTCTTCCTTTCCCTTCCCTGCTAGTGTTATTCTTCTTCCTCTTCTTCAATCTGCCTCCCCTATCATGTAGAGGAACCCAAATAGCAGACGCCCACCACCGCCATCTCCAGCTGCCTTCCTTAACACCACACCATTGGAATGGTCACCTTGTTGTGACAGTCGAAGCCCCTACCTCCACGCGAGGCCATAGCCATCCATGAGAGCTCACCGTCGCCCATAGGGACCTCCATGTTGTCGACCTTCGATGCTTCGGCCGGCCAACTTCGGCCACCTCAAGACGCGCTGCTGCCACCCTCACGAAGCCCACATCCCAGCCGATCTCCTCCAAGCTCATCCGACCGACGACGCTTCCATGCATGCGCTCAGTAGAGAGAGCAGAAATCCTCTGTTCCTTGACACATTAAAATTTACATTTAACTGCTATTGTGAACTTTCAATTTCAATTTTAATAATTGTTATATTGGGCAAGTTGTAGCTAGCACCTTCACATTCTCATTATTTCCTCTGCTTATCTAAGTGCATCTATCTAATTCCCCAATCTATTAGTCGCATACATGTTACATGATGTTATACTTAGGGGCAAATATTTGACTATCATGTTCGATAAAATTACGAATTAATTTGGATATTCCTTTCCGTGTAAACGACCTAATCCTTGTGGTTAAACTTTTATATTTTTTCTAGTTGATTTTCCACCACAAAAGTATTACTATGACACGACATTTTATGTTTAAAATTTCATCGAAAGTGAAAATCGACTTATCAAATGGTGCCATTGCCGGGGAGGAAACATGCCTATTAATTTTTTTCGAGGAATTTATATTATATTTATGCTATTTTTGAAGCTTTTCTAAATTACTGACATTGGTTCTTTTTGTGTACAAAAATGAACAAACGAACGCGACGGGCGCACACAACGGAGACGATAATTTTGGTGGACCTTGACGCCACCTGGAGGACAGCAATAGGAGTCTGTGGGCCTTGATCCCATGCACGTGAAGGCAAACGGAGGAACCTTCCCTAATTTCATTGTTAGATCTTAGTTTAGATTTAGGCTTAGAATTTAGTTTAATTATATGTTTTCTCGCCCTTGTAATTTGGGGCTAGTTTTAGGGGGAGTATCCCCAATTCTTTAGATATTAGGGTTATACTATCTATGGTAGCTAGTTTCTTTTTGATTGCGCATTTATTCAAAAAAAAAAACCAAGTTGCCTGATAGAAGTTGCATATCCGTAGGACGATCATCTAGGAGTATGTGAGCAGCATTTAGATTTTCTTATTGCATTGGTGCATTTTTGCATTGTAGAGTGCTGGAGCAAGGTACATACTTCCAATCTTTCTGCATCAATTATCTGCACACGCATTGCATTTGGACGTAATTTAAGAAGACTACTTAAGCTGATTTGAAAAGATTAACCAAGTGGTCACATTACTTTTTGAAAGAAAAGTAAAAGATATAGGAAGTGTTTGAATAACTTGATTGCAATTTTCAAAAGAAAAATCATTTTTTGGGTGTGATGCACACTTCCTACACCGAGCACGCACTGTAGGTATTGCACTAGGACTTGGACACTTAAGGCTATAGGCATCGATCTCTTTATCGGTGCAAACCCTCCTATTTCATTTTGTGGCAGTGGTATTAACTTTTGCCCAAGTGATTTGATACTCTAAGGAGGGGGACACTATTTAATGGAGTTCAAGAGTAGTTAAGAGGCACTGCTAGCACATCGCCTCAAAGGAAGGGTTCGCCCTACTTGCATCCCTTGTTCTATCCTTGGAGTACCTTTTTACTTGAGCATTTGAGAATATCATTGCAACAAGGTGTACGTCTTTAGGGCACTCGAAGATCAATTTAGGGTGCGTAATTAATTGACAACTTGATTGGTCACCCAAAAGAACTAAAAGTAACCTCAACCTCCTTAATAGACATTGACCAGGAATCTCAAGTGCCTCATTTCTTGTATAGTACTTACGTGGGAATGGAGAAACACTACCTTGACTCTATTTGGCCAAGCTGGAAAGTTGGAAGAGGGCTTACTTAAAGTGTTTTAAATCAACAAAAGACCTTTTGCCTTGTGTTTGTTTGGTAGGCACTCTCTTAGAAGAAGTCTTCTTTTCAACCCGGAACCTGAGAGAATTATTAGGAAAGCCAACAAGGAAAGAAGAAAAGTGGCAGAAGAGAGGCCTGAAGAAGAGATTAGGGCTGGTGAAAATCAGAGAACCTTGAGAGACTAGTTCTTCCCTACAATTCACCAAGCCCTACCTATCCAAAGACCTAGAGTGGATAATCCTTATGAAGTCAAGTGCAACACCATATCTTTGCTCCCCTCTTTCTATGGTACTGCTAGGGAGGATCCCTATAGGCATCTTGAGGAATTCACCGAGGTCTGTTCCACGGTGAAGCTCCAGGGCTTTACTGATGAAGCCCTAATGAGAACCTTATTTCCTTTCTCTCTAAAGGATAAGGCTAAGCACTAGTATCATACCCTGGATGCAAGGGTAAATGATTGGGCTAGCCTTAAGGGAGAATTATTTAAAAAGTACTTTCCTATAAGTAAGATCAACCATTACAGAAGCGAGATTATGGGTTTTACTCAACAGGAAGGGGAGCAATTTCAAGAGACGTGGGAGTGCTTTAATGACCTCCTTAGGTTATGCCCCTACCATTAGGTGCCAAGATGGCAATTAGTCGAGAGGTTCTACAATGGATTATCTAAAAGGCACAGGCAAACCATCGATGCAGCCTGTGCAGGAACCTTCATGACCAAAACTGAGGATGAAGCTTGGGCATTATTTGAAACATTAAGTGATAATTCCATAAACATGTCCTCTGCCTATCAAGAAAGGAAACCATCAATCTTGTAGAGGAAGATAAATGCCCATGAAGCCGGGGCTACTCAAGATTTAGCTTATCAAATTCAATTGTTAAACAAAAATTTTGATAGGCTTTTAGCAAACTCCAGCATAAACCCGCAAGTAGCCTCTATCTTTCAGGCTTCAAGTGAATGCTCCATTTGCCAAAGCACTATGCACGCCACTGCAGAGTGCCACTGGCAAATCAATTCCCTGAGTTGATTCAGGCTGACTTGAATGAGGCCCAAGGTTTCCAACCACCCCCTCGTAATAACCCTTATTCCAATACCTATAATCCAGGGTGGCAGAACCATCCTAACTTCTCATGGAAGCAAGGTGATGCTTCCAACTCAAGAAATGCAAGACCCTAACCTCCTCAACCCGTATACCAGCCATCCTATACAAAGCCTCCTTAGAATAAGCCTTCTGAGAAGGGTGAACTAAAATCCATGATGAAAGCGATGCAAGAGCATCAGAGTATGATCATCCAATCTCAGAATAAGATGATAACTGATATGCAATCCCAAATTGGTCATCTTACTAAGGCAGTTAGGTAGCGGGATCCAGGGAAGTTGCCTAGCTCTTCTAAGGAGAACCCAAAGGGTAAGGAGGTCATATTCAGGGAGCACGCTCAAGCTATGACCATGCTGAGGATTGGAAAGAAAATCGATAAACCAGATAACACTCCTATGGTCACCTCTCAGGATTCCCCTCCTATACCAAAGTTGGCTTCTACCCCCACCGAGGAAGAGCCACATTGCCCGCCCTTGCTTGAAATCACCCACCTAGAGGATGTCGTCATTCTACCACTCCTTTCCCGACATGATGACCCCTCTACCCAGAAGTCGAGGGTACCCTATCCAAAGTGCCTATCCACTCTTGGGGAATCTTCTGTTGGCTCATCTGGAGCCAAGGATAGGGCGGACAAGATTATGGACAATTTTAGGCTACTCCATATCAACTTGCCTTTATTGGATGCTATAAAATAGATCTCGCCCTATGCCAAGTTTCTGAAGGACCTGTGCACCCAGAAATGTCGATCTAGGAGACAAGTCCAAGCTAAGGTCATCCTTCTTGACCATGTTAGCTTAGTGCTCCAACTTGGAACACCCCCAAGATGAAAGACCCAGACGCCCCGTATATTTCAGTGGTTATAGGTAACCAACACATTGACAAGGCTCTGCTCGATCTGGATGCGGGGGTGAACATTTTACCAAGCTCTATCTACGATCTTTTGGGAGGAGGCGATTTGAAGCCTAGTCCAGTCATCCTTTAAGTCGCAGACAGATCACTTAAGACACCACGGGGATTGCTGGAAGATGTCCTGGTGAGAGTGGACTTTTTCTTCCATGTTGACTTTCTTATGCTAGATACTAACCCATCTAATAAGCCCACCAAGCCATCCATTATTCTGGGATGCCCCTTCTTGGCCACAGCCAACGCCTTTATCAATTGTAGATCAAGGGCACTTAAAATGGGCTTTGGGAACAAGAAGATCTGGTTGAATGTTTTTGACAGCTACAAGTAATCTGGATTTGAATACTATTCCCAAATTGAGGTGGTTGATAAAATCATTGAAGAGACTACTCCAACACTCTTATGTAGAGATCCCCTTTAAAAGGTCATATCTAAGGACCATCCTCCAAGTATTGAAGAAAGTGAAGGGGATATACCCAAATTGGAAGAGTTGCTGGGAGTACACACCAAGTCTCTGTCCCCACCCTCGGCCCTGAAGGTAGATTCGTTACCTGAGGCAGGGGCATCTCAACTTATACCCTCAGTCCATTAGGCTCCTGAGTTGGAGCTTAAACCCCTCCCGAGCACATTGAAGTATGCTTTCCTTGGCCCTAACGACATGCTCCCCATCATTATCTCATCTGCATTATCTGAATCGCAGGAGGGAGCTTTGCTCGAGTGTTTACAAAGGCACAAGAAAGCGATTGCTTGGTCGATAGCTGATATTAAGGGTGTTGACCCCTCTCTCTACATGCATCATATATACACAGACGAGTCCATGAACCCCTTTCGAGACATGTAGAGAAGGCTCAACCCTAATATGTGAGAGGTTGTCAAAAAGGAGATTCTGAAATGGCTGGATGTAGGAATTATCTCCCATTTCAGACAGTAAATGGGTCAGTCCAATACATGTGGTGCCTAAAAAGGCAAGAATCATTGTGGAAGAAAATGACCAAGGAGAGTTGGTGACCACTAGACCCTCAACTAACTGGAGGGTCTGCATTGATTACCGTCGTTTGAATACAACTACCTAGATAGACCATTTCCCCTTGCCATTTATTGATCAGATTTTGGAAAGACTGGCAGGGAACAAGTATTTCTGTTTCCTTGATGGGTACTCTGGGTATAATCAGATAGCCATCTTCCTTAATGATCAGGAGCATACCACCTTCACGAGTTCATATGGCACATTTACGTTCCGTCGAATGCCATTCAGGTTATGTAATGCTCCTACCACATTCCAACAATGTATGATGGCTATCTTTTATGACATGATCGACGAGTTTGTAGAAATCTTCATGGATGATTTCTCCATTTATGGCTTGTTGTTTGACCTATGCCTTTTGCACCTTGATAAAGTCTTAACCTATTGTGATGAGGCAAAGCTAGTGCTTAGCTGGGAGAAGAGCCACTTTATGGTCCAACAGGGCATTATTTTGGGGCATGTAGTCTCTGAGAAAGGATTAGAGGTGGATCCAGCCAAAATCGATTCCATCTCTAAACTTCCATCACCCACGAATGTTCGTCAAGTTAGATCTTTTCTTGGCCATGCTGGATTCTATAGGTGCTTCATTAGAGATTTCAGTAAAATCTCTAAGCCACTCTGTAACCTGTTAGCAAAGGATGTTTCCTTCGATTTTGATGACAGATGTGGCGAGGCTTTCCAAGTCTTAAAGAAAGCCCTTATTACTGCGCCAATTCTCCAAGCACCAGATTGGGCCCTCCCATTTGAGCTGATGTGCGATGCTTCTGATTTCATAGTGGGAGAGGTCTTAGGTCAAAGGGTTGATTGCAAACCTCAGCAAGACCCTTATGGATCTTCACCAAAACTACACGGTCATTGAAAAGGAACTTCGTGTAGTAGTATTTACTTTGGAAAAGTTTCAATCTTATTTATTGGGATCCAAGGTTGTGGTGTTCACTGATCATTCTGCTTTAAAGTACCTTCTTACTAAGAAGGACACCAAACCTCATTTGATTCGTTGGATTCTGCTACTCCAGGAGTTTGACCTGGAAATTAAAGATAAGAAAGGAGCTAAAAATGTAGTAGTAGATCATCTGTCTAGGATCCCTATTGAGGCATCAACCCCTGCTGGCGATATTTAGGAGACTTTTCCTAATGAGTCGTTGATGGTCGTGGAGGCCAAAACTCCTTGGTTTGCTGATGCAGTAAACTATCTGGTCACGGGCATAACCCCCAGTACTTGGAACAATTAGAAGCGAGACAGGTTTCTTGCGGAAGCTAAATTTCATCATTGGGAGGAACCCGAGCTATTTAGAATAAGCCCTGACCAGTTATTCCATCGTTGCATCCCTGTCGAAGAGCAAAGGAGTGTTCCGAGTTTCTACCATGACCTCCACTGTGGAGGGCATTTTAATGGGAAAAAGATTGCCCATATGGTTCTTCAGTCTCGCTTTTGGTGGCCCACATTATTCAAAGATGTACATACATATGTGGGCGCATGTCTACGCTGCTAGGAGATGGGAACTATTGGAAAAAGGGATGAGATGCCTCAGCAACCTATTCTCCCCGTTGGGATCTTTGATATTTGGGACATCGACTTCATGGGTCTCTTTTCTTTGCCCTTCGGATATAAGTACATCCTTGTGGCCGTGGACTATGTATCGAAATGGATAGAAGCCATACCCACATGGATCAATGACCATTCTGTGGTCTAGAATTTTGTTAGGGCTAATATCATTTCTCAGTATAGGTGCCCAAGGACTATCATAAGTGATGGAGGACCTCACTTTAAGAATGTGCACTTCACAAGACTACTCCAAAATTTAGGATTCAACCACATGATAACCACACCTTACCATCCCCAAACGAGTAGATAAGTTGAAGTGTCTAATAGGGAGATTAAGCAGATTCTGGAAAAAACTATTAGGTCCGACTGTAAGGATTGGTTGAAAAAATTAAATGATGCTCTTTGGGCCTGCAGGACAGTGTATACAACTCCCTTGGGCATGTCTCCATTCCGCCTTGTCTACGGAAAAGCATGTCACCTTCCCATTGAAATCCAACACAAAGCTTATTGGGCTATTAAATACGTTAACTTAAATCTAGATAAAGCAGGTAAGGCACACATGCTGGACTTAAGTGAGCTTGAGGAGCTTCACAATGAAGCATACGAAACCTCCCAAGCTTACAAGCAATGTACGAAGGTCTTACATGATAAGCACATCATTAGAAAAACCTTTAAGCCCAACTAGTGGGTCTGACTTTTCAATTCCAAACATTTATTTCCTGGAAAGCTAAAGTCTCACTAGGATGGTTCGTATGTTGCTATCAATGCCTTTCCTCATGGAGCAGTTGAAATTTGAAACTCTAATTTTGGTAAGAGCTTTAAGGTAAATGGCCAACGACTTAAAGTTTATGTTACTCTTTCAGATGGCTAGGTTTTGGATGCATTTTAGCTTGAGGAGCCTTAGCACTTCCCACTCTCCTCCTCAGGTGATATTCTTCTATGTCTTTATTTTTTCAATGAGAACATTGTCAATCTTAGGCATGGGGGGTATAACTTGAGGTTGTTTATGTTGGTGCTAGAGCACCACGATCATTTGTTTTGATGATAACAAAACATGTGTTATTTAACATTTGCAATTTGAGTCCTAGATTTCAGGTCAATTGCAAATGTGGACGTGTTTAGACGGAACTCGAGCTCGCATCCAGGACGGATTGGAGGAGCTTGACGGAAAACAGAGGAGGTTCGCGTGGAGCGACAGATTGAAGATAGAAGACAAGAAGAATAGGATAGATTCTTTTTAATCCTTTCATGTGCTTTTATCTTTATTTTTCTTGCTCTTTATTTTCCTTAGAAAATTATGTTAAAGAGCCTCAAAGAACCCTAACAGTAGTCCTAGGAACACCGGCACAACCCTAGGATACTTAGGTTTTCTGTAGAATACTTAGAAAACCAATATAGGGTTCAAACAGCACTTCCAGACGTCTAATTCCCAAATCAGACGTCTGATAAAGCATTTTAAGACGTCCGACTATTGTTTCAGACGTCTGATAACTATTAGGCTGGACTTAGTATTCTGTCTGATGAAATCAGACGTCCAGACCTTAGTCCAGACGTCTTAGAAGACGTCTAATGACTTTGCCAGACGTCCAATTAGTGGACCGTTGGCTGACTTAGTAAACAGTCGAAAATATGACCGTTAGAGCCTTATCAGACGTCCTTAGGTATTTCCAGACGTCTGATAAATGACCGTTTTGCCTCGGCTGACCCAAAATCTCTTCTCAGAGATTTTCTAGCCGTTGCAACGTTTGGAAATCAATTCCCACAGTAAAAGTAGGTTTCCAGACGTCCAGACTTAGTGCCAGACGTCCTGTATGTCGTCTGATGGACTTGCACAAAAACCCTGTTTAGATCTGATTCAAGTCAGGGAGAAACCCGCATAGAATCAGACGTCTGACCTTGAAATCAGACGTCTTAAAGTGGCCTTCTAGACGTCTGATGCACGAGTTAGACGTCTGATAACCCTGTCAAATGTAATCATTGTCCTGATTTCGGCCTGATTCTCTTGGACTTTGTTCCCAACGGCTATAGAACCCTTTCTAAGCCTTCCAAAGCCTTCCTAAGGCCTCTATAAATAGAGGGGAACCCTTGCAACACAAAAATACACAAGAAAAGCACTTAGACACACAAGAAACACTTTGCATACACTGAGATCAAGTATTTCCACTCTCTTGTGTCCAAGAAGCTCTTGCTCTCTAAGCTCAAGTTCTACATCTTGAGAGCATCATTCCCTTCGCGTACCCGTTCTCCCGCCGTTGTCTACGAGAGCGATATTGCGCCGTTGCGTGGCTCACGCACCCGCGTCATCGTCGACGCACTCCTTGCAAAGGAGAGTTTCCTAAATCCTATAGAAGCTAGGTTTAAATTACTTTGTTGGCTCTATAGGTTTGTTGTTTTATTTTATCTTTGTTATTTGGTTGGGTATTCGCTTTGCGAATTCCCGTCTCCTTCGTGGGACAAAATCCTTCTCGTGAAGAGAAGGGGTTGAGGAACGCTACCCTCGTACTTGTAGCGTGGTTGTATTGAGGTTGAATCACCCTCGTTTTAAGTGATTCGGTTTAGTGGATTTTGATCAACTAGGTTGATCGGAAAATCCTAACTCGAGAGGGTTAGGTGGTGGTTTTCACCCGGTTTGGGTTTCCACCTAAAAATTACTTGTGCACATTTTGTGATTGCTTATTTTATGAGATTGCTTTATTTCAATTCCGCATTTTTTTCGTCACGCTGATCTCACCCCTCCTAGTACAAGTAGGAACTTTCAGTTTATAGCATTTATAAATATTTGCATGCATTTAGGATAGGTGCATTAGCCAAAAAAAAAAAATCTCTTTTATTTTTTTGAGCTGAATTGGTTAGTCCCTAGCAGAAGATTTTTAATCAAGGAGGTGTCATTAAAGAGCTTCTTCTTAAATTATTTCTGAGTTTAGAATTTAATACATTTACTTCACTTACACGTAGACTGGGTAATGGATCTTTTAAGAAAACCAATAAGCATTTTTAGTCTGTTGAATCCTTGGACAGTTTGAAGGGAGTTAGGCATACTATCTTCTATTAGATCCACCTAATATTTGTGAGAAAGTAGAGAGACTACTAGTGTGCTAAGTCTAGTGCAATGACTCTTCAGTTCTGGATAATTTAATGATGATACCTCAGAGTTAGGCATAGTTTTTGCTCTATGTTCCTGCGTGCGAACATTTCATGTGAATTCTTGAGAGTGACCAAATAAGGCAAGTACACGGAGATTGAGTTCTAATAAAACTATGACTATGACGGATGCTTACGACCGTCCTTCATAGAATCCTCGGTTGAAGGAGGGTGTTGAATGGGATTTTGTATGCTAAAAGTTTGAGTTTTGAAAACCCATCGTTGTAGTTGCGTAAAAATCCATTAAACAAATAATTTAACCGAAACTTAGAATGAGTCCCAGGTCGATCACATGGAGGCAGACGTTTGATCAAAAATCACGTTTGATTTATTGTCACGAAGAATATTAGCTGGTTGAATTAAATCTACACTAAATATCTACTTAAAGAATAATTAATAGAAGAGAGAGAATAATACAAATAAAGAAAAATAGGGAGAGAATAAACATGAATTTCATAACCGCAATATCATGTCTATTACAACTAACCACTACAGTAGAAAGCGTGAAATCTACACTAGAAAGCAATAAAAGACAAGGGGGAGAGAGATTATCCTCCTCGATGGTTGCTTGGAGGACGAGCCGCATTGACGGAACCCCGGACGAGGGTGGTGAGACGATGGATGAGGGAGAACAAAGACAGAAAATGGAGGATGGGGCAGGGCGACATCGTAGTGGGATCTGCTTCCTAAACGGCAGTGAGAAGACAACCGCGGGCGCTCCACGAACGGGGATGAGAAGGTAGAAAAATTCTATTTTAGACTCTAATGGAGCATCCCAGGTTTGGGACAATCTCTTAGAGCTTTGGAAGGGGTGAGAGAAGAGGGGAGGAGATGAAGAAAATGTGGGGGTCGTAGGGCCATTTTATAGGTGAAAATAGTGGGGCAAATAGGTCATTTCAATGATTAGACATTCATTTCATGTCTTTAGTGATGTTTATGAGTGTCACTATAGCTCAAACATAGGTGAAGACACATGTGTGCCCCCGCCTCCTCGTCTTCAACACATAAAACGATCATCAACGTTCCCACATCCTCAGCCATCCGATCACGAGATCGGACGACTTAAAAGCCGCGAGCTTCTTCATCTCACAATGCCCTTAGCGCCTGTGTGCGATTGCACATGCAATCATTCATGATTGTGTGTGTGCATGCAGCACCTTCGCATCTCCGCGTGCCATGTCGTCGCTCCTCACCCGCACGATCAGCATCCGACAATTGAATTTAGCCCTCTATCTCGCGTGCTCTTGATTTGAGGCATGCGGGGCTCAAACCCGCGACCTCTGCCTTCTTGAGGAGTGTGCAACCAACGCGCTACAGCCTCCTTTGAGGAGAGTTTTGATTCAAGGTGCATGCGCTCTCAGCCATTGGATCAATATCCAATGGTTGAGATTAACCGAGTGGTTGAGGAGAGAGAGAGCTGCGGCATCTTTGCTCGATTTGGGTGGCTAAGATGGCACCATGTGGCGCCATCTTGGCCGTCCATCTTCTGTGACTTGTAGATGGTGTCATAGATGTCTGATTTGATCGATTTTCACATTGTTGGGCTGCGATCATCGATTCAAACCCATCCATACAGTCGGATTTTTCATCTAAAGTACAGATATACACCACCTGCTCCTTGACTTCTGATTTTTCTCGGACTGCATCTGATGCTACAGAAGTCCAATAGGGGCGATCTTGAAGTCGTTGAACTCTGATTGTCGTCCTGATCAGATCCGTACGGTTGGATCTTTAATTCGAGGCCTCAATAAAATATTACCCTATTCCTTAGCCACAAAAAGAGAGAATTAACTTAAACTTTATACGATCTAACTTAAATGCATGATGATGCATGCTATGCAATATTTATAATGTATGATGCAACTATATACCTAAGAACATGCATAAATAGATAGTTTATGTGACATAAATGTGCTTACATCACACTCCCATGCCTATCTTTTGCTAGTCCCTAGCAAAACTACATGTTATTTATAAAAGAATTAGGATTAAATTTCTTGGGCAACAGTTATTATTCAACACTTAGGGATTTCAACTAAAACTGTACTTCAGAGACACAACAGTGCCAAGGTGTTTGCCAAAATGCAGAACACCTCAAGCCCTTGCCTTATTCAAAGAAGGATCTTTTTTTTTTCTTCTTTTCTTTTTTTTTTGGATTTTTGAGTTTAGGGTTTCGAAGCAGCTTTCTACGGCTACTCAAGCCACCCAAGACTCGATGACAACTCTAAGTGCTAAGCATCTTTTATGTGAATGTGATAGACTCACTGATCGGCAATCAGAACGGACTTCAGGTTTCTACACACCTAGGTGACCTTAAAATAAATTTTGTGTAAGGGTGTATCTATCTCATCGGTAGCTTTCTCCCTACTTTTATTTTTATGGGGTCAACACAGGGGGCGAACCCAGTGTATATCTCCCCAGTTTATTTTACTTCTCCTCATCTTCCTAAGTGTTTAAGAATTATACGTGCATTTTCTGAGCTGGGATCTGGACAATCGGCCGATGAGCTGTTACCACCGACAACTTGCTAGTCATACTCATGCTGTGAAGTGTGGCTTATTTATTTTTTCTTCTTTTCTTTTCTATTTCTTCTTCTTCCTTTTTTCTTTTCTTTTTGGATATTTTTTTTTCTATTTTTTCTTTCTTAAGTAGGTGGCTTCCCTAATATAAGATTGACCTAAAGGCAGCAGGAAGAGAATTGTTGTGTGGCTGGGCACAGGACAACCAGCTGATGAGCTGTTACCACTGACAACTTGCTAGCCATTCCACCTTAGAAGGTTCATTAGCTACCCAATTTCCTTTAAAATCGTCGAATAAGGAGTCAGTGCAGAGAGTGTATAGATGCTTAGGCTTAAAGTTCCCTCAAATCAGATGATGGAATGATAAGTCGCGAATTTATCACCCCAACTTATTAAACCATTTAGAAATCAATTCAAAATGGCAAGGACTCGAGAAACAAGTCCACATTTTAGTGGACACCCAGGCTAATTAAGCCTGAAGACCTGAAGGGTCTAAGTGTTAAGGTCATATCATATCGTTCCCTAAAGTTGACAAATTCAAGCTCTCTTTTCCTAATTCAACATTTTTTTTAAATAAAAAGAATCTACGGAGCTAATAAAATGATTTAGAGATGATTGACGAGAACGCCATCATGAGTCATAATTAACTCATTTTGACCTAATGAAGAAAATAAAATCTCCCACATAACCAACTGGAGGTCCTAATTCACTGAATAACCATTCTAAGATAAAAGCAAGAAGCAAGGGGTAAAACTGTAATTTTACCATTGCAGTGCAACCATGGGTTTTCTCAAGGGATAAAAACAGGTCAAAAGGTCTTAACAAGATAAAAAGTGGGTTGAATCAGACAGAAAAGGGTTCGTGTGAGATCTGGGAATTAAATAACTTCTTGTAACCCTAAAACAGACCCACGTGATTAAATAATGTTCTGGTCAGGATAAAATTCATCTAAACCCTCTAAAAATGATAGAAAAATATTCTCTATGGTTTATAACTTTCAAATTGGCCATTGGAACCCATTTGACCTAGAATGGGATCTCAGACAAACATTTGCCCTAAATTAGGTTTTTACGCAAATTGCCCAGTCAAACGTGGTCAAACCAAAAATCCAACTTCACCATTGGATTCCTTAGGTCTAAATTAGGTTTGTACCAAAATTTGGACCTAAAAGGAACTCATCTTAATTCAGTTTGCAAATAGGTCCAACCTGATTACATTTCTACCCCTATCTTTCGAAAACCTTTAAAATCAGCCCCCTAATTTTCTTATCATTTTTAAAAATAGGTCCCTCTGCCATTATAGCGGAGGAATCCTACTTTGGTGAGCTTTAGAAGGTGATTCCTCCTTGATTGCTCAGAGAATCCCTCCCAAAATTGGAAGGGAGATTCTCTGAGTAATCTCCTCCAATCTGAACCCATCATTGAGCCCTAATTTTTACCCAATCTCTCATGCGAATGCATGAGAGATTGGGGTCTTTTTTAAGCTTCCATCTCCGGCCATCATACCTTTCTTTGAAGCTTGGCTTCCAAGCACAAACCCTTCCCTAGAGGACTATTTAAGTAGCCCCTGATCCAGCCGCATCTCCTCAACTTGAGATTGGGCCGGTTCCCCCTCAATTCTTCTCTCCTGACCGACCACACCACCTCCGCAACCTTCGGCGGTTCTTCCCTCGCTAATTCATCGCCCAACCACAATACTAGTGGTTGGGTTGTCTTCCTCTTCATCGTCCATGTCGCCCAACACCGGTCGATGCCGCCTTTGCCCTCGCCTTTGCCGCCGCCTCATCTACTGAGATCCTCGTCTCCTGCGTCGGCTGTACCAGCCCAGACGCCTCCCCTTTCCCCTTCGTTTTTAGATTAGGTTTATTAGCTTCTCTCTTTCTTCTACTCCCATTCCCTCTATTTATTTCTCAAAAACACCCCTCGACGCCATTGATCACCATCACCTTCACCTTCGACGATCCCTCTGGCAAGGCGCCCCCGTCGCTCTGCACCTCCATCCGCCTCGCCAACCACCCTACAACCTCCGCAATGACGCACTGATCATAACCCCCTACTTCATTCACTCCATTAACTTCCTGAACACCCCACCAAACACACCTACTCACACGGCCACAGAGAACCCTAGGCATGCTCACTCAAGCGCTCCCACGCCATGCCGACCACCGCCACATATTCACCGTGCCTTGGCGAAGTTACCTGAGCGTTTTAACGTGGTTGCAGGGCTGTCTTGGTGTTTTCAGGTGCAGACGTTCATCCGCCATTGGAGCAAAGCTTGGAGCAAGCTTGCAAGCTGCTCCAGGCTTCGCCAACCCCAGGTCACAGTCCCAGGTTGCGTAGAATACACTCGTGCACAACTCCAGGCACCCAATTGGGGTCAAGGACAGTCGCAGCTGCCGAAATCAAAGAGAACACCTATTGCTGCAGCGCGTGCAAGGGAGGTGGGACATTTAGTCCCACCTCAGAACTAGACGAGCAGGCGGGTGTGCATAAATTGAATTCCTGTCAGAGGCTTATCGCCACCAACTCACAAGGTGAGGTCCCTCTCACCTGACCAACTGGCCTCGTCCGTGACCATGCCTCGCGGATCTGGTCTTGACCCGACTCTACTAGCACACCTTGCCCACCACCACACGTTGTTGGGCTTGGTCCTGGGCGAGTACCCGACCCGATTACCTGAGAAGCATGGCTTTGGGAGAGTAGAACTCAAGAGAGAAAGGATTGGAGAGTTTGCACGGGTAGGGGGTAGGTTTTTCTCTGTAAGGAAGATGAACAAGCAGGTTAAGGGTTGAAGCAAAAGAGGAAGGAGTTGAAGGAAGGAAAAGAGCCGCAGAAGGCTAAGGCAGAGGAAGGGCCAGAGAGGAAGGAAGAAGCCAAGGAAGAGAAAGAAGGAAGAAGCTAAGGACGAGAAGGCTAAGGAAGAGAAAGAAGGAAGGAAAAGAAAGAATGAAGGAGAAAGTCAGAGAATAAGAAGAGCTCAAGCAGCTAAAGGAGAAGAGGAGGTCAGGCAAAGGAAGGAAGAAGAAGAAGGAAGAAGGAAGAAGCAGAAGGCAGAGGAAAAGAAGGAAGAAAGACAAAGCAAGGCAAAGAAAAGAGAAGACAAAGAGAAGAAGGAACCAACGACGAAGAAAGAAAGGAAGAGAAGCCAGAGAAGAAAGAGAAGAAGAGAGATTGTAAGAGAAATCAGAGAAAGAAGGCAGAGAAAGAAGAATGAAAAATCAGAGGAAAGCACTGTAGCACATCGCTTTTAAGATGTCTGATTTTATAATCAGATATCCATTTTTTCATAAGCTCTCCATTATTTTTACCTACAATTATTTTCATTCTCCATATACTCATGCTTTACATTCCTAAGTAGATTTTGAGTAGTATTATGTGTTCAAGTTGCATCTATTATTGAGATTAGTGCATAAATTCCATTTTCTCCCTGTGTTCGACCTTAGACTTTAAATTTGAGTAATAAAATTGTATTTGTTTTGAACGCTTTTTCAGCTATACTACAACGCGATACTCTTAATATCGATCCAATGCTCACAAACATTTTAGCGCCGTTGCCGGGGAACAATGCTCAATTCAGCACTATTCTTTGCATTATTTTGATTATATTTGAGCATTAACTTGCCCTATTTGCTTTATTGTGATTTTGCAAGGTACTTCACGAGGCAATCTTCCGCACAAATCAACCACGCCAGGGTAAGTAACTTCTCTATTCTTTCCTAATCGACCTCCTAATTTTGGGAAGACAAAAAGAAAATAATCAATTAGGAATCACCTGCCTTATTTTTCATAGTAATTATCATTTAAAAGGCTAGTTTCCTAATTTGCGAAAATTTTTTAAATCTCAGTGAAGTTGAAGTGATTCTATTTAGAGATCCTACCCCAAAATTCCTGTGCCTATTAGGGATTATGCTTAATTTCTAACTTCCTTAGACTATGCACTTCTTATTTGAAGTCCAAGGAGAACATTTGTAAAACTCAAAGTGGACTTGGAAATAAAGCCAAATTAGGGTTTCTACATTAGGGTTTTTGGAGTGCTAGTTCATACTTGCTTGCATAAAAGGAAACAAACCCACTTGCATTTGTGTGCTACCCAAGCCCTTGATTGAAAAGATCTAATCAAGAAAAACCCTAAAATCAGACTCTAAACTCACTTGAACCCTAAAACCTTGGACCTAATAACCTGGGAGTCAAATCAGGGTGATTTTTAGGTCTTGACCTAGAGCCATTCTGCCATGTTTAGGGCAGGTCAGGTGAAGTTGGACTACATTGTAGGCCAACCAACCTCCAAATTAGGTCACAAGTCGAAACGACTGCTAATTCAAGTGAAATCAAAGGCAAAAATTAGGCTATAAAATTGGTAGACTTAAGAGGTCAAGTTATCCATTTTGGTCTACCTGGACCCTCAGTGACAAGAGAGGTCGGGTGGGGGAAACCCTGTAACCCGTGGGGGAGCTCTACCGTGTAGGGGTCTTTGCGGGGCTCTCCCTTTCTGGTTGCATAGGTAATTCTCAGGTGGATGACTTTCTAATATAGGAGTATTATCCGCCTCGAACCTCTATAGTCATCCAAAAATCTTTGGGTGCCTTGATTGGGTAAACATCACATCCAGTCCTTCATCCCTTCTATTTAGAGCACACACATAGATTTTCATTGGGAATCTCTTTCAGATCAAATCACTTCATTCTAAACCTGAATTATGATTCTACATCTGGACTCCACCATCTGATTCAAATATGCAACCTGGTTACTTAGGAAAACCATTAAAGAAACCTAAATCACAAAGATCCATGAGAGATAAAATGATTGAGGATGCCCTTGAATTTTATGAAATTGAATACAAAACCTCAAAACCAGTAGAAGACATTCAGGTTAGTGTACCAACAACAACAACCTTCGTCATAAACTGTGCCCAATTGTTATTAACAGAAGCAACAAAGGAATCAACCCGGGACATTCTCATAACAGGATACATTGAGATAGAAAAATTGCATAACTTTGAATATCTCCAATGTATAACAAATTCTGTACTTTGGGAAAAACACCAAGATGATCTTGAAAAATGGGAAGACATGATGAAAATTGTTGAAACAAATTATCGATAAGAAATACCCGTACATGCCCCAAACAGTTAATGAAACATCTTGGACTAATATTAAGGATCAACATGACTTCCCAAATCCCGGGTTTGAGGCACAAGGTTGTTGTGGATTCCCAATCCAAATGGAATATAACATTCCTAATCTTGAATTAGGTTGGGAAGTCCCAATTACAGGAGAACACGAGTTTGAGCCAGCCTTAGAAAACCAAAATCCTAGTTCACAAAGTATAGAATTCCGAAACTCCTGTAATAACGAAATAAAAATAGAACCTCTCGAGGGTGTAAATCCCGCCCCTTATTCTGATAAGGTGACCCTCGAAGGTAATTCTGACCTAGATTCTAGTAATTGAACCCACATCCTCAGCCTAGAATCTGGATCTGAAACTTATTGGGAAGATTACAAGGCCCCGTATGACGAAGATCAAAGTTTAAATTAAGATTATGATTTTGGGCCTTTGTTTAATGAATGTCCCTCTCCAGCATCCTCAGAGATACAGATTGATTTTTCGGAAGTCACGCCAATCTACGATACAGAAACCGAGGGGTTGGAAGAGTGGGGTTTTGATTGGATCTTTCCCACAAGCCAAAAGCCTGAGCTCAGACCCTATAAGGACACCTTTTTAAGCTTAGAATCTAAGAATTGGGTAGATCCAAGTCAGGTTGTTAAATCTACATCTTGTGATTTATTCTATGGTGGAACCTCTAATCTCGAATCGAACTCAGAACTTGATTCTCACAATTTCTCCGATGATTTCGAATCTTACCATGATTTCGGAGAACCTTTGTTTCCTGACAACTACGAACCAATCTACGACCTCAGCTCACATGATTCATTCTGCGACTCTGACTTTGAGGTCCCTGATTCTGAGAGCACGGATTTAAATTCAGGTTCCAGTGAGATGGAATCATTTCTTTTTTATCGTCAGGAATCAAAATTAGAAAGTGTCAAGAGTGACTATAGCCAAGAATTTGAATTTTTCTTGACCCAACTTTTCTTCATCCTATAAACACTCTTCAGGCATTCACTTTTGAATTTGATGGCCACTATGCGGCCTCTCTAAATGACCCTACCTTTAATTCCTTTTTAGAGGAGCCCTCATACACAATTCTTACTGATGCCACCTCCTCTACATATATAGAACCCATCCAAACCCGTTTTCAACATCGACCTGCAACTGGGCTCAATTTCTATTCTGATTCCCCTCTTACTAAGCCGATTGTAGATGATTTGCCTCCACATCTTTTTCGAGTTTCGAACATTGATTAGATCGCAAATCATGCCCCATCATTCTCTGATCACTCCTGTAGGGTTTTCTCATCATCCACTGATTATTTTGAGGATCCTTACTCTGACCAGGTTGATTCGACTCAGCCAAACCCTGGATTCACACTTCTGTTTCATTCCGAACTCCATAGTATATGGTGGGTTCCACACCTCTTGATCTACATTTATCAACCCACCAGATTGATTAGGTTTGGGCTGCATCATCAGCCTGTTGATCTAAACAAGCACTTGGTTGGACCAACCAGGCTTTTGATTAAGGTGCTTGTTCTACAAAACTCAACTGATTTGACCACTCCTTCTCCATACCATTTCCTGCTCGGCTGAAGGCATTAAATTTAATGCTTAACGGGAGGCAACCCGTCATTCCAAAAACTCGAGATCCTTCTGATTATCCTTCTGCACTTCACGTCTATTGCACCCTGAGGTCAGTTTTTAGAACAATCGATTCCACCTCTGGTACACGTGCTAGAGCTTGAAATCATCCACAACAATCATTCATGACCCGTTCGCCCACTCGATAAACTTGTTCTAAAATTCTGAACCCAAACCTATTTCACACCCTCCGTTTACAATGAGGACATTGCACAACTTAGGCATGAGGGGTGGTAAAGTGCAAACATACAAAAATAAAAAATTCAGAAGGGTTCTCACAAAAAATCACATATTCCAAAAATACCAAAAAATAGAAAATTGTGAAAAAGAACAAAAAAATTGGAGGAGAAAAGAAAATTTTGAGGCCATACAAATCTTAAAGAGAAAAAAAGGGAAAAATGAAAAATGTTAAAAAGGAGCACAAGTTAAAAAAGAAAAGAGATAGTCATTAGTAAGAAATTAAGGGATTAACTAAGTTCCAGACCATATTAAGAAAAAGAAAATGAAAGGAAAAAGAGTGCTAATGAAACACAGAAGAGATTAGAACTAATGCTAATCTTAGGCCTCTTCAGCGATACTCCTACGCTTAAAAATTTAAGTATCCACTAAGATCTGGATAGTCCTCAAGAGGTTGGGGAAAATGCGAAGCTTAAGTATTAGGTCTAAGGCTTAGGGAGTATTCGGCCTCGTTAACTGGCCTCTGGTTTGCGGGACTCGGTAACCTAAGCACCTCAATCCACACACAGTCTGGTTCAGTGCACATAAGTATTAAAATCACACAAATGCGTTTAAATTGTTCTGAGAAAGTCACCTAGATTAGGAGCGGCCGATCAACATAAGTTGATTTGGACGAGTTCCCGACATGGAGAGGCAGGAAATTCCCCTCAAAGATCGTAATAACATATCGTCTCCTCGGTGCTTGTCTCCTAGGATATTTACATATCCTACCGGGGGCATGTAAGCACCTTGTGCTGGTTCAGATGCCATGGGCCACATTATCACGAAATGTCGATTGCCAGGGTCTAGATTTAGCTACAGAATGCCATGGGCAGGATTATCTCGAAATCTCGAAAGTTAGGGTTCTAGGGGTTGCCATGGGCGGTGCTATCACGAAGCATCAATTGCCAGAGACCCTTCGAGGATTGATGATGGGGACTAGCAATCCGATACAGACCGTGTTGAGAAGCCAATTCGAAGCTAGAAATAAAAAGAAAAGAGAGAGAACTCTCTAAACAAAGAAAATCCCTCTGTCTCTCTCTTACAAAAATGTACTGCAAACTAAACCAAGGCTAAAATATGTTACAAGCATGAGTGCTTTAACGCGGAGTCCAACGAACCTTAGGATAGTTCCTGTGGGCCTTAAAAACCTTCGTGGCGGACTAAGGCTAGAGCTGGTTAGGTCCGGATCTTGATTGGTACTTGAGTACCTCTAGGCCTACTATTGGCATTCTAACCTAATCTACAGAAAAGAAGCACACATCAGAGTTTTTGAACATCAAAGGAACTCTTGGTCAAGAATCAAAAGTTAAAACCTTAAAATTTTGCTAAGGGACTAGCAAAAGCTAGGCATGGGGGTATGATGGGAACACCATCATGAGCGATAACTAGCTCATTTTGACCTAATGAATAAAATAAAAGCTCCCACATAACCAACTGGAGATCCTAATTCACTGAATAACCATTCTGAGATAAAAGCAAGAAATAAGAGGTAAAATTATAATTTTACCATTACAGTGCAACCAAGGGTTTTCACAAGGGCTAAACACATGTCAAAAGGTCTCAACAAGATAAAAGGTGGGTTGAATCAGACAGAAAAGGGTTCGTGTGAGATTTGGGTATTAAATGACTTCTTGTAACCTTAAAATAGACCCACTTGATTAAACAATGTTACCACTGACAACTTGCCAGCCATACTTGTGCTGTGAAGTGTGGCTTATTTATTTTTTCTTCTTTTCTTTTCTATTTCTTCTTTTTTTTTCTTTCCTTTTTGGATTTTTTTTTCTACTTTTTTTCTTTCTTAAGTAGGTGGCTTCCCTAATCTAAGATTGACCTAAAGGCAGCAGGAAGAGAATTGTTGTGTGGCTGGGCTCAGGACAACCGACTGATGAGCTGTTACCACTGACAACTTGCCAGCCATTCCACCTTAGAAGGTTCATTAGCTACCCAATTTCCTTTAAAATCATCAAACAAGGAGTCAGTGCAGAGAGTGTATAGATGCTTAGGCTTAAAGTTCCGTCAAATCAGAGGATGGAATGATAAGTCGCGAATTTATCACCCCAACTTATTAAACCATTTAGAAATCAATTCAAAATGGCAAGGACTCGAGAAACAAGTCCACATTTTAGTGGACATCCGGGCTGATTAAGCCCGAAGACCTGAAGGGTCTAAGTGTTAAGGTCATATCATATCGTTCCCTAAAGTTGACAAATTCAAGCTCTCTTTTCCTAATTCAACATTTTTTTTTAAATAAAAATGATCTACGGAGCTAACAAAATGATTCAGAGATGATTGATGGGAACACCATCATGAGCCATAATTAGCTCATTTTGACCTAATGAAGAAAATAAAAGCTCCCCCATAACCAACTGGAGGTCCTAATTCACAGAATAACCATTTTGAGATAAAAGTAAGAAATAAGGGGTAAAACTGTAATTTTACCATTGCAGTACAACCACGGGTTTTCTTAAGGGCTAAACACAGATCAAAAGGTCTTAACAAGATAAAAAGTGGGTTGAATCAGAAAGAAAAGTGTTCATGCGAGATCTGGGAATTAAATGATTTCTTGTAAGCCTAAAATAGACCCACTTGATTAAACAAGGTTCTGGTCAGGATAAAATTCACCTAAACCCTCTAAAAATCATAGAAAAATATTCTTTAGGGTTTAGAACTTTCAAATTGGCCATTGGAACCCATTTTGACTTAGAATGGGATCTCAGATAAATATTTACCCTAAATTAGGTTTTTACACAAATTGCCCAGTCAAATGTGGTCAAACCCAAAATCCAACTTCACCATTGGATTCCTTAGGTCTAAATTAGGTTTTTACCAAAATTTGGACCTAAAAGGAACTCATCTTAATTCAGTTTGCAAATAGGTCCAACATGATTACATTTCTACCCCTATCTTTCGAAAACCTTTAAAATCAGCCCCCTAATTTTCTTATCATCTTCACAAATAGGTCCCTCTGCCATTATAGTGGAGGAATCCTACTCTAGCGAGCTTTAGAAGGTGATTCCTCCTTGATTGCTCAGAGAATCCCTCCTAAAATTGGAAGGGAGATTCTCTGAGTAATCTCCTCCAATCTGAACCCATCATTGAGCCCTAATTTTTACCCAATCTCTCATGCAAATGCATGAGAGATTTGGGTCTTTTTGAAGCTTCCATCTCCGGCCATCATACCTTGCTTTGAAGCTTGGCTTCCAAGCACAAACCCTTCCCCAGAGGACTATTTAAGCAGCCCCTGATCCAGCCGCATCTCCTCAACTTGAGATTGGGCCGGTTCCCCCTCAATTCTTCTCTCCTTGCCGACCACAACACCTCCGCAAGCTTCGGCAGTTCTTCCCTCGCTAATTCATCTCCCAACCACAATACCAGTGGTTAGGTTGTCTTCCTCTTCATTGTCCGCGTCGCGCAACACCGACCGATGCCGCCTTTGCCCTCGCCTTCGCTGCCACCTCATCTATGGAGATCCTCCTCTCCTGCGTTGGCTGTACAAGCCCAGACGCCTCCGATGTCCCCTTCGTTTTTAGATTAGGTTTGTTAGTTTCTCTCTCTTCTACTCCCATTCCCTTTATTTATTTCTCAAAAACACCCCTCGACGCCATTGATCACCATCACCTTCTCCACCTCCGACGATCCCTCTGGCGAGGCACCCCTGTCGCTCCGCACTCCATCCACCTCGCCAACCACCGTACAACCTCCACAACGACTCATTGATCATAACCCCCTACTTTATTCACTCCATTAACCGCCCGAACACCCCACCAAACACACCCACTCACACGGACACAGAGAACCCTAGGCACGCTCACTCAGGCGCTCCCATGCCATGCCGACCACCGCCACATATTCACCGTGCCTTGGCGAAATTACCAGAGCATTTTAACGTGGTCGCAAGGCTGTCTTGGTGTTTTCAGGTGCAGATGTTCATCCGCCATTGGAGAAAAGCTTGGAGCAAGCTACTCCAAGCTTCACCAACCCCAGGTCATAGTCCCAGGTGCAACTACCGCAACGTAAACATGTTTACACTACAGGCACCCAATTAGGGCAGGTTGATGTAACATTCCCAGGTGCAGGTTGATGTAAACATGTTTACACTACATAAGATGTCTATTTATGCATGTTCTTAAGCATAGAATTGCATTGCATACTATAAATATTGTATAACATGCATCATCTTGCATTTAGATTAGTTTGAATAAAATGAAGGTTAATTGTCTCCTCTTATGTTTAGGGACAGGGCAAAATTTTTATCGGGGCCTCGGATCAAAGATCCAACCATATAGATGAGATCAGGGTGACGATTGGAGTTCAACGACTCCAAGATCGCCCTAACCAGACATCTGTAGCATCAGATAGAGACCAAGGAACCCTAGAAGACCAAGGTCCAAGATGGTGTGAATCTGCACTTCAGACAACAAATCAGACCACACGGATGGATTCGGATCGACGATCGCAAAATAACGGTGCGAAAATTGACTCAATCCGACAATCGTGGCGCCATCTACATCATCCAGAAGATGGACGGTCAAGATGGCACCACGTGGCGCCATCTTAGCCGCCCAACCGGCTGCTGCACCTACCGCATCTTCTACTCTTCAATCTAATCATTGCTTCTCCATCGTTGGATGATCATCCAACGGCTTCGGGGCATGCATGCACATTTCAAGAGTGCGACACAAACGCGCTGGTGGCGCATTGGTCGAAAGTGCTCCTGTGAAGCAAGGGAGCCTGTTCGAAGCCCTGAGTGCTTCAATTTAGTAAGGGCGTGTGCGGGTGAGCGGGCGATGAGGAGTGCTCGATCGCGATCGAGCGGCTGCGCGCGCTCGATAGTGCTCACGCTCCATCAGACGCGGACGAAGAACGCTGGATCTCACGCAGGCGTTGCTGCTTGAGGAGGCGCGGGATGATCTCTCTTCGTCGTTCGATCTCACGATTGAACGGTCGAGATTTGAAGATCGTGGGCAGGCGTTTAAAGAGAGGAGGCGAGCGGGCGCGTGCGTGTCGCCCCACTACGCCCGCGTTTGGACCTTTAGCGACGGTTTTATCCATCACTAAAGGTCCAGAATTAATCTTTTTCAAATTAAAAAGACCAAATTGCCCTCATTCCTTGCAACTATAAAAGGAGACTCCCTCCATACAAAATTTTCATCCCTTCTCTTCTCTTCATCTTCAAATCTCAAGAGAAGCTTGTCCCACACCCACGATGCTTCTCAAGAGATAAAGTCAAATTTTCGCCCCCCTTTTAGAAGCGGATCCCGCGACGACGATGTGCTGCCCCATTCCCATTCTTCTCTCTTCGTCCTCCTTCGTCCTGGTCTGTTCCCCGTCTTCCAGGCGTTGTCCCGTCCGGCTCGTCCTACAAGCGACCGTCGAGGAGGATAATTCTCTCTCCATTCTTTTTAATGCTTTCTAAAGTAGATTTACTACTTTCTAGTATAATCATTTCTTACTTTCTAGTCGTAATGTTTAGTGTAATGAACAATTTCTTTGATAATGAATTCCATGTTCATTCTATATCTCTTTTTAATTTTTGTTTGTAATATTCTCTCTCTTTCTCTTCTATTTATTGTAAATAGATAGATAGTTTCTAATCAATTAATCTACTTCATGACAAATAAAACAAACGCGTATTTCTAAATCAAATGTCTGCCTCCTTGAGTTCGACATGGGATTTCTATTCCGGTATAAATTTTATTTGTTGAACATGAGTTCTTCGCTTTCAAACTACAACGACAGGTTTTCAAAGCCAAATACGTTAGCATAGCAACTCGTAGCTTCAACACAGGTCAGAATTAGAATGAAAAGATTCACCTCAGGATCTACAAGCAGATGTCCACAAATGTGGACTAAATTGAGGTGCAGACCCATGCCCCATGGTTGAGTATATCTAAGGTTCTAGACAAAAATTACCCAAAACCTAAGAACAACATGCAAGCGAGTTGGGCTTGCGATTTGTGAGGATGCAACCCAAGTCCAAAAGTCGGATAATATCAAGGTCAAGAAGATAATCGAGGAATATGTGCTTGGGTTGGATATCCTCTGAGTCAAAACTGTCATAAAGGTCCTAGTAGAGGGTTGGTGGCTTCAGGTCTATAGGAACCCTTAGACTCAGCTTTCTACTTCCTCCAGAATTGACTTCCCAAATCTTCATTTTCCAATTCCTATCCTCCACATTTAGAATTTCAAATTCTGGGACCTCTTGCATATTAATCACCCCATCTAAAATTTCCAAGTCTAAGATTTGTGACTGAATCATAATTGACTTGGGTCTAGTGATCTCAAAATTAGAGTCGTCAGTAAGCTCAATCGGGTGTGATCGAGGATCGAGGCTATGAATTGAATCCTTCATGAAATCAAGATCTGAATCTATGATGCTAGCCTCGACATGATCAAATTCCTCCATTTTAGGGCCACTAAATGATTCATTGAATTCCTGAGGCCCAATTGTCTCATTAAAATCATGTGCTTCAAACTCAGGTGAGACTTTGCATAATGATTCTTCACCTTCAGAATCAAAGAATTCTGAATCTGCATTAATATGTCTCAAAATCATCTATTATTTCCTGGTCCATGGAGACATACTTTTCCTCATACCCTGGTTCAGGGATCTTGGGTGAAGAAATCAATTCATCCTCAATTTATTGCTCTAGACCAATCTGGTCAACCCTGGTTTCGTAAAACATGTCCCCCCAATAGGTGCCTGAGCATATTCTGATATTGGCTCTCTTGAAGAGGGTTCATCTTGAGAATCATCCCAAGTATGGACTAAAGCAATCACAAATTTCATCCTCAATTTCGACAACTTCCCAAGTAAAAACTCACCCGGGTCCTTGTCCTTTACATCTTGGAGCCAATCCAGTAAATATTTGTTAAGATCATCAATCATTTCAATTAGAGCCTCCAATTCTTCAGTGCAAGGTGTTGTTGGCTAAGCTTCTAAAGATTACATGGTATTCCTTAAGTTAGCCAACACCTTATCTTGGACCTTGTTCACTTGAACCAAATGGTTTGGTCCAAGGTTGGGTGGGTTTGGTTTCAGTCCAGCAAAGTCAACAAATTGAGGTTCCTGATACCCTCCCTGATAATAGGTCATTTCAGGTTGTTAATAAGGGGGTGGTGACCTATATGCAGTGTAATCTGAGGAAGGGTAAGGATCAACATATCCTTCTTGATTGTTGATCATATTAGGTTGTCCATATGAGAGCGATGATCTATAATCGATGTAGCTCGGAGAAGGATAAAAATCAAGATCATGGTATCCAGGGTTAGACCCTGAACACGGAGGTCCGGAACTATATCCCCAATAGTGGGTGGGGAGGTGGGGTTACTTACAGACCCTTCAATAGCACTTTACTCCAATCTACCGCTTTTGCCCTCCTCGAGAGAGTACCGGCAATTATAATAAGAAAGGAGAGAAGTGAAGTAAAAGATAAGTAAGGTGGAAAACACGAAAACTCAAATAGTGTCGCCTCCCCAGCAATGGTGCCAAAATGTTGAATGGGATTTTGTACGCTAAAAGTTTGAGTTTTGAAAACCTGTCGTTGTAGTTGCGTAAACATTCATTAAACAAATAATTTAACCAAAACTTAGAATTAGTCTGAGGTCGAACACTAAGAGGCGGATGTTTGATCAAAAATTGCATTTGATTTATTGTCACAAAGCAGCTTAGCTAGTCGAATTAAATCTACACTAGCTATCTACTTAAAGAATAATTAATAGAAGAGAGAGAAAGAATAATACAAATAAAGAAAAAATAGTGAGAGAATAAACAAGAATTTCATAACCACAATGTCATGTCTATTACAACTAACCAGTATAGTAGAAAGCGGGAAATCTACACTAGATAGTGATAAAAGAGAAGGTGGAGAGAGGTTATCCTTCTCGACGACTGCTTGGAGGACGAGCCGCTTGACGAAGCACCTGGACGAGGGTGGTGAGACGACGGATGAGAGAGAACAAAGACAGAAGATGGAGGATGCAGCAGGGCAACGTTGTAGTGGGACCTGCTTCCTAAACGGCGGTGAGAAGACAACTGCGGGTGCTCCATGAACGGGGATGAGAAGGTAGAAAAATTCTATTTTAAACTCTAATGGAGCATCCCGGGTTTGGGACAAGCTCTTAGAGCTTTGGAAGGGGTGAGAGAAGAGAGGAAGAGATGAAGAAAATGTGAGGGTTGTAGGGCATTTTTATAGGTGAAGAATAGAGGGGAAAATAGGTCATTTCAATGATTACACATTCATTTCAATGCGTTTAGTGACGTTTATGAGAGTCACTGTAGCTCAAATGTGGGTGAAGACATGTGTACGTCCCTACCTCCTCGCCTTCAACGCACAAAATGCTCATCCACGTTCTCGCATCCTTAGCCATCTGATTGGGAGATCGGATGGCTTAAAAGCCGCGAGCCTCTTCATCTCGCAACGCCCTTAGCGCCCGTGTGCCATTACGTGTGCAATCACACGTGATCGTGCGTGCACAATTCCTTCGCATCTCCGCACGCCACGTCGCCACTCCTTGTCCTCACGATCGCCATTTGACGGTTGAATTTAGCCCACTCTCTCATGTGCTCTTGGTTTGAGGTGCATGGGGCTCATACCCATGACCTCTGCCTTCGCGAAGAGAGTGCAACCAACGTGCTACAGCCTCTTTTGAGGCGAGTTTTGATTCAAGATGCATGTGCACTCAGCCATTGGATCAAGATCCAATGACTGAGATTAACCGAGCTGTTGAGGAGAGAGAGAGCTGCGGGCATCTTTGGCCGATTTGGGTGGCTGAGATGGCGTTACGTGGTGCCATCTTGCCCGTCCATCTTCTATGACTTGTAGGTGGTGTCACGAATGTCAGATTTTACCGATTTTCACATAGTTGGGCTGCGATCGTCAATCCAAACTCATCCGTGAAGTCAGATTTATCATTTGAAGTATAGATTTACACCACTTGGGCCCTTAACTTCAGATCTTTCTCAGACTGCATCTGATGCTACAAAAGTCCGATCGAGGCGATCTTGGAGTCGTTGAACTTCGATTGTCATCCTGATCAGATTCGTGCGATTGGATCTTCAATCCGAGGTCCTGATAAAAAGAGAGAATTAACCAAAACTTTATACAATCTAACCTAAATGCATAATGATGCATGCTATGCAATATTTATAATGTATGATGCAATTATACTCCTAAGAGCACACATAAATAGATAGTTTATGTGACATAAATAGATAGTTTATGTGACATAAATTTGTTCACATCAGAGGATATTAGTGCCAAAGGTCAGAAATATGCATGCCCTATCCATTCTTTCCCGGTGTCGAGAGTAGGCACTTCCACCAAATAAGCCAAAAAATATTCTCTTGATCATCATCATCCCCAATAATGTCTCATAAATAAAAGTTTCCATTGTGTTAAGTTGATAGTTATAAAAAAAAAGATAAAAAAATATATATATAGAAAAATTTGAAAAAAAAAGAAGAAAAGAAAACAAGAAAGAAAATGAAAAAAAAGGTTCAAGTTTATATTTTTGTCTTCATGTCATTTTCATCATATGTCGATGTCTTTGAGGCAACAAAAGCACCCATTACGATCCACCAAATATGGCACATACCCACTTTTTCAATATTTCTGATCATCCAAATACTGGCTGAAGAATTCTAACTTAGTTATAAGGTTATTAGGACTCTAATTAAAGTGTGAATGCCATGGGAGGTCACCAAACATTAAGTACATTTGCAGAATCTGGTGAGATGTGTGATCTTAGAGGGGAAAGAAAGAAAAAGAGTGCACGCAAAGGAACATTAAGAGAGCATATATTTTAGCCTCTCTCTGGGTTGACTCGTTTGATAGTCTAGAGATTTAGAGTCTATAGTAGTAGACTATATGTAGCACCAGATGAGTGTGAGTCACCAAATATGAATCCATTTGACTCAATACCTCCTACCTAAGCCAAAAAGCCGGGGTCAAATTATAGATTATTTCCTACTTTATCCCCGAGGGAAGAAGTTGCCTATCCCGAAAGAATTTTATCAAGGGTAAAGCACGAACTTTAATTGTAGGTTGGCTTTTCACATGGATTCGTTACCTAAGCTACCATCACTTCACATTTATCTGGATCTCTAAATTTTTGGAATAAGAAAAGAAAAAATCTTTGGACACTTCCATCATTTTTCACTTTCGTTAAGGACTAGCAAAACTTAGGCATGGGGTATTTGATGAGCCTAATTTAGTGGACAATTAATAAGCATAAGTACATTTGAAACACACTAATGTAAACACATTTATTTCACATAAGCCATCTATTTATGTGTATTCTTAGGCGTAAGTTGCATTATACATTATAAATATTGCATAACATGCATCATCATGCATTTAGGTTATGTTGTATAAATTTTAGGCTCATTTTTCCTTTTTGTGGATAGGAAATAGGGTAATATCATTTTGAAGCCTCGGATTGAAGATCCAACCGTACGGATCTGATCTAGGTGACGATCGGAGTTCAACTACTTTAAGATCGTCCCGATCGGACTTCCGTAGCATCAAATGTAGTCCAAGAAAGATCAGAGGTCAAGGGGCTAGATGGTCTAAATCCATACTTTAGATGACAAATTTGACCGCACAGATGGATTCGAATCGACGATCACAGCCCAACAACGTGAAAATTGGTCCAATCCGACATCCGTGGCACGTGGCACCACCTAGCAGCCCAAACCAACCCAAGAACACCCGCTCTATCTCTCTCCTCAACTGTACGGACGATTTGGACTGTTGGATATTGATCCAATGGCCATGGACGCTCGAGCTCCAAACTAAAGCTCACCTCAAAGGGCAGCTTGGCGCAACGGTCAAGTGCCTTCACGCGAGGTAGAGGTCGTGGGGTTGAGCCCCCGCAAGCCTCAAATCAAGTGCGAGCGCAGGATCGACTCGATTCAGCCATTGGATGGCGAGCAGACGATCAAGGATACGATGATGTGGCAGCACAGATGAGCGCGGATTGTGCACATGCGCGATCGAACACGCGATCGCACACGCGCGCTTAAGAGATGAAGCTGAAGCATCACTTGTTCATCTTAAGCCGTCCGATCTCACGATCGGACAGCTGAGATGAAGTGATCGTGTGTGAGCATTGAGCGTAGAGAAGCTGAGGAGGCGAGCGGGCATCCGTGCTTCACCCATGATTGGGCTTTAGTGACGATTAAATCCGTCACTAAAGACCCTTGCATTAATATTTAAAGATGGAAATAACCTAATTGTCCCTCCATTTTTCACCTATAAAAGGCCCTATGACCCCCACACTTTCTTCATCTTTTCCTCTCTTCTCTCACCCCCTCTAAAGCTGTAAGAGCTTGTCCCAAACCTGGGATGCTCCATTAGAGTTTAAATTAGAATTTTTTCACCTTCTCATCCCCGTTCGTAGAGCACCCGTGGTTGTCTTCTCACCGCCATTCGGGAAGTAGATCCCATTGTGACGTCACCCTGCCCCATCCTCTGTCATCTAACTTCGTTCTCCCTCATCCCGCACCTCACCACTTTTGTCCGGGCGCTCCGTCAACGCGGTTCATCCTCCAATTTGCCATCGAGGAGGATAACTTCTCTCCACCTTCTCTTTTATTGCTTTCTAGCATAGATTTCCTACTTTCTACTGTAGCGAGTAGTTGTAGCGAACATGAATTTGTAGTTATGAAATATTTATTCATTCTCCCTATTTTCTCTTTATTTGTATTATTCTTTCTCTCTCTTCTATTAATTATTCTTTAAGTAAATAGCCAGCGTAGATTCAATTCAACCAGCTAATTTGCTTTCGTGACAATAATTCAAATGTGATTTTTGATCAAACGTCTGCCTTCCTATGTTCAACCTGGGACTCATTTTTAGTTTCAGTAAAATTATCTATTGACGAATTTTTCTCGCAAATTACGCTACGACAACGGGTTTTCCAAACTCAACTCTTTTTGCGACGATTTTCTGCATCAACATTTTGGCACCATTGCTGAAGAGGCGACGCTCTTTGATTTTTCACATTTTCTGGCTTACTTATTGTTTACTTCACTTCTCTCATTTCTTATTGTGATTGCAGATACTCTCACGAGGCAGGCAAAAGCGGTAGATTAGAATAAAGTGCTGTTGAAGGGTCAGTAAGTAACCCTACCTCCCTATCCACTAGTTTTCATTCCATCACCTAATAACACAAACCCTAATTAACCTAGGAGCTTGCATAAACTCTAAGGTTAGCTTTGATTGTTTGTTTGACACCTCCACTTGTCTCACCCTCTGCATATAAAAGAAAATTTTTTTAAAATCTCACAGAGGTACACAACCTCTTTTGATTCTTTATACTCAATCGGTAACCCGATTTTTGGGACTGGTACACACATCAACACATAATTGAGTAGAAATCAAATTAGGTAATTACTTGTGTGCCTAATTACATGGTGCATTAGGTCAATTGTTTGAGTTATTTGGGCTACACCACTTCAACTAAAAATAACTCATCAAGTAGCTGCCAAATAGGTTCAACTTTTAAGATTAAACTAGGCACTCTACATTTTTATTTTGAATTCAAAGGAAAACATCTTCACCTATGCTTCCAAAACCTGGTGTGCTAATTGAACTAAATGAATGTACTTAAAGTTGAATCCTAAAAGCTACTAAGCAAGATTTACATCCTAAAATTCACTACATCCAAAAAATAATCTTGCTTGAAAACCACTGGTTGTGCATGCACATATCAATCAATCATTAAGGTTATTTTGAATTCAAAGGAAAACATCATCACCTGTGCTTCCAAAACTTGGTGTTCTAATTGAACTAAATGAATGTACCTAAAGTTGAATCCTAAAAGCTACCAAGCAAGATTTACATCCTAAAATTCACTACATCCAAAAAATAATCTTGCTTAAAAACCACTGGTTGTGCATGCACATATCAATCAATCATTAAGGCCACAACCCAGATAAAGGGCCCATCACATTTCAAAGCACATTCAAACCTAATCCTAATTAAAACAGAGTAGACGTTGGCCTTAAGGATTGGACTCGCTCTTCGGAGCCTAGATCGAGATTTTTTCGATTAATCTGCTTCTACCGTTCAACCTCAATTCATTGGCTCCCTTGCACTAAACCCGAACCCACCCAACCCTGAACCAAACCATTTGTTTCAGTGAACCAGGTCCAAGATAAGGTGTTGGCTAACTTATGGAATACCATACAATCTTTAGAATCTCAGCCAACACCTTGCACTGAAGAATTAGAGCCTCTGATTGAAATGATTGACGATCTTAACAAGTATTTATTGGATTGGCTCTAGGATGTTAAGGATAAGGACCTGGGTGAGTTTTTACTTGGGAAGTTATCAAAATTGAGAATGAGATTTGTGATTGCTCTAGTCCAATCTTGGGATGATTCCCAAGATGAACCCCCTTCAGGAGAGCTAATGTCGGAATTCGCTCAAGCACCTGTAGGGGGGACACATTTTACGAGACTAGGGTTGACCAGGTTGTTCTAGAGTAATCAAATAAGGATGAATTGATTTCTTTACCTGATATCCCTAAGCTGTGGTACGAGGAATCGTATGTCTCCATGGAACAAAAAGTGATTGATGATTTTGAGACATACATTAATGTGGATTTAGAATTCTTGATTCTAAAGGTGAAGAATCATTATGTGATGTCTTACTTGAGTTTACAACACATGATTTCAGTGAGACGACTGGGCCTAAGGAATTCGATGAATCATTTGATGGGTAGAAAATTGAGGAACTTGATCCTGTTGGGGCTCTCATGGTGGATCTAGATCCTTTCATGAAGGATTCAATTCAAAGCCCCATTCCTCAATCATACCCCATTGAGCATAATGATGATTTTGTTCTTGAGATCATTCGACTCAAGTCGATTATGATTCAATCACAACTCTTGGACATGGAAATTTCAGATAAGGTGATTAATATGCAGGAGGTTCTGGAATTTGAAATTATGAATGTGGAGGATAGGAATTGGGAAATGAAGATTTAGGAAGTCAATTCCGGAGGAAGTAGAAATCTGAGTCTAAGGGTTCTTGTAGACCTGAAACCACCAACTCTCTATTTTTGACTCAGAGGATGTCCAACCCAAGCACATATTCATTGATTATCTTTTTTGACTTTGATATTATCCTACTTTTTGGACTTGGGTTTCATCCTCACAAATTGGAGCCTCAAATCAAGCGTAGGCACGGGATCAGCTCAATTCAGCCATTGGATGGCGAGCGGATGGTCGGAGATGTGGCGACGTGGCGGCATGGATGAGTGCAAATTGCACATGCGCGCAATGATGCACAATTTAATGTGCAATCTCATGCACACACTTAAGCGATGAAGCAGAAGCGTCACTCATTCATCTTAAGTCGTCCAATCTCGTGATTGGACGGCTGAGATGAAGTGATCGTGTGTAAGCGTTGAACATAGAGAAGCGGAGGAGGCAAGCGGGCATGCGTGCTTCACCCATGATTGGGCTTTAGAGACAATTAAATCTGTCACTAAAGACCCTTGCATTAATATTTAAAAATGGAAATGACCTAATTGCCCCTCCATTCTTCACCTATAAAAGGCCGTACAACCCCCACACTTTCTTCATCTCTTCCTCTCTTCTCTCACCCCCTCCAAAGCTTTAAGAGCTTGTCTCAAACCCCGGATACTCCATTAGAGTTTAAATTAGATTTTTTCCACCTTCTCATCCTCGTTCGTGGAGTGCCCACAGTTGTCTTCTCACCGCCATTCAGGAAGCAGATCCCGCTATGACGTCACCCTGCCCCATCCTCCATCGTCTGTCTTCGTTCTCCCTCGTCCTGCACCTCACCACTTTCATCTTCGTGATAATTAATAATAATGATTTATGATGATTAAGGTTGAATACAAACGTATTAGAATCTTGATTATGATGGTTAGGAATTTTAGTTATCCAAAAATTAAATTGTTAAACGTGATAATGATAGGATTGTTGGGAAATTATGAATATTGGGATAAATATTCAGTCCTTGTTGTTTGCTATTGTATTGGTTGTAGCGTCGATCTAAATTTAGATTGATTGGATTGGTCAAGAAGTTGCTAGCCTCCCTGCAATTCATAGTTAAGCTTAACGGCCAATTGGAATAACATAGTGTATGACTCAAGGGTTGGATTTGGTTTGTACTTGGTAGGTAAGTAGATGGATGACTATCTATGATTCAACATGTCTAGCTAGCACGTGTTTATGCTAGATAACATAGCTACCACTTCTCGTAGTCACTTTAGAGTGATGGATTGAGTTGTGGAATGGGCATAAGCCATCTTCTTACCTAAGATAATGTCTTATACCAGTTGTTCTTCTTGAAATGTTTCATCAATATCAACTTTTGTCTCGAGACATTGATTGGGATCACCAGGGCTATAAATTGTAAGGGCAACACACATAATGATAAGTAATGAATGACTATTAAAAAATGGTTGAATAAATGATTTGACATGCAAATAGTACCCTTCCCACCCTTTGCATTTGTTTGACATTATCGTTTTGTTACACCCTACTTAGTTTTTGCTGATGTAACGACCCGATTCCCGAGTCCCTACGAGACACGAGAACCGGACCGACTCGACTAACCCCAAGACCCAGTCGTCCAACGAGGAAGTAACCAAAAGACAGTAAAATAAACCACATTCAGCATGAATATAACTAACAGTAAGAAAGTACAGCAGTAAGGAAAGAAACTACTACAGTAGGCACCACCACAACAGTAAAACAACATTTATCATATAACAAAAACTGCAGGTAAAGAAGGTACAGCGGAAACAGAACTACTCACTAGAACAGAAACAAAAGAGGTACAAAGCTGGGGTAACTCTACTGGACCCTACTCGGCCCAGCGTCCTCTGCAGCCGCCGACCCTGGCTGCTCAACACCTGGTCCTGAAAAAGGTAACGAGTGTAACCCGTCAGCAAAACGCTGAGTAGAGTGGCAAACTAACTAAAGGCAACAGTAGAGTGTACAGTAGCTGTTATGTTCTATTTCTTCCTTTATTTACATCTTTCAATTTTTCTCACTATTTCATTTACTTCTCAGATCCTTTACTTGATCTCGGATGTCCTCGTGGGACGATCTTGATTGCAGTCTTTTCCAAAAGTAGAAGTAGCACGTGGTGCTCTCCTGGCCGGGAGAGTCCCCCGTGGTGATCCTACCCTCAGTCAACCACCCCAAGGTCACTGACAGACGTAACGGTGACTACGGCACGCGCGATAAACGCACAGGTAGCTAGCCCGTACTGGCACGCGGTCAGTCGTTTCCGTTAACGGGTGCGCCCAAAGCACAGCACGGAACCAGGGCAGAGCCCTCTCAGTAACAGGGGTCCAACCCCTCCACAGTAACCAAACCGGGGCCTTGCCCCTCCACAGTCCGCGCACCCTCGCCTGACTACCCTGGTTTGCCCCAGTGGGCCTAACAAGTCGGTGAAGGAGGCTAGCAGAACCCCGGGGCCCGTGGGGTAGCTAGTACTCTCCTAACACTACTAGCTCTCCTCGGTACTACGTACACGAGGGCCAACAAGTCGGTACAGAGCGGCCAAGCCTAACCCCGGGTCCCTGGGGCGGCTGGCCCCACTCTGCACTAAAACAGGTACAGGTACTTCCCTCGGTACTGCGTACCCAAGAGACAGTACAACCTACATCTCATTTCCATTCCTTTTCTTTCCAGGAGCTCCACTCCTAATTCCCCGTAGGGTTCCAGCCCTTTATCTCAGAACATCATATGTTTCACTTTCCAGATTCACGTTCTCAATTTCCATGATCTCAAACATGTTTCTTTGTTCATAACCGGCAGCTGTTAATTAATTTCACAGGCAGCTTATATATTCCTTTCCATTTTTCCAAGACTGCAGTAATATACATTCCACTAGTTTTTCCATCCTAGGATTCATGCCATATCCTAGGATCTATCATACAATCTAGTTTCCGGCCCTAGGATTCATGCAACACCTAGGAGCTATCATTCCATACATTTCTCATTCCTAGGATTCATGCAATGCCCTAGGTTCTAGTTATGATTCCATACTTTAACAGATTTTTTTAATACTTAAAACCACTCTACCAGGTACAACGGGAGTAATGGGGGCGTGGTCGGGAATCCCGCGCGCCTCCGCGACTCTCAAGACGGCAACCGAATGAGGTCCTATCACAAGGATCAAACACAAGGAGTGTCTCAAAACAGTGTATAGCTACTGTAGGCGGGTAGGGGAATAAATTCTGAAACGAACGCAACTCGAATCGCGGAAAACGGAGCCCAAACGGGCCCTAACGGGTTGAGAAAGACAATACAGTGCAAAATCAGACGTCTGGAACTCCTTCCAGACGTCTTAAACGGTGGATCAGAGAATTACCTGTTCGGCTTGGTTCCCCGGACGTCCAGAAGTCTGTGGGGACGTCTCTCCTAGATCCCAGACGTCCGATGGTCTCTCCGGACGTCTGGAGGTCACTCCCGCCGTCTGGTACAACTTCCAGACGTCTGATTCGCAAAGGATGACGAATCCGAGCACCTGCGCACAGCCAACCCTCCTCCCTCAGTACGGTCAGTCGACAGAAAGAAGGAGGATGCGGAACTCACCTTTCAGACGTCTGTATGATCTCACAGACGTCGACCTTCTCGTCTGGATATCAGTCCAGACGTCTGATTCTGGAGATTTTTCCAGAATCAGAACCTCGCTCGGCCTCCGCTCGCGACGCCGCCCGCGTCGCACCTCGCGCGTCCGCTGCTCCGCCCGCAGCAGGTCCCTCTCCGCGACGCTCTGCGCCCCCTGCGCCCTCCGCCGGCCGGCCAAGCCGCTCCCGGCGAGCTCGCCCTCACGGCAGAGCCCCGCCCTCGCACGCCGCAGCTCCTCCGCGCCTACTGCGGCCGCCGCTGCCGCTGCGCCCTCGCGTCCGCTCGCTCTCGCGCACAGGTAGGAGAGAAGGAGGAAGATGGTGGAGACGGGAGGGGAGGCGCGCCCCCTCCCCCTTTTAACGCCGCGCGGAGAGGAGGGAGAGACGGCCGCAGTCGCCTGCAGCCGCAGAGAAGATGCGGATCGCAGGTCTGCGCGCACAGGCGCGCAGACGAATATCCCGTGCGAGCATAACTGTTCGCCAGACGTCTGTAAACTATCCCGGACGTCTGTTCAGACGTCCGGATGTGATCCCAGACGTCTTTACAGATGTCTGGGCCACCTCCCAGACGTCTTAAAAGACGTCTGGGGCACGCGCTCGTTACAATATAACAAACTCAAAGGAAGTTTCGTCCCCGAAACTTGCGCCAACTAGGGTGCGGAAAAAGGATGTCCAAATAACCATAACAAACTCGAAGAGGACCGAAGCCGGTCCGAAAAGACGTACCCGCGAAAAGCTCTGGGTACCGCTCCCGCATTGCCGCCTCAGGCTCCCAGGTAGCCTCCTCGTACCGCTGGCTCCTCCACAAAACCTTTACCAGGGGTACTTGCTTTCGTCTCAACCTGCGGACGGCTCGGTCTAGGATCTGCACTGGCCGCTCGGGGTAGGTCAGGTCGTCGTTCACCTCGACGCTCTCGAGACTCAGTACGTGGCTGGGATCGGCTACGTACTTCCTGAGGTTGGACACGTAGAACACGTCGTGCACACCAGAAAGCTGCGGGGGAAGGGCAAGTCTGTAAGCAACGGGTCCAACCCGCTCCAGGACCTCGAAGGGCCCCACGAACCTCGGCGCGAGCTTCCCTCTCACCCCAAACCGCTGTAAGCCCTTCATGGGCGAAACACGAAGAAAGACGTGGTCCCCAACCTCGAACTGCACCTCTCTGCGTCTGCGATCTGCGTAGCTCTTCTGTCTGCTCCTGACAGTGCGGAGTCGTCTGTGGATCTGTTCAACTACCTCCTGACTCTGCCGGATCAACCTGGCGCCAACCTCCCACTTGGTCCCCACCTCAACCCAACTCAAGGGTGCCGTGCATTTTCGTCCGTACAGAGCCTCGTAGGGAGCCATGCCGATGCTCGAGTGATAACTGTTGTTGTATGCAAACTCTGCCAGGGGCAGGTGCTCCTCCCAAGAGCCCCTCCAGTCTAGTACACAGGCACGCAAAAGATCCTCAAGTGTCTGTATCGTGCGTTCCGACTGTCCGTCCGTCTGGGGGTGGTAAGCCGTGCTAAACCTCAACCTCGTCCCCAAAGCCTGCTGAAACTCAGCCCAAAACTGGGACGTAAAGCGGGTATCCCGGTCGGATACGATCTCCCGCGGAACTCCGTGTAGTCGCACCACATCACGGATATACCTCTCTGCCAACTGTGCTGGTCCCAAAGTGACTCGGATCGGCAAGAATCGTGCCGTCTTCGTCAACCTATCCACTATTACCCAGACCGCGTCGTGTCCTCGCTGGGTAACAGGTAAGCCCACCACCAAGTCCATGGTGATGCTCTCCCACTTCCACTCTGGCACTGGAAGCGGCTGAAGCGGCCCTGCAGGCCTCTGATGCTCGACTTTCACCTGCTGGCACACTAAGCACTGCTGCACGAACTCACCCACATCCCGCTTCATCCCTCTCCACCAGAACTCGCGTCTCAAGTCATGGTACATTTTCGTGTTTCCGGGATGTATGGTGGATCTGGAACCGTGTGCCTCCGTCAGGAGCTCTCTCAACAGCTCCTCGTCTCTGGGGACGCACAGCCGTCCCCTCAAGCGTAACACCTGGTCTGTGAAAGAGAAGTCCCCTGGGTCCCCTGACAGTACTCTGTCGCGCAAAGACTGCAAGTACGGATCGGCCATCTGTCCCGTGATGATGCGGTCTATCAACTCTGGTCTGGTCTGCCGTGTCACCGTCACTGCCCCACAGTACCCTCGTAACTCTAGAGGTCGCCAACTGCCCACCTCCTCCAAAAGGCTCCAACTCTGTAACTGTAGACTGGCCAAGCGTGCGGGCGCCTTACGGCTCAAGGCGTCAGCCACCACATTGGCCTTTCCCGGGTGGTAGGAGATGCTGCAGTTGTAGTCCTTCAGGAGCTCCAACCAACGTCTCTGTCTCATGTTGAGCTCCTTCTGGTCAAAAAGATATCTGAGGCTCTTGTGATCTGTAAAAATCTCGAAGGTCTCACCGTACAAGTAGTGCCTCCATGTCTTCAGCGCGAAGACAACAGCTGCCAACTCTAGGTCATGGGTAGGGTAGGTATGTTCATGGGGCTTCAGTTGCCGCGAAGCGTAAGTGACCACGTGACCCCTCTGCATGAGCACACCTCCTAACCCCTGCAAGGAAGCGTCCGTGTACACAACGAACCCGCCACTACTGTCAGGAATGGTGAGCACGGGAGCCGAGGTCAACCTCTCCTTCAGCTCCAGAAAACACGCCTCACAGGCGTCTGTCCAAGTGAAAGGCACATCCTTCCGAGTCAACTGTGTCATAGGACGTGCAATCTGCGAAAACCCTCTGATGAACCGTCTGTAGTAACCTGCCAGTCCCAGGAAACTGCGAATCTCAATGACTGAACGCGGTCTCTCCCACCTGAGCACTACCTCGACCTTGGCGGGATCCACCGCCAGGCCATCTCCAGAGATCACATGACCCAAAAAGGTCACCTCCCTCAACCAGAACTCGCACTTGCTGTATTTGGCGTACAGCCTGCGTCGTCTCAGAGTGTCCAGAACCATCCGCAAGTGCTGTCCGTGCTGCGTCCGATCTCTAGAATAGATGAGTACATCATCTATGAAAACCACCACAAACTGGTCCAAGTACGGTTTGAACACCCGGTTCCTCAGGTCCATGAAAGCAGCGGGGGCATTGGTCAGCCCAAACGGCATGACCAAAAACTCGTAGTGTCCGTACCGGGTGCGGAAAGCTGTCTTGGAGACGTCGGTCTCCCTGATCCTCAACTGGTGGTATCCAGACCTCAAGTCGATCTTGGAAAACACCGTGGCACCCCGCAACTAGTCAAACAAATCGTCAATCCTCGGCAGCGGATATCTGTTCTTGATGGTGATTCTATTCAGCTGTCGGTAGTCCACACAAAGGCGTAGGGTCCCATCCTTCTTCTTTACAAACAGTACCGGGGCTCCCCAGGGAGACGCACTGGGCCTCACGAAACCCTTCTCCAAAAGGTCCTGCAACTGAGACTTGAGCTCTCGCAGCTCAAGCGGTGCCATCCTGTATGGCGCGGTGGAGATGGGGCTGGTCCCTGGTACTAGTGAGATCTCAAACTCGATCTCACGCTCGGGCGGTAGTCCTGGTAACTCGTCTGGAAACACGTCGGGGTACTCTCTGACCACCGGGATGCTCTGGAAGTCTGCCACGGGGCTGTGCTCTGCCACCACACAAGCTAAGAAGCCCTCACACCCCTGGCTCAAAAGTCTCGCCGCCCGAAGTGCCGAAATGCACCTGAAACCTCCGTCCACTGGCTGCCCGTGAAACTCGAAGGAAGGCAACTCCGGAATGGAGAAGACAATCTTCCTCTCAAAGCAGTCTACCAATGCGTGGTAAGCGGACAGCCAATCCATCCCCAGGATCACCCCAAAGTCCTCCATCTGTATCATAATCAGGTCAGCTGGCAGGCTGTGTCCCCCGATGCTGACCCCGCAACCCGTGTACACCTCCTCAGCTACAAACAGCTGACCACTCGGACCTCTGATTACGAACGGGTTCTCTAACAATGTATAATCCTGGTCCAAACTAACTGCGAAACTGTCTGCGACAAACGAGTGCGTAGCGCCGGAATCGAAAAGTGTGTAAACGAGTCTGCCAGAAACTGAAACCATACCTGCTACCACGGATCCCGAAGCTCTGGCGTCCCTGTGTGTTAGGGCGTTGATACGCCCCTCAGCTCTAGGTGCGGACGAAGCAGCCACACTCTGCGTCGGACGGGTAGGTGCTGGCCGGTACCCTCCTCGCGACTGCGGTCCTCCTCCTCGCGCCTGGAAACCGCGGCCTCCTGCGCGCCCTCCAGTGCTCTGCGCGGGAAGTATCTGCTGACCTCCTGCCCTAGATGGGCAGTCCCTCCTGACGTGGCCCGGCTGGCCACACTGGTAGCAGAGGGGAACCCGACTCCCGCCCTCAGTGAGTCCCTGCTGTCGGCTAGGCGGGGGTCCGGTGCTGGCGACTGGCCCCTGCACAACGTGACGGCTCTCCTGCGGACGCCACGTGTCTCCGTTGAGTTCTCCTAACACGCCTGGTGTGGCGGCGGAAATCTCGTTCCACCACTAACTCCCCTGTCGTACGCTCAGAAGGGGGAGGGGGTGGCGACGTGGGTGGAAGCTGAAATTCTTCTCGAACCACCTCTCGAATCAGTTGGACGAGGTCCCGAGACGGTATACTCAGGAGAAGAGGAGGGGTAGTATGTATTCCAAGCCCGACATATCTGTCCCCCGGGCCCTGACCTCGGCCGCGCCTGCGGCTCACCCTCCTAGCTCCACGACGCGGCATCTCCTACAATCGAGACGCGAAACAAAACGGAACGTCAAAACAGACGGTACCTAACAACACTTCTAAGAGCTCAAGTCAAGAGATATGTTGTGGTGGCTACTCTAGCTATAAACATGTGAATTGGTTATTTTCCAGTCAGTTGATTCACTTCTCGGGACGACCTTGCTCTGATACCATCTTGTAACGACCCGATTCCCGAGTCCCTACGAGACACGAGAACCGGACCGACTCGACTAACCCCAAGACCCAGTCGTCCAACGAGGAAGTAACCAAAAGACAGTAAAATAAACCACATTCAGCATGAATATAACTAACAGTAAGAAAGTACAGCAGTAAGGAAAGAAACTACTACAGTAGGCACCACCACAACAGTAAAACAACATTTATCATATAACAAAAACTGCAGGTAAAGAAGGTACAGCGGAAACAGAACTACTCACTAGAACAGAAACAAAAGAGGTACAAAGCTGGGGTAACTCTACTGGACCCTACTCGGCCCAGCGTCCTCTGCAGCCGCCGACCCTGGCTGCTCAACACCTGGTCCTGAAAAAGGTAACGAGTGTAACCCGTCAGCAAAACGCTGAGTAGAGTGGCAAACTAACTAAAGGCAACAGTAGAGTGTACAGTAGCTGTTATGTTCTATTTCTTCCTTTATTTACATCTTTCAATTTTTCTCACTATTTCATTTACTTCTCAGATCCTTTACTTGATCTCGGATGTCCTCGTGGGACGATCTTGATTGCAGTCTTTTCCAAAAGTAGAAGTAGCACGTGGTGCTCTCCTGGCCGGGAGAGTCCCCCGTGGTGATCCTACCCTCAGTCAACCACCCCAAGGTCACTGACAGACGTAACGGTGACTACGGCACGCGCGATAAACGCACAGGTAGCTAGCCCGTACTGGCACGCGGTCAGTCGTTTCCGTTAACGGGTGCGCCCAAAGCACAGCACGGAACCAAGGCAGAGCCCTCTCAGTAACAGGGGTCCAACCCCTCCACAGTAACCAAACCGGGGCCTTGCCCCTCCACAGTCCGCGCACCCTCGCCTGACTACCCTGGTTTGCCCCAGTGGGCCTAATAAGTCGGTGAAGGAGGCTAGCAGAACCCTGGGGCCCGTGGGGTAGCTAGTACTCTCCTAACACTACTAGCTCTCCTCGGTACTACGTACACGAGGGCCAACAAGTCGGTACAGAGCGGCCAAGCCTAACCCCGGGTCCCTGGGGCGGCTGGCCCCACTCTGCACTAAAACAGGTACAGGTACTTCCCTCGGTACTGCGTACCCAAGAGACAGTACAACCTACATCTCAGTTCCATTCCTTTTCTTTCCAGGAGCTCCACTCCTAATTCCCCGTAGGGTTCCAGCCCTTTATCTCAGAACATCATATGTTTCACTTTCCAGATTCACGTTCTCAATTTCCATGATCTCAAACATGTTTCTTTGTTCATAACCGGCAGCTGTTAATTAATTTCACAGGCAGCTTATATATTCCTTTCCATTTTTCCAAGACTGCAGTAATATACATTCCACTAGTTTTTCCATCCTAGGATTCATGCCATATCCTAGGATCTATCATACAATCTAGTTTTCCGGCCCTAGGATTCATGCAACACCTAGGAGCTATCATTCCATACATTTCTCATTCCTAGGATTCATGCAATGCCCTAGGTTCTAGTTATGATTCCATACTTTAACAGATTTTTTTAATACTTAAAACCACTCTACCTGGTACAACGGGAGTAATGGGGGCGTGGTCGGGAATCCCGCGCGCCTCCGCGACTCTCAAGACGGCAACCGAACGAGGTCCTATCACAAGGATCAAACACAAGGAGTGTCTCAAAACAGTGTATAGCTACTGTAGGCGGGTAGAGGAATAAATTCTGAAACGAACGCAACTCGAATCGCGGAAAACGGAGCCCAAACGGGCCCTAACGGGTTGAGAAAGACAATACTGTGCAAAATCAGACGTCTGGAACTCCTTCCAGACGTCTTAAACGGTGGATCAGAGAATTACCTGTTCGGCTTGGTTCCCCGGACGTCCAGAAGTCTGTGGGGACGTCTCTCCTAGATCCCAGACGTCCGATGGTCTCTCCGGACGTCTGGAGGTCACTCCCGCCGTCTGGTACAACTTCCAGACGTCTGATTCGCAAAGGATGACGAATCCGAGCACCTGCGCACAGCCAACCCTCCTCCCTCAGTACGGTCAGTCGACAGAAAGAAGGAGGATGCGGAACTCACCTTTCAGACGTCTGTATGATCTCACAGACGTCGACCTTCTCGTCTGGATATCAGTCCAGACGTCTAATTCTGGAGATTTTTCCAGAATCAGAACCTCTCTCGGCCTCCGCTCGCGACGCCGCCCGCGTCGCACCTCGCGCGTCCGCTGCTCCGCCCGCAGCAGGTCCCTCTCCGCGACGCTCTGCGCCCCCTGCGCCCTCCGCCGGCCGGCCAAGCCGCTCCCGGCGAGCTCGCCCTCACGGCAGAGCCCCGCCCTCGCACGCCGCAGCTCCTCCGCGCCTACTGCGGCCGCCGCTGCCGCTGCGCCCTCGCGTCCGCTCGCTCTCGCGCACAGGCAGGAGAGAAGGAGGAAGATGGTGGAGACGGGAGGGGAGGCGCGCCCCCTCCCCCTTTTAACGCCGCGCGGAGAGGAGGGAGAGACGGCCGCAGTCTCCTGCAGCCGCAGAGAAGATGCGGATCGCAGGTCTGCGTGCACAGGCGCGCAGACGAATATCCCGTGCGAGCATAACTGTTCGCCAGACGTCTGTAAACTATCCCGGACGTCTGTTCAGACGTCCGGATGTGATCCCAGACGTCTTTATAGACGTCTGGGCCACCTCCCAGACGTCTTAAAAGACGTCTGGGGCACGCGCTCGTTACAGCTGACATATTTGTTTACTCTCTATACTCAGGAGTTGATCAGTAGTTAACTTTGGCAACTGCATTTTGGAGCTTCCCCTTAATTACACAATCTACATTACCCATAATGGTTAGTATCCTTTCTCTTCATGTATTTTATGATTTACGATGTGCTTGTTTGGATACTAATGTTTTATGATTATGTGATAGGTGACTATGATTCTGTGACTAAGAAATTTGTTTTTTGGCGAGTCAGGTTTTATTGGGTTTATTCAGTTGGTGGGAGCTAGGTCATCACAGATGATATCAGAGTAAGGTTACCCCACCAATCATAAAATGATTTAAGACAAGCCTTACAAGTGTTCATATCGCATGCCAGTAGGGTACTTGATCACGTATCGTAGAAGTTCCCTTGCCTATATCTTCTACCTACTTTGAAGGTTAATCATTCATGTCGTAATTTTTGAAATTCCTTGCTGACTCAATCTTTGTTATCGAAGTCCTTGAAGTCCACTATTCTCACCATTTCTTAGTTAAATGTTATCTAGTCTATCCCTCTTAGGTGCTTTTATTATAGCGTGGTAAGGGTAAAGAGTCTTTATTTTTAAGATATAATTATATCTTCCTTGTACTGTAAGCAAAGACTCAATGCAGAATCAAGGAATTGAATTGACTCAACTTCCTTTTGATAGATGAAGGTAGAATGGTTTGAGATTGGTATTGTTGTTCATTGAAGAACATCTTCATGATTATTATGCTCTAACTAGTGGCGTGTTACTGCGATCTAAGGAGGATGCTTTAGTTAGACAATTCCATATTCCTTGATTAAATTTTAGAACCCTCCACCTCTTCTTAGCATCCTAATTGATCGCAATGCCAAGGTGATGCTTCGTGGGTGCCAAACTCAAGTGGCAGTTGTGAACTACTATTTGAGTAAACAAATGTTAGCATGGCAAATGTTTACCTTATACTCCTTGGAGAGTAAATGGAGAGAGTTATACCTTAACCAGACCCAAGCTTCGAAAGTAAGCAGTGACTCGAATAACTGGATGTACCTTACCTTGCAAATAACCCCAATGAAGGGATCAATTGTATCAACCTGTGACATCATAGAAGTGTGAAAACTCAAGATAAATTTTCATAATCCTAATTTGATGGGATATGCATTGGATCTCCAACCAATGGTGAGGATCAAATCCTAATTAAATTTTACATGATTAGCCCTTAACAAATTATGGGATATCTGGATCTAGTATGCAAACATAAATTACTTGCAATCCAATACTTTGATTTCTACCCAATCAAATTAGGAGCTGTTCATCACCAAATCAATGTTATTTAACTCTTTAAATTACAATTGATTTATTCTTCAATCATAAACCCACCAAAGTTATTATTAGTTTCGTCACTCCAATAATCAAGTATTAGGATTAGTGAAAATTTGAAACTACACCCCTCAAATATTCCAAATACTTATGAATCCTTCATATATACATGGAGGAAAATAATTTCCTGAGCTCTAATCCCATTAGATTGTCGTCATTTTTCCTAGAATAATATTATTTTTAATATATCCTTGTATCATTAGGATGAAAATGAAGATCAGAACCTTTCTCAAAGGTCTATCTTCTTCCCTTCTTGCATGCTGGTACACATGTAGAATCGTCATTCCCAATATAAGCAAAGCGAACTCATACCTCCAATATGTTGCATACACCTATGTAACAAATTTGTGTGATTCCTTTGAGAGATAATACACCAGCTTTCCATTGTCAGCTCCAAGGTGAGTTCAACCACTATTGGCCTACCGAATGCAAGTATTCGTGAACAGAGATACATATCTATCTTAGGTCAAAGGACATGCCTTCTTTATAATATTATTGGAGGAGGAATTTTGTTATTTCCTATTTTATCATGTTAACTCCTTAACTAGACCTGTGTGAAAATTTTCAAATCTCCATTCAAAAACATCAATCAAGTAACATCCTCTAGAGAAGGTTGTCATCCCAAATCAGATCGAAAATAATTAATCGAATCAGAAGGTTTCTTGATGTACTATCGGATCCTTTAAATCATTTAGATCTCAAAATCAACACACAATCATACTAAGGGACCCAATTCATTTATTGGAAATTATTCAAATTCTTTTATGCAGATGCAAATGTAATCTTATTACATAACTCAGATGGCTCGCTTAAGGCATACAATATTCAACATGCTCCTACTTCCCCTCAGAGACATTTAGGAATCTTTTTTAGCCCCATACTACATACATCCCAATCAAATGACTCTCTAGTCAAGCCTTTAGTCAACAGATCAACAACGTTATTTGCAAAGGCCACCTTTGTGATATCACATCTCTATGCTTGGTGATTGAGCTAACATGAATATATGTCCGTAAAAACATGTTCATCATAAAATGAGATCACATAGATACTTTCAAAATTTATTTGTATCGAACTCTCAAATCCGAAAATCAAAGTTTGTAGAATAGAGTTCGAGTCGTCTCATAGGGAGGCAATCAGATTACTACACTTTCCTAAGTCCTAAATTTTTTGTATTTTTATTTTTATTTTTATTTTAATAAGGAATAAGCAAATATGATGTAGTCAAACTAATGCGAGAAACCTTGCAAGAATTGAAATTGAAGCTAGAAACAGAGTCGACTATGCAACTAGAAATAAAGCAAATAATAAGAGACAAGTAGAAACACGATATCAAGGAACTAGAACTTTTATTGAAATAATAATGTCAACTAGAACAACTAGAAATATAAATAACTATAACTAATGTTACAACTAGAACTATAAGTACAATATTAACTAGAACAAGAAATCTAATTCTAGAATTGGATGGTGGCCTTGAAGATGAAACCTCAGCGACAGATAATGAAGCGGATGCGAAGGCACACCTGGAGAAGCACCAAGGGGCGTGGACTAAATAAGAAGAAACACTAGAGTCAATTATATTTTTGGAAGTCTCCAAGATGATAGGAGGGGTGGCGGCTAGGGTTTTTAAAGAAAGGATAGTGGCATGTAATTGGTGGATCCAAGTTGCCTTGGATCACCAAAGTGAAGGGTCAAGATTAGGTCTAGAAAAGATGGAAGGTTAGGATGGGATTAGATTTAGGTTTTGTTGGGATTCTAATCAAGGGTTGGGAATGCTTTGGAGGGATGGTGGACGGCTAGGATGTTGTCTAAGGGGGCTGGCTATATAAGGTTGGTTTAGGTTCTTTGTGGCCAACCATAGGATTAGGCTTATGGTTCATTAAATCAAGGGTTAAGGGCTAGGATTGGTTCTAGGTTTTAGTAGGATTAGGATAAGATTTTAAGGAGAAGAATTAAGGCCTTAGGATTAGGTTTGTGTGGTGGATAAATGGATATGGTGTGGTCAGCCATGATGATTACTTGGCAAGGAAAATGGCCAGCCATAGGGTGTGGTTTCTTAGAGGCTAAGCAACATAGGTGGTGGCTAGATAGTTAGGTAGAGAGGATAGGGTTTAATTAGTGTTTTTGGTATGTTTTTTATTAAACCTAAGTTGGTGGGCCATATGGTATAGAAATCAAGGTTCATGACCAGCCACTAAATTGGGCAATTGGGTTATGTTAGCTAGACCCTAGGTGTGGAAAATTAGGCTCCTAAATAGGCTAGGGTTTGGAGTCAATTGGCCTAGGAATTAGGCTTAGGAATTGACTTGGCCACATATCATAAATTAGCTCAGATCCGAATCTTCCCTCTACCAAGCTCCAGTTAGTCTCATATCTAGCACTGCCCACATATAAATAAGGACATCAAGGTGCCAGATATAGATAAGGGGAATATTACATAAAAATAGAAAAATATGTACTATTTACAGGATGCTATTAAATGACTAATCTAACCTATGCAAATGCTGTATGACCTAACTTACCCTCAAACTAACAATAGTTGGGCAAAAATTATGTCAATCAATATGGAATTATTACACCTCCATACCTATCTTTTGCTAGTCCTAGAGCAAAACACTAAGCAAAAACCATGCGGGTAAACAATATTAACACAGGAAATAGAATTGAGAGCTTCAACTAAATTGAATTAAAAACATCAATCTCAATTTTTACCAAAATAAAGAAATTGTACACAAAACTTTAATGTCAAAGACTCAACAGTTCTGGAGTACTAACTCAAATATAGACTACCTAACTCAAATTAGAGATTCTATTAGCCAAGGACTTGGGTCTCAAGAGCAATGTTTTATGGCCCTGTTGACGAGGGACTCATCATGGCTCCTAATTCACACAAATTAACTAGTTTACCTAGTTAAATCACTAGTAAATATCATTATATTAGGGTTAATTATTCAATAAGTTTATAATACATAAGCACCTTATTTATATGATAAAATAATTAAATTAAGGGTTAATGAACATTTATTTATGATTATCTAATAAATAGAACTTAAAGCCAATCATTTAGCTATATATAGGTATTATATCTAATTCATAATATTTATATTACTTAAGTTGTTAATTAACTTAATAATGTTAATCATTTAAATAAATATAGCTAAAAGGGACAAAAATGTAATCTCATGGTATAAATATATTATTTACCATATTTATAATAATATATAAAAAGTTGGAAAAGAATTAAATTAATTTAAGCTTTAAAATCCATAATTTACATTTTAGTCCTTAACTTTTAATGCGATTAAGTCCTTTTATTCATGCATAGGTCCTTCATATTTCCATCCAGGTCCCCAAAGCTATTCCTTCTCTTTTTCTTCTTCATTGCGGCCGACGGTCGATGTTCACCCACATCCTTCTCCGATGTCAGCAGAATTGGAGGGTAAAGCTTCATTTCCATGCACAACAAGCTTTACCGTAACAAACCCTTCATGTCCAATGGTTTGGATGTCTCGCACGTGCACTATAGACACCTAGAAGCCTCACCATTGTCGGAGATGATGATGGCGTTTCCGATATACCTAGATGTCCTCCAGTCCAGGTTCAAGGTCCTTGACCCTCCTCGCCACCTATAAATAACCCCTTCTACCTCTGATTTCCGGCTAGCGACTCCCTAGCCTTCTTTCCCAAACTAAGTTGCTATTAGGCTACTCGTCTATTCCTTCGATGACTTCTATCATCTTCTTTTGGTCTTCTCCAGCTTAGTTGACCTCCTCTCCATCTTTCTCTTTGTTTGCCGCATCTCTAGGCACAGCTGCAACGTCATCCTTCCTCCCTGTCATGAGTTCTTCTTCACTGGACTTCTTCCCCTTCAACCTTTTTATTTCCTCAAGGCTCCAACGAGTCATCGGCAGAGTCCTCCTGCCTCTTTCATCCAGGTAAAGGTAGATAGACTTCTTAGTTTAGATTAGTTTAGTGTAGTTAGTTAGGTTAATTAGTTAGCTTAAACATGAGCGGACCTCATTTCATTCCTCTTGCCTCTTCCATCCACTTCAGGGTTCGTCGGACTTCATTTCACTTCAATCACGTCATGATCATCTTCTCTATCCTTTTCCGATCATGATCCACTTCTCAATTCACTTATTCGATCATCTAACCACCTATTCCACAACTCACCTCACCTGAGAGGTTCATTGTCTATGGTGGACTCTCAGATCAATCTTCACATCCAATTAGGCCCTCCACCACTCTCCACACACTACTAGGGCCTTGTTCCACCTATTAATTACTTCTATTAGCCTATATTTTACATACGCCTAATTCACCTTACCTTCTAACCACCGCTGTCAATGGTGGAGGTCAGAAGTGTTTCCTCCACCTAATTAGTCGATCACACACCTTTGCAATCACCTACAACTCATTCTGCCTCACTCAATTGAGTGAGATGATCTCTCTCGAGTTCTGGCGAACTCAAGATATTCTTCTGAGGAGTTTTGAGTTCATACCTTTGATTCAGCTGCTAATTGCATTAATTCAAGTGTTCTTGATGATCTTGAGATCATCAAGAAGCTTTTAATCTAGTATCAGGATCATCAAGAAGCTTTTAATCTAGTTCCTAAGCATTTTCATGGAGTCTTACACTCTGGCGTGTAAGATCTGACCTTCACATCGGAGCTCCGGTGAGCTTCGATGATGTCAAATAGGTGTCATAAAGCTTGAAACTTGATAAGAAGCTCCAGATCACTTTCTCTTGTCATTCTGATCATTTTCAACTCTTTTGTTTTGTGTTTTAATGTTTGTAACATTCTATTGTTCATCGTCTTCCCCAACTTCAGCAGAGCTGAGGAAGTGTCTCCAACTGACCTCAAACCCTTGCGATAGTTTCCTTAGTATCCCTGAGACCTAAGGATTCTAGATTGAGTTTCAATTAAGAGAATTGATCTCTAGTCTAGTCAGTTGATCAAAGTCCCTTTGGATCTCACATGACAAACCTAAGATTAGTCTTATAATGATCAAAACTCTATTTTGATGAGCTAAATATGTTCCTTGGGATTAATTGAGTTGATTTGGGTAGTTATTTGAAGAAGATTATCTCTTGCATTTAAAGTCAACCTTGAGCTTCATTTAGTCAGCCTAAGGTAGTTCTAAAGCTCTAGGCTTCAGAACTTGGTTCTAAGGTCATATCTGAGTTCCTTAGGTTGTTAAAATTCAGTTAGAATCAATTTGAATGAGTTTTAATGATGATTTAGGTGAGTTTGATTTCTTGCTCAATTTGGGTATGAAATGGGTCTTAGTGAGTTCCCTTGCTTTCCAAACGAGATTTTGAGTTGGAATTAGCTCAGATCAATAGCTATCCACCTCCTGAGCCTATCTAGAATAATTCTAGAGGGCTTCTTTTGTTAGCTGGGTCAATTGATCCTTTGAACCACCTGCTTTGAGATACAGTGTGAGGTTCTAAAGTTCATTGAGCTTCAAAAGCTTCCCCAAGCTCTCATCTCCATTTCAGATAGCGCAGATTTGTTTTAGGGACTTTCCAAGACCCTTAGGTGCGAGTAAAAGAGAGAATTGAGAGTCAATTTCAGAAAGCAAGTCTCAAGATGCTGTTGTACTATAACCATGGCGCATAGCTATTTTTGGAGGATGATCAACAGAGTTGCTGTGAACCAATTGACAAGGCAAAGAGTGGAATTGCAAAGATGAATGATAGATCTTGAGATATGGAGAGTTAATTTGGCATTTAATACTAAGGTGCAATGAGAATTTAGCATTGGATCTAGTGTTGGCGTGCAGAAAGGGAGGGGAACTAGAAAGTCCCACCTCGTTAGATGAAGAACACCTGAAGGCATATATTAAGAGTCATCACGTAAGCCATTCAATCTTCATAGTGCAGGGTGCAAGCGAGCGAGCACGTGTGTGTGCCTGTGCATGTGAGACATGTGGCTCTGTGGAGCGGCCTCCAGGTGCCAAGTGGGAGGATATGATGGTGACATTTGGCCTAGTAGTGGTATCGAACTAGCCATCCTGGCCGTTGATCCTGCGAAGAGCCATGTGGAGCCTGATCCTTTTTGTTAAGTTTCTCTTAACACTTACTTAAAGTCTGATTGTTGAGAAGGCTAAGAGGATTTTGTGAAGTCTTTGTGCGAGATTTGAAGGGTTGTTAAACCTAAGTATTAAATGAGAAGAACCTGTGTTGTTAATAAATAATGTGGATTAATAGTTGTTTCAAAACAACATTTTTTGTATAGTTCTTTTACAATTCAATGCAAATTTTCTTTTATTCTCATTATAGAATGATTGCCATGTTATTAATGTTCATTTCTATGCAATTATTCATGTGGTTAATGTAAGCCCCTCTACTTTGATACACCAAAATTATGTTTATTGCTAAACTAACATTTTAGGACTATCTCGAATTAAAACATCAAAGCGTCTTTCAAGTCAAGTGAAGATAGTTGCTAATGTATGTCTTTTTGTCTTTATTTGAGTCTAGGACATTACTGCAAGGAACCTCAAATAAAACTCAAAAATGGATTTTTTGTGAATCATTTGGAAACCAAGCTTTTAGGGTTATTGATTGACCAAACTAGCTAATTGATTGACCAAATCACCTTGATTGACCAACCAACTTCATTAACCGATCAAATCAGCCCATTGTAAGAAGTTGAGAAAATTCCTTTTTGATTGACCAACCAAGTTAATTGACCAACCAATAAGTGATCGACCAACCATCTTAATTGATCGACCAAATTACCTTTTGATCGATCACTTAAGATGGTTAGTCGATCACTTTTCATTTTGATCAACCAAAAACTCATTTTGATCAACCAAAACTGGCAGATTCTCTTTTGAAGATTGCGATCTTTTTTCCTCATTTCGCATTCGCAATCAACTTTTATCGATTCTAACCCACGTGATTAGTTGCTGTAAGGGTATTTACCTATTTTACTAATCACGTTCTCCATAAAACACTTCATTTTTTACTCTAAACACCTATTTTTCACTCTACCCCACTCATTTGGCCCCCACTCCACCAAAACACACCCGACCCCACTCCTCTCCACCGGTCGTGTGGTCGACCAACGACCGCTGCCTTCGACCACCTCACGCACAAGCCTCCTCCATGCGTGGGTCACCCGTGCTTCGGTCCTCATGTGTGCATGCTCGCTCGTCGCCTCCTCGCACCTTCGTGCTCACGCGACTTCAACATCCTCGCATACTCTCAATCCGACCATCTTTTGATCGACTAACATTGGTTCGATCTCAGTACATTCTAAACCTTGACTACATCCATTTCTTTAGATTTTTCTTATGTTTACAATGTGCCTTGACTTACTCTAACATGTTGATCTTGTTTGTGTATTTTCTTGCAAAATCTGGTAGCATTAGTGAGTTTATCATTCGATCAACCATTCTTTTTTTTTGGTCTGAGGTCTTTTGGTCGACCAAATTCCTTGGTTGCTCAACCAAAAGTCCGATTCATTTTTGATCGACCAGTCACTTTTATTAATCGACCAATTGTGACTTTTGCTCTTTACCGTATGGCACCCAAACATACACATGGCTCTTCTAGTCATCGTGATGACACTTTTGATCATTTTTTCATTACCGAAGCCTCTCGCAACCATTTTTCATTGCTTGCAAAATTCTCTCCACATGTCAGTAGACCTACTGACTTCACTTATTTCGAGTCCGTTTTCCTTGGGATCCGCAAAATATTTGCATACCATCAGATTTTGCGACTGCTTGAGTGGAACTTTTATGCAGGTTGCAAGCATAGCTGCATTCCTGGTGTTGTTCCCATGGCCTATCACCTATTTTATGCCAATCTCAAAGATATAGGTGAAGGCTCCAACATCGAGTTGACCTTAAACGTCTATGGGATAGAGGTTCTGATCAATGCAGACGTTTTGACAGAGATTCTTGGTTGTCCTTCTATTAGACCTACTTTTCTTGAGTTGCGTCAGCAGACTTAGTCCGACACCATCAGGGAGACCCTGCTCACTCCCTCTCATTTTGACTTAGGCCATCCTACCAAGTCACCCTACTTTCGATGTTTGCCTCATTTTCTGAATCGTGTCTTTTTGTGGAATTTTATGTCCAAGTCCACATCTTTTGAGAACTGCCTTGGCATTATGCTGATCACCTTCTATGCCTTTATGAAGAACAAATGGTTCAATTGGAACCATTTGATTCTTTACCTCATGAGTAAGCCACCCAACAACTCCTAGTTTGGGACACTTCTTTCTCATATCTTTCTCCACTTTAGTGTGCCCATGGACATTAATCATAAACAGTTTATCACTCGTGTCTCCATTTTCAATAAACTCACTTATGCAAAGATGGAGCAAGCACAGGGAGCTCGTGGTGAGGATGCACCTTAGGACCAGCAGCAGCAGTAGGAGCAGACAACAGTACCTCCTCCGTTCCCCCCTTATGAGCATTTCACTGTGACATGTCCTCTTCTAGTCTCCATCTTTCTATGACCAGAACTAGAGCCTCTTGGACCAACAGCTCTCAGGTAGGGACTTTGTGACTATTCAGGATGTGACAAGTGGTATCTCTTTGATGAAGCATTGGCAGAGAGAGATGGATTTGATGATGATGTGCCATGGCCATTAGGTATCAGACTACCTGAATGCTCAGAGTTAGTTCTTGGACAGACTTAGAGAGTCCATCCATGACATTCAGCAGCAGCTTCACCGACCTCCTCGACCTCGCCGATCTACAACCATGCCTCCATCCTCTGCAGCACCTCCTCCACCTACTACTTTAGCAGCAGCACCAGCATATCAGCAGGTTACTCCACCGCGTAGGACATCTAGGCAGCCTACACCCAAGTCATCAACTTAGCACCGCCTTTGTCATGGTCAGCCTGCATCTTCTGAGAGATCAGATTCACTGGACCTCAAGTTGGACACTGATCTTCAGAGCACTATGTATGCCTTCATGGCATCATTAGATGATTAGATTATCTTTTCTTAGTTATTGTTGATTGCCATGTATAACTTAATTTTTCTCATAACATTTATATTCTATGCACTACTTATCTAGACTCTTTATTTATGCATGAAGATTATCTCTCTCAGTTTTGTATTTCTCTTTAACTCTCTTATATTGCATGATATTTATGATGCTTGCATTACTTGTTTAAGGGGGAGTCAAATGTAAAATCACAAGAAGCATGTTTTACTTTTTGCCGAAACAAAAAAGGGAAGATATTATGCAAAAATTATTTTTTACTTTTCAATTTCATAATTATAATTTTGTTGTCATAAAAAAGGGGGAGAATATAAGCACCTCTGTTTTGATATACCAAAATTATGTTTATTGCTAGACTAACATTTGAGGACTATCTCATATTAAAGCATCAAAGCGTCTTTCAAGTCAAGTGAAGATAGTTGCTGATGTGTGTCTTTTTATCTTTATTTGAGTTTAGGACATTATTGTAAGGAACCTTAAATAAAACTCAGAAATGGATTTTTCACGTATCTTTTCAAAACCAAGCTTTTAGGGTTATTGATCGACCAAATTACTTTTTGATCGACCAATCAACCTTAATTGATCGGCCAATTTAATTTCCTATTCAGGTAAAACTTTTAGTATAAATAGAGGTTGTACCCAACCCATTCTTTCATAACTTTCAAATAGAGCTTCTCATGCTTATTCCAAAGGCTTTCGCGCTCCATTCTTTATGTTCTTTAAAAGCACGATGCCTCAAACCTCTGCGAAAAATCGATTTGATCCTTTATTGAGGTTCCATAGAAGTTATTTATGTTATTCTATTTTGTTTTGATTTACAGATCCCAAGTTTGTTGGGTAGATCTGTGGTTGTTGTTTTTCCTTCTCTTAAGGATAAAAAGGGAAGTGGTTGTAAGAGGTTGTGCCACCCTCATTCAAGTGGTACGTCTAGTGGATTGACTAGCTTGGACTAGTCAGAAAAATCCTAAGCTAGGAGGCTTAGATAGTGGTTTTCACCTGGATTGTGTTTCCACTATAAATCAGGTGTACTCTGTGCATGAATCTTTGGTGCTTCATCTTTTGATCTGTGCATATATTTTAAAGCAATACTATTCACCCCTCCCCTCTAGTATTTAATTGCAATCCACAGGATATCCTCCTACTCACAGTTAACATATTGTAGTAATTAATTAGTTAATTAAGTAGTTAGTTAATTATGTAGCTAATTATTATAGTATATATTAATAATTAAGTATTAAGCCATAGTATAATCTAGGTAGTAATCTTAAATAGTTTAAAAAGTTATAAAGTAATTAATATAGTAATTTAGTAAGTTATAGTTAGTAAACTAAGTATAACTTAAGTAATTACGTTCTAGCTTAGTATTTATAATGACTAAGTATTAATTAAGTTATTTAAGTTAACTTAAGTATATAGTAAATTATGAGTAAGTTATAAATAGTAAGTATTTATTAAGCTATGTAATTGTTATGTATATAAGTTAAATATATAGTAGTTAGTTAATTATTGTAATTAGTCATAAGGAATAAATTAAGAACAAATGATGAATTTTATGTTAACTTAGCCTTCCAGCGAATGACCTGGACTTAACTAGTATAAATTTATAAAATGTGTCGATTACCTTGCTCACTATATGTAACGACCCGGTTCCCGAGTCCCTACGAGACACGAGAACCGGACCGACTCGACTAATCCCAAGACCTAGTCGTCCAACGAGGAAGTAACCAAAAGACAGTAAAATAAACCACATTCAGCATGAATATAACTAACAGTAAGAAAGTACAGCAGTAAGGAAAGAAACTACTACAGTAGGTACCACCACAACAGTAAAACAGCATTTATCATATAACAAGAACTGCAGGTAAAGAAGGTACAGCGGAAACAAAACTACTCACTAGAACAGAAACAAAAGGGGTACAAAAGGCTGTGGTAACTCTACTGGACCCTTCTCGGCCCAGCGTCTTCTGCAGCCGCCGACCCTGGCTGCTCAACACCTGGTCCTGAAAAAGGTAACGAGTGTAACACGTCAGCAAAATGCTGAGTAGAGTGGCAAACTAACTAAAGGCAACAGTAGAGTGTACAGTAGCTGTTATGTTCTATTACTTCCTTTATTCACATCTTTCAATTTTTCTCACTATTTCATTTATTTCTCAGATCCTTTACTTGATCTCGAATGTCCTCGTGGGAACGATCTTGATTGTAGTCTTTTCCAAAAGTAGAAGTAGCACGTGGTGCTCTCCTGGCCGGGAGAGTCCCCCGTGGTGATCCTACCCTCAGTCAACCACCCCAAGGTCACTGACAGACGTAACGGTGACTCCGGCACGCGCGATAAACGCACAGGTAGCTAGCCCGCACTGGCACGCGGTCAGTCGTTTCCGTTAACGGGTGCGCCCAAAGCACAGCACGGAACCAGGGCAGAGCCCTCTCAGTAACAGGGGTCCAACCCCTCCACAGTAACCAAACCGGGGCCTTGCCCCTCCACAGTCCGCGCACCCTCGCCTGACTACCCTGGTTTGCCCCAGTGGGCCTAACAAGTCGGTGAAGGAGGCTAGCAGAACCCCGGGGCCCGTGGGGTAGCTAGTACTCTCCTAACACTAGTAGCTCTCCTCGGTACTACGTACACGAGGGCCAGCAAGTCGGTACAGAGCAGCCAATCCTAACCCCGGGTCCCTGGGGTGGCTGGCCCCACTCTGCACTAAACAGGTACAGGTACTTCCCTTGGTACTGCGTACCCAAGAGACAATACGAACAACATCTCAGTTCCATTCCTTTCTCTTTCCAGGAGTTCCACTCCTAATTCCCCGTAGGGTTCCATCCTTTAATCTCAGGACATCTTATGTTTCACTTTCCAGTTTCACGTTCTTACAAACCATGATCTCAGTCATGTTCCTTATTCATAACAGGCAGCTGTTAATTCAATTTACAGGCAGCTTTATATATTCCTTTCCATTTTTCCAAGACTGCAGTATTATACATTCCACTAGTTTTTCCATCCTAGGATTCATGCCATATCCTAGGATCTATCATACAATCTAGTTTTCCGGCCCTAGGATTCATGCAACACCTAGGAGCTATCATTCCATATATTTCTCATTCCTAGGATTCATGCAATGTCCTAGGTTCTAGTTATGGTTCCATACTTTAACAGATTTTAATAATAACTTAAGCCACTCTACTAGGTACAACGGGAGTAATGGGGGCGTGATCGGGAATCCCGCGCGCCTCCGCGACTCTCAAGACTGCAACCGAACGAGGCCCTATCACAAGGATCAAACACAAGGAGTGTCTCAAAACAGTGTATAGCTACTGTAGACGAGTAGAGGAATTAATTCTGAAAAGAACGCAACTCGAATCGCGGAAAACGGAGCCCGAACGGGCCGTAAACGGGTCGAAAAAGATGATACTGTGCAAAATCAGACGTCTGGAACTCCCTCCAGACGTCTTCAACGGTGGATCAGAGAATTACCTGTTCAGCGTGGTTTCCCAGACGTCCAGAAGTCTGCGGGGACGTCTGCCCTAGATCCCAGACGTCCGATGGTCCCTCAGGACGTCTGGAGGTCACTCCCGCCGTCTGGTACAACTTCCAGACGTCTGATTCGCAAAAGATGGCGAATCAGCAAACCTGCGCACAGCCAACCCCCTCCCTCAGTACGGTCAGTCGACAAGAAGGAAGAAGAAGGCGGAAACTCACCTTTCAGACGTCTGTATGATCGTACAGACGTCGACCTTGCCGTCTGGCTATCAATCCAGACGTCTGATTCTGGAAATTTTTCCAGAATCAGGACCCTGCTCGGCCTCCGCTCGCGACGCCGCCCGCGTCGCGCCTCGCGCTCCTGCTGCTCAGACCGCAGCAGGTCCCTCTCCGCGTCGCTCCGCGCCCCCCGTGCCCTCCGCCGGCCGGCCAAGCCGCTCCGGCGAGCTCGCCCTCACGGCAGAGCCCCGCCCTCGCACGCCGCACCTCCTCCGCGCTCACTGCGGCTGCCGCTACCGCCCTCGCGCTCGCTCGCTCTCGCGCACAGGAAGGAGAAGAAGGAGGAGACGTTGGAGACGGGAGGGGAGGCGTGGCCCTTTTAAGGCCGCGCGAGGAGGAGAGAGAAGGTGGTCGCAGCGCGCCTGCAGCCGCAGAGAGAGAGAGAGAGGAATCGCAGGTCTGCGCGCACAGGCGCGCAGACGAATCTCCCGTGCGAACATAACTGTTCTCCAGACGTCTAGAAACGATCCCGGACGTCTGGTCAGACGTCTGGATGTGATAACAGACGTCTTGTCCGACGTCTGGGCCACCTCCCAGATGTCTTAAAAGGCGTCTGGGGCACGCGTTCGTTACAATATAACAAACTCAAAGGAAGTTTCGTCCCCGAAACTTGCGCCAACTAGGGTGCGGGAAAAAGATGTCCAACTAACCATAACAAACTCAAAGAGGACCGAAGCCGATCCGAAAAGACGTACCCGCGAAAAGCTCCGGGTACCGCTCCCGCATTGCCGCCTCAGGCTCCCAGGTAGCCTCCTCGTACCGCTGGCTCCTCCACAAAACCTTTACCAGGGGTACTTGCTTTCGTCTCAACCTGCGGACGGCTCGGTCTAGGATCTGCACTGGCCGCTCGGGGTAGGTCAGGTCGTCGCTCACCTCGACGCTCTCGTGACTCAGTACGTGGCTGGGATCGGCTACGTACTTCCTGAGGTTGGACACGTGGAACACGTCGTGCACACTAGAAAGCTGCGGGGGATGGGCAAGTCTGTAAGCAATGGGTCCAACCCGCTCCAGGACCTCAAAGGGCCCCACGAACCTCGGCGCGAGCTTCCCTCTCACCCCATACCGCTGTAAGCCCTTCATGGGCGAAACACGAAGGAAGACGTGGTCCCCAACCTTGAACTGCACCTCTCTGCGTCTGCGATCTGCGTAGCTCTTCTGTCTGCTCCTGACAGTGCGGAGTCGTCTGTGGATCTGCTCAACTACCTCCTGACTCTGCCGGATCAACTTGGGGCCAACCTCCCACTTGGTCCCCACCTCAACCCAACTCAAGGGTGCCGTGCATTTCCGTCCGTACAGAGCCTCGTAGGGAGCCATGCCGATGCTTGAGTGATAACTGTTGTTGTATGCAAACTCCGCCAGGGGCAGGTGCTCCTCCCAAGAGCCCCTCCAGTTTAGTACACAGGCACGCAAAAGGTCCTCAAGTGTCTGTATCGTGCGTTCCGACTATCCGTCCGTCTGGGGGTGGTAAGCCGTGCTAAACCTCAACCTCGTCCCCAAAGCCTGCTGAAACTCAGCCCAAAATTGGGACGTAAAGCGGGTATCCCGGTCGGATACGATCTCCTGCGGAACTCCGTGTAGTCGCACCACATCACGGATAAACCTCTCTGCCAACTGTGTTGGTCCCAAAGTGACTCGGATCGGCAAGAATCGTGCCGTCTTCGTCAATCTATCCACTATTACCCAGACTGCGTCGTGTCCTCGCTGGGTAACAGGTAAGCCCACCACCAAGTCCATGGTGATGCTCTCCCACTTCCACTCTGGCACTGGAAGCGGCTGAAGCGGCCCTGCAGGCCTCTGATGCTCGGCTTTCACCTGCTGGCACACTAAGCACTGCTGCACGAACTCACCCACATCCCGCTTCATCCCTCTCCACCAGAACTCGCGTCTCAAGTCATGGTACATTTTCGTGTTTCCGGGATGTATGGTGAATCTGGAACCGTGTGCCTCAGTCAGGAACTCTCTCAACAGCTCCTCGTCTCTGGGGACGCACAACCGTCCCCTCAAGCGTAACACCTGGTCTGTGAAAGAGAAGTCCCCTGGGTCCCCTGATAGTACTCTGTCGCGCAAAGACTGCAAGTACGGATCGGCCATCTGTCCCGTGATGATGCGGTCTATCAACTCTGGCCTGGTCTGCCGTGTCACCGTCACTGCCCCACAGTACCCTCGTAACTCTAGAGGTCGCCAACTGCCCACCTCCTCCAAAAGGCTCCAACTCTGTAACTGTAGACTGGCCAAGCGTGCGGGCGCCTTACGGCTCAAGGCGTCAGCCACCACATTGGCCTTTCCCGGGTGGTAGGAGATGCTGCAGTCGTAGTCCTTCAGGAGCTCCAACCAACGTCTCTGTCTCATGTTGAGCTCCTTCTGGTCAAAAAGATATCTGAGGCTCTTGTGATCTGTAAAAATCTCGAAGGTCTCACCGTACAAGTAGTGCCTCCATGTCTTCAGCGCGAAGACAACAGCTGCCAACTCTAGATCGTGGGTAGGGTAGGTATGCTCATGGGGCTTCAGTTTCCGCGAAGCGTAAGCGACCACGTGACCCCTCTGCATGAGCACACCTCCTAACCCCTGCAAGGAAGCGTCCGTGTTCACAACGAACCCGCCACTACTGTCAGGGATGGTGAGCACGGGAGCCGAGGTCAACCTCTCCTTCAGCTCCAGAAAACACGCCTCACAGGCGTCTGTCCAAGCGAAAGGCACATCCTTCCGGGTCAACTGTGTCATAGGACGCGCAATCTGTGAAAATCCTCTAATGAACCGTCTGTAGTAACCTGCCAGTCCCAGGAAACTGCGAATCTCAGTGACTGAACGCGGTCTCTCCCACCTGAGCACTGCCTCGACCTTGGCGGGATCCACCGCCAGGCCGTCTCCAGAGATCACATGACCCAAAAAGGTCACCTCCCTCAACCAGAACTCGCACTTGCTGTATTTGGCGTACAGCCTGCGTCGTCTCAGAGTGTCCAGAACCATCCGCAAGTGCTGTCCGTGCTGCGTCCGATCTCTAGAATAGATGAGTACATCATCCATGAAAACCACCACAAACTGGTCCAAGTACGGTCTAAACACCCGGTTCATCAGGTCCATGAAAGCAGCGGGGGCATTGGTCAGCCCAAACGGCATGACCAAAAACTCGTAGTGTCCGTACCGGGTGCGGAAAGCTGTCTTGGAGACGTCGGTCTCCCTGATCCTCAACTGGTGGTATCCAGACCTGAAGTCGATCTTGGAAAACACCGTGGCACCCCGCAACTGGTCAAACAAATCGTCGATCCTCGGCAGCGGATATCTGTTCTTGATGGTGACCCTATTCAGCTGTCGGTAGTCCACACAAAGGCGTAGGGTCCCATCCTTCTTCTTCACAAACAGTACCGGGGCTCCCTAGGGAGACGCACTGGGCCTCACGAAACCTTTCTCCAAAAGGTCTTGCAGCTGAGACTTGAGCTCTCGCAGCTCAAGCGGTGCCATCCTGTATGGCGCGGTGGAGATGGGGCTGGTCCCTGGTACTAGTGAGATCTCAAACTCGATCTCACACTCGGGCTGTAGTCCTGGTAACTCGTCTAGAAACACGTCGGGGTACTCTCTGACCACCGGGATGCTCTGGAAGTCTGCCACGGGGCTGGGCTCTGCCACCACACAAGCTAGGAAGCCCTCACACCCCTGGCTCAAAAGTCTCGCCGCCCGAAGTGCCGATATGCACCTGCAACCTCCGTCCACTGGCTGTCCGTGAAACTCGAAAGAAGGCAACTCTGGAATGGATAAGACGATCTTCCTCTCAAAATAGTCCACCAAAGCGTGGTAAGCGGACAGCCAATCCATCCCCAGAATCACTCCAAAGTCCTCCATCTGTATCATAATCAGGTCAGCTGGCAGGCTATGTCCCCCGATGCTGACCCCGCAACCCGTGTACACCTCCTCAGCTACAAACAGCTGACCACTCGGACCTCTGATTACGAACGGATTCTCTAACAGTGTATAATCCTGGTCCAAACTAACTGCGAAACTGGCTGCGACAAACGAGTGCGTAGCGCCGGAATCGAAAAGCGTGTAAACGAGTCTGCCAGAAACTGAAACCATACCTGCTACCACGGATCCCGAAGCTCTGGCGTCCCTGTGTGTTAGGGAATTGATACGCCCCTCAGCTCTAGGTGTGGATGAAGCAGCCACACTCTGCGTCGGACGGGTAGGTGCTGGCCGGTACCCTCCTCGCGACTGCTGTCCTCCTCCTCGTGCCTGGGGACCGCGGCCTCCTATGCGCCCTCCAGTGCTCTGCGCGGGAAGTATCTGCTGACCTCCTGCCCTAGATGGGCAGTCCCTCCTGATGTGGCCCGGCTGGCCACACTGGTAGCAGAGGGGAACCCGACTCCCGCCCTCAGTGAGTCCCTGCTGTCGGCTAGGCGGGGGTCCGGTGCTGGCGACTAGCCCCTGTCGAGGGCCCCCAAAGGCCACTGATGGCCCTGCACAACGTGACGGCTCTCCTGCGGACGCCACGTGTCTCCGTTCTCGCCGGCCCTGTGAGAAGTCTGGCTGAAAGGGCCTCTTCCGCCCGCCGTCGGTCTCTCGCGCGGACGGGTTGGTCTCCTCGTAAGTCATAGCTGCCTCTACCACCCTCGAAAATGTCGGCAGCTTCAGGGGTTTGACATACCCCCGGATCGCAGGCCGGAGCCCCTCGGTGAACCTCCAAAGGCGCTCCTCCTCAGTGGCTACCGCTGTTGCTGCAAAGCGGGATAGCTCCAGGAAACGCGTGCGGTACGCGCTCACGGTCATCGTCCCTTGGCGGAGAGTGTGGAACTCCCGCCTCCGCTGGTCCTGCCACGTCTGGGGAAAGTACTGCTCGTAGAAGAGGGTGACGAACTGGTCCCACGTCGGCTCGTCCCTCTCCTGACCCCGGACCGCCCTCCACCACCGGTGTGCCGCAGTCTCCAGCTGGTACGTGGCAAAGGCCACGCGGCACTCCACCGGGGGGCGAAGGGTGTCGAAGATCTTCTCCAGCTGCTCAAGCCAGTCCTCTGCCTCGGTCGGGTCCTCATCCCCCTTGAAGGAGGGGGGCTTCAGCTTCCGGAACTGTCCGAAAAGCTCGAAGTGGCGCTGTAGGGGAGGTGCTGGTGCACCTCCAGGCGAAGGTGCCTCGTGTACAGAAGTGTCGAAGGAAGGTGGGGGCGGCAGGGGCCCATCCCCTCCCTCGTGTCCAGCGCCGTGTCCGTCGTGTGGTCCCACAGAGGACTCCCCCTCTGCAACCCCAGGAGGAGGTGCTCGGGGCGGTGGGTGGAGCTCCCCTCGTACAATATCTCGAATCAGTCTGGCGAGGTCCTGGGCCTGGATGCCAGGGAGTGGTGGCTGGTCCACCGAGACGTCAACGACAGCACGTCCACCTCGCCGACCTCGTCCTCGGCCGCGCCCGCGGCCAGTCTCGCCAGTCCCGCGACGAGGCATCTCCTGCAAGGAGACGCGAAACAAAACGGAAACGTCAAACAGACGGCACCTAACGAAACTTCTAAGAGCTCATGTCAAGAGATATGTTGTGGTGGCTACTCTAGCTATAAACATGTGAATTGGTTATTTTCCAGTCAGTTGATTCACTTCTTGGGATGACCTTGCTCTGATACCATCTTGTAACGACCCGGTTCCCGAGTCCCTACGAGACACGAGAACCGGACCGACTCGACTAATCCCAAGACCTAGTCGTTCAACGAGGAAGTAACCAAAAGACAGTAAAATAAACCACATTCAGCATGAATATAACTAACAGTAAGAAAGTACAGCAGTAAGGAAAGAAACTACTACAGTAGGTACCACCACAACAGTAAAACAACATTTATCGTATAACAAGAACTGCAGGTAAAGAAGGTACAGCGGAAATAAAACTACTCACTAGAACAGAAACAAAAGGGGTACAAAAGGCTGTGGTAACTCTACTGGACCCTTCTCGGCCCAGCGTCTTCTGCAGCCGCCGACCCTGGCTGCTCAACACCTGGTCCTGAAAAAGGTAACGAGTGTAACACGTCAGCAAAACGCTGAGTAGAGTGGCAAACTAACTAAAGGCAACAGTAGAGTGTACAGTAGCTGTTATGTTCTATTACTTCCTTTATTCACATCTTTCAATTTTTCTCACTATTTCATTTATTTCTCAGATCCTTTACTTAATCTCGAATGTCCTCGTGGGAACGATCTTGATTGCAGTCTTTTCCAAAAGTAGAAGTAGCACGTGGTGCTCTCCTGGCCGGGAGAGTCCCCCGTGGTGATCCTACCCTCAGTCAACCACCCCAAGGTCACTGACAGACATAACGGTGACTACGGCACGCGCGATAAACGCACAGGTAGCTAGCCCGCACTGGCACGCGGTCAGTCGTTTCCGTTAACGGGTGCGCCCAAAGCACAGCACGGAACCAGGGCAGAGCCCTCTCAGTAACAGGGGTCCAACCCCTCCACAGTAACCAAACCGGGGCCTTGCCCCTCCACAGTCCGCGCACCCTCGCCTGACTACCCTGGTTTGCCCCAGTGGGCCTAACAAGTCGGTGAAGGAGGCTAGCAGAACCCCGGGGCCCGTGGGGTAGCTAGTACTCTCCTAACACTAGTAGCTCTCCTCGGTACTACGTACACGAGGGCCAGCAAGTCGGTACAGAGCGGCCAATCCTAACCCCGGGTCCCTGGGGTGGTTGGCCCCACTCTGCACTAAACAGGTACAGGTACTTCCCTTGGTACTGCGTACCCAAGAGACAATACGAACAACATCTCAGTTCCATTCCTTTCTCTTTCCAGGAGTTCCACTCCTAATTCCCCGTAGGGTTCCATCCTTTAATCTCAGGACATCTTATGTTTCACTTTCCAGTTTCACGTTCTTACAAACCATGATCTCAGTCATGTTCCTTATTCATAACAGGCAGCTGTTAATTCAATTTACAGGCAGCTTTATATATTCCTTTCCATTTTTCCAAGACTGCAGTATTATACATTCCACTAGTTTTTCCATCCTAGGATTCATGCCATATCCTAGGATCTATCATACAATCTAGTTTTCCGACCCTAGGATTCATGCAACACCTAGGAGCTATCATTCCATATATTTCTCATTCCTAGGATTCATGCAATGTCCTAGGTTCTAGTTATGGTTCCATACTTTAACAGATTTTAATAATAACTTAAGCCACTCTACTAGGTACAACGGGAGTAATGGGGGCGTGATCGGGAATCCCGCGCGCCTCCGCGACTCTCAAGACTGCAACCGAACGAGGCCCTATCACAAGGATCAAACACAAGGAGTGTCTCAAAATAGTGTATAGCTACTGTAGACGAGTAGAGGAATTAATTCTGAAAAGAACGCAACTCGAATCGTGGAAAACGGAGCCTGAACGGGCCGTAAACGGGTCGAAAAAGATGATACTGTGCAAAATCAGACGTCTGAAACTCCCTCCAGACGTCTTCAACGGTGGATCAGAGAATTACCTGTTCAGCGTGGTTTCCCAGACGTCCAGAAGTCTGCGGGGACGTCTGCCCTAGATCCCAGACGTCCGATGGTCCCTCAGGACGTCTGGAGGTCACTCCCGTCGTCTGGTACAACTTCCAGACGTCTGATTCGCAAAAGATGGCGAATCAGCAAACCTGCGCACAGCCAACCCCCTCCCTCAGTACGGTCAGTCGACAAGAAGGAAGAAGAAGGCGGAAACTCACCTTTCAGACGTCTGTATGATCGTACAGATGTCGACCTTGCCGTCTGGCTATCAATCCAGACATCTGATTCTGGAAATTTTTCCAGAATCAGGACCCTGCTTGGCCTCCGCTCGCGACGCCGCCCGCGTCGCGCCTCGCGCTCCTGCTGCTCAGACCGCAGCAGGTCCCTCTCCGCGTCGCTCCGCGCCCCCCGCGCCCTCCGCCGGCCGGCCAAGCCGCTCCGGTGAGCTCGCCCTCACGGCAGAGCCCCGCCCTCGCACGCCGCACCTCCTCCGCGCTCACTGCGGCTGCCGCTGCCGCCCTCGCGCTCGCTCGCTCTCACGCACAGGAAGGAGAAGAAGGAGGAGACGGTGGAGACGGGAGGGGAGGCGTGGCCCTTTTAAGGCCGCGCGAGGAGGAGAGAGAAGGTGGTCGCAGCGCGCCTGCAGCCGCAGAGAGAGAGAGAGAGGAATCGCAGGTCTGCGCGCACAGGCGCTCAGACGAATCTCCCGTGCGAACATAACTGTTCTCCAGACGTCTGGAAACGATCCTGGACGTCTGGTCAGACGTCTGGATGTGATAACAGACGTCTGGTCCGACGTCTGGGCCACCTCCCAGACGTCTTAAAAGGCGTCTGGGGCACGCGTTCGTTACACTATACTACAATTTAACAACAATAAATTAACTATGTAAGGCAGTTGAACATCATTTGTCAACCCACCCAAGGTTTGAATTGAACTTGAACCTTAAGCTTCTATGTGTGCAAAAAGAAATTGACTCCTAAAATGGGCAACTTTATTGAATTTCGAGTTTTCAACAAGACTATGACCACCTCCTTGCCCTATTGACCTAACCCTTCAAATCTCCTTGACTAGGTACGAACTAGTAGCTTTCTCCCTACCCTTTTCTATCCCGAGGTCAACCTCGAAGGATGTCTCCTTGGCTAAACAAAAAAGATTTCTTATTGGATACCTCATTATTTTTGGGTTTTTACGTATAGTTTTTATTTTTATTATTTTAGTTATTTATTTATTTTTAAAAAAGTTGCTTCCTCCTACTATATTTTTCTGGGATTTTCTCCTTTTTCTACACTCATTTTTCTAGGTGAGAATGGCATAAGAGGGGGGTGAATTATGAACAAATAACAATTATCAAATCAAATTACAATTTAAAAGCACAATAGTTCAAACCACAAATTGAACACAATATTTAGTGAGGAAACCCTTCAACCAAAAAAAACCTCTACCTTGACTCTAAACAAGGATTTTTCCACTTGCTACACGCAAGTAATCCACTAATCACTAGTATTTGAAAACGAGGTGATAAGACTCAAATTACATGACCACTTTCTTGTACAACACACAAGAAAGTAATTTTATTTTTCTTTCTAGTAAGAATGGAAATCCCATATCAGGAAACCCAATAACATGTGTCAAAAGATTGGTGTTTACAACAATCCTATAGAGCCAAATGTGTATGTGTAACGTGAAAGTACAAGCTCAATACTAATATACTCCAATATAACTTTCCCTGATAAAAAATAATACATGCACGTGAAAGTAAGGAGTACTAGAAATAAGAAATACTTCTTTTCAAATAATTATGGGCTTGAAAGAGCTTTGAGAGCATTTTAAAAATGGAGCATGGCACTCAGGTAGCTGACTACCTAAATGCTTAGGGTAGGTTCTTAGATCATCTTGGAGAGTGGCTACCTATACCACTCCTTCTAGACCTTCTATAGCTGTGATAACTCGGATTTCACCTACTACCAAATGACGTCTCAGGCTATAGGCACCACATAGTTCTTCTACATGCCTCGGCACTTCTACTCCAAATTTGGATGACTTCAACATGGATATTGAGTTTCCAGACAACATAGGTGCTTTTTTGAGCTTTTTCTGATATTTCTATGGTCTGTAGAATTATTATATTCTACATCATTCTGCTTAGATTTTGATCTTAGAGGGCTACTATTTTTTGTATTGATTAGTTTGTAGCCTGCATAACTTTTATTTGCTGCACTATTATCTATTTCATATTTCCATATTTGACATTTGGTATTATAAGTCAATCTTTTATTTCTCCAATCTAATGCATCATGCATTGCACTTAAGATTTCTTAAAGGGGGGAATATATTGGAGCTACTTGTGCACATGTTCTATCATCATCTTTATTTTAAACTTTTTGTTAATGACAAAGGGAGAGAAAATTTCTATATGCATTTAGAGAGGGGAAAAGTTCACATGCATATATAATTATAATTTTGTTATCATCAAAAAAAGAAAAATATTGATACCCTTGTTTTGATGTAACAAAATTATGTTTTATTGTATAACTTACCATTTCAAGATCTCTCTCTTCTCAAGCTGAAAGAATGACAATCTTCGGGCCTCAAGAAGAGAATTTGTCAAGAAAAATAGTGTAATATTGTAATCAATTAGGTCAATGACTCAATATTTTGTCAATAATTGAGCAACCCATTGTAAATATTGATCGACCTATCTAGTTGATCAACCAATAATATTAAAAAGGATCAACCAAATCAGCCTATCGGTCAAATCTAATTTTCTTGCGAATGATTGACCAATAATACAAATTAATCGACTAATAGTTGATCAACTAACAATATACATTAACTGACCGATGTAACTTTTTATTGACCAATCATAAAGTTTGATTGACCAAAGACGTTTGAACGGAATTTCCAAAAGTGATCGATTTTCACCTATAAATAGGATCCCTCAACCTCATTTCAAAACACGCCTTTTAAAGCAACTCAAAAAGAAAAGGTGCTTTCTCTTTTTTCGTGCTTTCACGTCATTTCTCCAACATTCTTCAAAGCATGACACTCTGTGGCACAAAAAGCTTCGATTTGCATGTTTAATTCCTTCGAGGTTCCATAGGCTTATTCCTATATTATTTTCTTGGCTTGATTGGGACCCAAGCTGTTGGAATTCCTGGAGTGTTGTTTTTTTTATCTTCTCTTGTTAGGTGTAAAAGAGCAGAGGTGTTAGAGGTTGTGTCACCCTCGTTAAAGTGATACGATGTGGATTGGCTAGCTTCACCTGGTCAAGAAAATCCTAAACTAGGAGGCTTAGGTAATAGTTTTTACCCATTGGGGTTTTCCGCTATAAATCGAGGTGCCATCGTGTCATGCTTATTGTGATTTGAATTTCTAAATTTGTTATAGTCTCTTATATACACTATTCACCTCCCCTCTAATGCATACTTATAGATTGTGTAGGAATCCTCAAGTTGTCGTTTACAACCTATCTCAATTAATGTATAGAAGATATCACACAAACTCATGTTTGAAGGCATGTTATTTAAACCTCACATCCTCACTCGATGCCCTATACAAGGACTTACATGACCCCCAACAAGGATTAACCTCATTCCCAAGTAAATATCAACATGGTTAACCCATCTTTCCAAGTAAACACAAGAAGAGGTTAACTCTTGTTTCCGAGATGCAAGTTTGGGTTTGCTAACCTACATAAACTAGGCCTAGGAAGGAGCGACATACTTTTTTGTTTTAGCTTTGAAGTATTTCGATGCTTCATATGCCCAAATTCGACAAGTGGATGTGTGTAGTTTTTCAATTAGAGTCACTAGTAGAAAATGTACTGTTCTCGATCGTGCATTTTTTATTATTCTACCACGATCGATAATAATAGTATTTTTGATTGTTATAAGATGGAATGGTAGCAAAAAATCAAATCATTAAGTTTCCCACCTACTCATAAAGCAGAGTGGTTGAGACTATTCTTGACTGTTTATAATGGTCGAGAATAAGATTACACTCGATCGTTATTAGATAAATGGTCGATGAAAGCCTTCTCAGGAATCATTAATGTTAAAAGTTAATTTTGAAATGCATTCGTCGACCATTTTATCTGAAACAGTTGAGAAAAGGGTCAACGATAGCCTCCTCGGGAATCGTCGATGTTAAAAGTTAAATTTTTGAAATGCATTTTTGACCGTTTTATCTGAAACAGTTGAGAAAAGTCAACCTAAATTGCTCGAGTGGCCCCAACTCCCACCCCCTTCCCCACATATCTCCCTCTCCTATTCTCCTCGCGTGGTGCCACCTCCGACGGTCAAGCCCTCCACCTCTACTCCTCTTACAGCCCCACCTCAGGGATGACCCTCTCCTCATTGTGCAGTCCCTCGTCACGAGCCCCTCCTCCTCTTGCCTCCCCTCGCCGGCGACCACCACCACCTAACCGACCACCCAACCACCACCACAGCCTTTCCCCCTCCCCTCCTCGACTCCCACCACCATTAGCTCGCCTCCCCTCGCCAGCGACCACCACCACGTGATCCACCACTTGACCACCATCCTCCTCCCTCCCTGCTACCACCACCCATCTCCTCCCACCTCCTTCCTGCTGTCAACACCACCACCACCCAAGAAAAAAGCCCTTCCCTCCCCCTATCACCACGACCAACTCATACTCCTCCCACCTCCTCCCTTCCACCACCACCATCTCACTATTTTTTTTTTAATTAGTATGTTTTGATTGCATATTTTAATTAGTATGTTTTAATTAGTATTCTTGAGCAACTGTGCCCACAGGTATATTTATTTTGATTACATTATATTGTGTGAGTGAATTTATGTCAATGAATGTTTTCAAATTATATGTTTTAATTAGTATGTTTTGAATGTGTCAATGAATGTGAATGTGAGGAGGAGGATAAGGAGTAGGTTGTGGGTGGTGCTGGAGGAAGGGAGGGAAGATGGTGGAGGGGGGTACTGGAGGTGGGCAATGGTGGTGAGGGGGGAGGTGGGAAGAGGCAGGTGACACTAGAGGAGGTAGGGGGAGGTGCGAGGAGGAAAGAGGAGGTGCAAGGATGAGGGTCTTGAGGAGGAGGAACTAGAGGAGAGAATAGAAGGAGGAAGGAGGAGGCAAGGGGAGGTGGGAGGAGGAGGGTTTAGAGGAGGGCATGAGGGAGAGGGAGGAGGAGAGAATCGAGTGAAAGGGAGTGGAAGGAGGTTTAAGGTCATGGGTTACGCGATGGGTTTATTTATGGCTTAGAGTTTATGTCTTAGGATTTATGGCCTTGGGTTTAGGGCTACGAACTGAATGTTTAAGGTCACGGATTTCGATTTAAGGTTTACATTTAGGGTTTGGGGTTTAAGATTTGAGGGTTAGGTTTATGAGTTTAGGCATTAGGTTAACAAGCTTAATGTTTAGGGTTTTAAAAAGGAGGGATGGAAGAGAATGGAGAGGGAGTAAGAGGAATATATAGAAGATTAGGGGTTGAGAGGGTGAGGAGGAGAGGGTTGGGATGGAGGGAGTTACTGTTAGAAAAGTAATTTATAATTGAAATATTTAATATTGATGTTTCATTATGATATTCTTATTACAACTTTATAGATATACACACAAATTTAGATGCATTTGATGACAAACAATAGGAATTTTAACCCAAAGGTATAGGTTGTGAGAGAGATAATTATATCAAAATACTTGCCCGTCGAGACTTATGATCATGTTATATGGAAAATGCGGAGTGTGTGTGTACTTCACTTACATGTACAATGCGATGTCTTTATAGCATGCCATAAGACTCGATTGTCATTAGTTCGGTGAAGATCCCAGAATAAAGAGAGTCCTTGAAGATTGAATCACAACTTAGGGTTGCTTCTTGCATATAGCTAGTCTTTGGAAAAATTTTGGTTACATTTTGTCTCTCTTCTCCAGTATACAAACTAATCTTAGCTCCATCCCCGAAGCACCCTTTAGTGGAAATTTAGTTAAGGTTTGTCTTGGGGGGTATGCTAGAGAAGTGCGGGGAAATGCGACTGAAATTTCTCCAAACACTGGTTGCATGTAAGAAGTAACGTTATGATCAAATCCTCAATGGTAAGCTATCAAGTAAAAGTCTACTTAAAATACACCTATTTTCCTTATTTGAATCTAACTTATGAGAGGTTGACATTGACATTTAGGTTAATTATCATGGATAAGTCATGGATTAGTCTGAGGAATTCGAATTACTACGAATACAAGAATGAAGTGATTTCATTTCTGAAATGGCCATTTAATGATGATAGGATGACATTTAGATAAGGAGAATTTCTTCAGCTGATTTTATGCACATGTTGACACTATTTGAATGGGTTTTTCCATGATCGAGACACTATTTTCGAGCATGTGATATGTAACAGTTGGAGGCAACATTACGTAAATTGGATAGGTCATGGTGATCAAATCACAGCAGAAAAGAATTGACGATTTAGAACAAAGTGACAATAATCAGGGAATGAATTAGATGAAATGTTATATGATACTAGAGCAGCAGACTTTGAGGATACAGATGGCGATGGGACATTACGAGATTGTAATGAGTTTTATGATGCAGGCAAGGTAGTAGAGGATCCTATTACTCCTGGAATAACGTCAATGTCAAAGCTGTCATTCCTTATAAATTTGCTTCAAATGAAAATGATGAATAGAGCTACAACGAAATTAACGTCTGAGGTCCTACAATTCATTGGGGAGCTATTGAATAATTATGCTAGGTGCCCTAGGTCATGATATGATGCGAAGAAGTAGCTACGCGGGCTCGAACTGAAATACAAGATTGATGCCTATTGTAATGATTGTGTCCTGTATAGAAATGAGTACTCAGGGTTGAGTAACTATCCCAAATGTGGTGAGGAGAGGTATAAGGTGGGTAAATCAATAAACACAAGAGAGAAGAAACAATCGGAGAAGGTTCTCCGTTATTTTCCACTGATCCCTAGGCTTCAATGCCTATTCATTTCAAGTAAAATAGCAAAATTGATGGCGCGACATCAGGAGAATAAATCAAGAGATGGATGCATCTATCATCCAACAAATTCTTTTGAGTGGAATAGATTTAACGAGAATCACGCATCATTCGCAGAGGAGGCACAAAATGTGAGATTGGGGCTTGCAAGCGATGGATTCAACCCATTCAAGAACATGTATCTATCATATTCCATATGGCCGATGGTCATGTTAACTTATAACTTACCTCCTTGGCTATGCATACGATCCACATTCATGATGCTGACCCTCCTTATCCCAGACCCCAAGCGACCAGGAAATGTAATAGATGTTTATCTCCAACCGTTGATTGATGAACTGAAAGTCCTGTGGTATAGTAATGTTCAAGCATATGACGCACACAAGAAAGAATTCTTTTAGTTGCATGCAGCATTATTATGGACAAATAATCCTTTCAGTTGTACACAACATTATTATGGACAATCAATGACTTTCCAACATATACTAATTTGTCAGGATGTACAAAGGAAAAGTTTGCATGTCCAATCTATATGGATGATACTCATCACTTGAGATTGCTTGAAAGTAAGAAGTTTTGTTATTTAGAGCATTGCAGATTTTTACCCATTGAACACAAATGGCAAACGTCACAATTTAAGAACAGATTTGATGGTAAAGCATGTCGGTATTCATCGAAGAATCCAAAAAATAAACTGAGTACAGGTTCTGTTAGGTTGTCTGGTGTGAAAATCATGGAGACATTGCAACAGCTCGGTGAAATACGTTTGGGTCATCTTTTCAAAAATAACTTGACTTCCTTGCGACATTCAGGATTTAGGAAAAAAAGCATATTTTTTATAGAGCTTTCATATTGGTAGGATTTGGCTGTGTGACACAATTTATATGTTATGTATATTGAGAAAAATGTAATGGACAACATTTTATATTCATTAAACTTAAGAGATAGTCCAAAGGATACAGTTAAAACAATGAATGATATGAAAGTTTTGGATATTCGTCCTGAGTTCCACATTCAAAAAGGTGACTCACACTTTTCAGAAGCTATATACAGTATTACCGGAAAACAGAGTAAAATGATTTTCTCCTTCTCGAAAGACATTCGGGTTCCAGATGGGTATTCGTCCCAACTTTCACGTTACGTAAATGAAGCGCAAAAGAAGATTAGTGGGTTAAAAAGTCATGATTCTCATATGTACATGCAAATCTTATTCCCACTAGCGATACATGGATTAATGTCTGATCTAGTAGTCGATTCATTTTTGGAGATGAGTGGATATTTTAAAGTCATATGTTCGAAGACATTAGATCCTGAATTATTGGAGTACTAGGATAAACAAATTGTAATCACTTTGTAAATTGGAGCAGATTTTTCCACCTGCATTCTTTGACGTGATGGTTCATGTCACACTTCATCTTATGAATGAAGTGAGAATTGCTGGACCTATGCAGTACAAATGGATGTATTCAATTGAACGATATTTAAAAAAACTGAAAGGTTATGTGCTGAATAACGCAAAGCCAAAGGTTCAATCGTGGAAGGATACCTTGTAGAAAAATGTATTAACTTGTGTGCCATGTACATGAATAAGGTAGACAATCAATTTAATCGACTTGAATGAAATTATTATGGAGGATTTAATGGTAATGATGAAGATTTCTTATCCATATTTGACATCGAATGATGGTCAATCCTCTACACTGAGTTCAAGTCCATCTTGAAAATGGACCAACAATTGGCTCACCTGTACATTTTGAAGCAAATTTCAGAAGTGGATGAATTTTACAATGAATTTAAGGAATCCTTTGATCCATCTACACCGAAATTGCAGTTCCTTGATTAGTTCAAGGATTGTGTAAATAAACTAAAGAATATGGGGATCCACGTTGGGTACAGGATTTTGATGCAATCGCTGATGAACCTTTAACATATAGACGTTACCATTCAGGTTACATAATTAACAGATTCAGATTCCGAGTAAGATTAATTGATGGTTTAAAGGACACGCAATAGGTGGGAGTCGTTGTTAGTTGTGACCAAGTATTGATTGTGATAGGTATTACGGTCAAATTGAGGAGATTTTGGAAATGAGTTTCAGGTTTGACCGTAGGGTGGTTTTATTCAAGTGTAATTGGTTTGATGTTTTTAAAATAGGTGTTGGATTCAAAGTTGATAAGAAACACAATTTCTTGAGTTTAAATAAGAACCGTCATATTCTTTAGTCATTAGAACCATTCACATTAGCTTGTCAGGTAGCAGAAGTATTCTACGTGCCTGATAATAGTAGAAATGGGTGGATAATACTTGTTAGAGCTCTATCATATCAACAATACGATGCAAAGAAAACTCCAGACCTAGATGTAGAATCTGAAGCATATCAAGAAATCCCACAAGATGAAGAAGTTGTCCCTGGTGTAATGAACATTGATATATAAGGTAATTTGCTCAAAAAATTAATCTTTAACCCACAAATGAAATTATTAAAGAAATTTTTCTAGTTATATTTTTTGTTATTTGTCCATTAAATTTATGAGTTTTGTTGAAAATCTTATGTTTATTTATTATTTGAAATTGACTTTTAATTTATTGCCTTCTATTAAGGTTTTTCTCATTCATTAAGATTCCTGCACCGTATTCTACATGATGGTGAGGCTCTTCTTCAACTTATGTATAAATTTGAAATTGCTCTTTCCATGTTAGATATAAGGTGTGCCCACATAGGTTTTTTGTGATTATGTGGGGTGTGCCCACTTATATTGTTTTTGATTGTGTGGAGTGTGCCCACAATATATTATTAATGTTATATCCTTTTTTGTGATTATGTGGGGTGTGCCCACATTTCTTTCTTGTATGCGAAAGTTTAATGTGATTAAGAATGTGAAGAGGAATTAGAAGAAGAAGAAGGAAATGGAGGGGAGAATGGGAAGGAAATGGAAGGTGGGAAGGGGAAGGGAATGTGAAGGTAGGAATGAAAGGAAAAAGAAGAGAAAGGGGAATGAGAATGTGAAGAAGAGGAAGGGAAAGGGGAAGGGAATGAGATGAGGAAAAGGAAAGAGGAAATGGAGGAGTGGACGGGGAAGGAAATGGAGGGTGTGGGAATGGAGAGGGAATGTGAGGGTGAGAAGGGAAGGAAAAAGAAGAGATAGGGGAATGGAGGGGGGAATGGGAATGTGAAGAAGAGGAAGGGAAAGGGGAAGGGAATGAGATGAGAAAAAGGAAAGAGGAAATTGAGGAATGGAAGGGGAAGGAAATGGAGGGTGGGAATGGGAAGGGAATGTGAGGGTGGGAAGGGAAGGAAAAAAAAGAGAAAGGGGAATGGAGGGGGGAATGGGAATGTGAAGAAGAGGAAGGGAAAGGGGAAGGGAATGAGATGAGGAAAAGGAAAGAGGAAATGAAGGAGTGGAAGGGGAAGGAAATGGAGGGTGGGAATGGGAAGGGAATGTGAGGGTGGGAAGGGAAGGAAAAAGAAGAGAAAGGGGAATGGAGGGTGGGGAAATGGGAATGTGAAGAGGAAGGGAAAGGGGAAGGGAATGAGAAGTGAATGTGATTTTTGTTTTGACATTTGTTTTTATTTCCTGCTTCTTTTATTTACATTTATTTCTATATTTGTTGGTATAGGATTTTTGAAAAATCACAATATATAAAGAAAATGTTGCCGAATTTTTTTCTACATGTCTAATTATTTGTTTTATTTTTACATAGGTGAACCGGAAGAAGGCCAATAAGGGTGGCAGCGATCAGCCTCAGGCTCAGGCCCCCCGTCAGGAGCCCCAGGCACCCCGCCAACAGTTTCTAAGGCTTGGAGATGTGGCTAGATATCTCTAAAGTCAGGGGAGTGGGGGCAAGGGGAAGGGGAAGAGTCTGATTCCTCCTCCGGTGGATTTCGAGGAGGAGGATCGTGACTACGAGGAGGAAGAGGCATCCACTGATGATGATGAGGAGGATGTTGAGCTAGATGATCAGCCAGAGCAGTCAGCTGACCCAGATCCTTCCTTGCCAGGACCTTTTACACCATGCCCTCATCGTACTGGTATGAAATTTTAATAAATAGTACGATTTGTTTATTTTTTATCATTTAATATTATGTTATAATTTTGTCTTTCAGGTACGTTACGTAGGGGAAGAGGTCTAATGCAAAATAGGGACCTAGAGGGAATTCTGCAGGGGTTCCACATTACAGTTAGGATCACACGACCAAGGAAGTAGAGGGTTATCCTCCACTCGTCAGCCGGCTGGGTGCGCTAATGAAGGTGATCATCCCACTCTCCTACTTCGACTAGAGGAAGGTGCTAAAAGAGCTGAAGAGGCAACTCATTTGAGAGTTAGAGGTAATTAGTAAAAACATATAACTTATTTACATTGCTTTATATAAGTTTAAATTACACAGCAATTACTGCTCTCTTACTATTGTAGGCGATCTTCAATTAGGGGGACGATTCGAATATCCCCAAATATATCCTCAAGCATGCGACCAAGATTCACAAAGATTGGATATTAGAGATGAAGAATAAGGTAAAAAAAAAAACTTTATATGTTTCTTTTTTTCACCATAATTTTAATATTATTTCTAACATTAAAAATATATTTTTTAGTTTTATAAGAATAAGAACCATGATGAGGCATTACACAATTGGCCTCTTTTGATACAGCTGCACATTTGAAAGAAAGCGTGCGAGCATTGGCATGATCCAGCGACGTAGGTAAAAGTATTGTACATATGATAATTTAACTAATTTTGAAGTCAATAAATTCTACCCTTATTTCAAGAGCATGCCTAGACGAATAAGGACAATAGGTTTAGAGCTCCACCAATGACCCAGGTCTTGGGTAGGAGCATAGACAAGATAAAATTCCTATACATAAGTATTTTTAATTATTATTTTCTTTTACTCCTTATAATATTTATAATTTGTTTCAATTAACTCTTTCAAATTGCAGTCCCAAATGCATTAAGGTGCCCAACATGATCGGGTGGGAGTATATGAGGTCACTCATAGCAAGCTGAGTCATGAGGGAAACAAAGAGTGGCTTCATAACACATACCAAGAGAGATAAGTAAGTTAAATTACACAATATTTTTATTTCATTTCTTAATTAAAATTAAATGATATTACTTAACATAATTGAATTTTTTTAGGATAATATGGTCAACTTAATGCATCCTCCTGAAGATGCCAACTCTGGTATAGTTCAGCAGCCACTGACAGTAGAGGAGGCATTCCGAACCGTCATGCCAATCAAGCATGGCGAGTACATGCGTAGTGCAGGTTGGAGTAAAACCATTTCCACCTAGTATAGGAGAAAGGGGGCATCGTCCTCTTCAGCTAAGGTACTGGAGATGAGGAAGGAGATTGCAGCATTACGCCGCCGACATGAGGAGAAGGAGCAGCAAATCGAGGAGCAAACCTATTAAGACCCGTGCCATCAAAGCACTTTTAAGACGTCTGGGACTCGGGCCAGACGTCAGGTCAGACGTTTGGACACATTCCCAGACGTTTGGAAATTAAATTTTGCGTGTGTACGACCCCGAGTGAGCTCAGCCATTTTTCTTCTCTTTCTTCTCTCCCCTCACCGACGACAGAGCCTGCCCCCCCCCCCTGTGCCTACATAAACCCCTCCTCTCCCTCACGCCACCCCACTCCCATCCACCTTCCCCAGCAAGAGCGAGAGCAGCAACTGTAGTCGAGTGCAGCGGAGGAGAGGAGAGGAGCAGCAAGAGGGAAGAGAGGAGAGCACGCGAGCTGTGAAAGAGGGAGCTTGCCGGAGCTGTTCGACGCCGGTCGGCATGCGTGAAGCGAAGCGTTGGGTTGAGGAGGTTTCTCCTGGCGCTGCTGTAGCTAGAGCAGCGGACACGCGGCTGCACGTCGTGGTTGCGCGCAACAGAAAGAAGACGAAGGAGGTTCTGATTCTGGGAATTTTCCTAGAATCAGACGTCTGGACCTACGTCCAGACGACGCAGACGACGTCTGGAGGAAGCTCCAGACGACTGAGAGGTACGTACTGCGCCCTTTACTTCCCTTTGCAGATATGGCCATGCAGGCCGTTCCGTCGAGACTCTGTTGCATGCTGTGTTAAGAGATTTTGTGTGCGCGTGCAGGATTCGCTTCGAGAAGGCGCGGGACACGCCCTCCCACGCGGTTCAGACGTCTGGGCGAAGCACCAGACGACAGAGAGCGTCTCCACACGTCCGGAGGGATAGTCGGACGTTTGGAACTAGGTCCAGACGGTTCAGCAAGATCCTTGGACGTCTAAGGAGCAGCGTAGAGTGAGGTATGATCGGGACCCCTTTTTAAGATGTTTGGAAGATGTTGCAAACATCTAATTTGAGTTAGAGTTGTCATTTTTTACCCGTTTAGGGTCCGTTCGAGGTCAGATTTCCACATTTAAGATTCTGTTCTTCTTCGTATAAGTTCCTCTACTTGTTGGAATGCTTTTTATCATGTTCTGAGTGGTTTCTTGTGGTTGATCTTTGTGTTAGGACCTCATTCTATTGGGGATTTGGGGGTTGCGGAAGCACGTGGACTTGCCGATCACGCCCCCATTACTCCTGATTTTGCGGGTAGAGTGGCTTCCCTTAGTTAATTACAAACATAAATACATATCTGGAATAAATGATAGATCCTGGAGTATGCCATGAATCCTAGGACTAGAAACTCTGGAACGATTGTATTAAAGGCCTGAATTGCAGTCTTGGATGAGTAGATAGAATAATAATAATTGCCTGTAATTGGATAACAGCTGCCTGTGAAATGTAGACTACTATTACATGTAATTCCTGTTGTTTGCAAAAAAATACTAGCTGGCTGTATATAAATTGGAAAAGAAAGATTGGATGTTGGAAACACGTGCTATCTACGAATAAACCTGAAATGACGAAACATAGTATGGCTTGGCCTGAGAAACATGAGCATGAATCCTACGGGGAATTAGCAGTAGAGCTCCTGGAAATAAATAGAATGGAACTGGAAACGTGAATGGGGAAGTGAGCTGGCCCTTGAGTACGGAGTACCAAGGAGAGTGACTGTCCCCCTGTTTAGTGTAGAGCGGAGCTAGCCGCCCTAGGGTTGGGACCTCGGGTTAGGACTGGCCACTTTGTACAGACTCTGTGGCCCTCGCGTATATAGTACCGGGGAGAGCTACTAGTGTAGGGAGAGAGCTAGCCACTCCACGGGGCTCGGGGTTCAGCTAGCCGTCCTACACCGACTTGTTAGGCCCACTGGGCAAACCAGGGTAGTCAGGCGAGGGTGCGCGGACTGTGGAGGGGCGAGACCCCTGTTTGGTTACTGTGGAGGGGCTAGACCCCTGTTACTGAGAGGGCTATGCCCTATACTGGTTCCGTGCTGTGCTTTGGGCACATCCATTAACGGAAACGACTAACCGCGTGCCAGTGCGGGGTAGCTACCCGTGTGTTTATCACGCGTAACGTAGTCACCGTTACGTCTGTCAGCAACCTTGGGGTGGTTGACTGAGGGTAGGACTACCACGGGGGACTCTCCCGGCCAGGAGAGCACCATGTGCTACTTCTACTCTTCGGAAAAGATTGCAATCAAGATCGTTCCCATGAGGAACACTCGAGATCAAGAAAAAGACTTGATAAATAAACCAAGCGATGAAAGAAAGGATAATTAGTTGAATAAAGAAAGAAACTGAAAACAACAGCTACCTGTCCACCTTTACTGTTTCTCTTAGTTAGCTGGTTGCCACTCTACTCAGCGTTTCGCTGACGTGTTGTACTTACAACCTTTTTTCAGGTCTAGGTGTTAAGCAGCCAGAGCCTACGGCTGCAGAGGGTACTGGGCCTAGTAGAGCCCAGTAGTTGTACTTTTGTTGTACCTTATTTTCTGTAGTAGTGAGTATTTTGTTACATTCTTGTACTCTTTTATTGAAATTTTATATTCCTATACCCTTTTTAAATTCTCTACTGTTGCGGTGGTGTGTACTGTAGTAGTTTATTTCTTTACTGCTTTACTTTTGTTACTTTTAGTTGCTTGCATGGTGAATGTGGTTTATTTTACTGCTTTTTGGTTACTTTCTCGTTGGATGACTGGGTCTTGGGATCAGTCGAGTCGGTCCGATTCTTGTGTCCTGTAGGGATTCGGGAATCGGGTCGTAACAAGATGGTATCAAAGTAAGGTCGTCTCGAGAAGTGAACCAACTAGCTGGAAAATAACCAATTCACGTGCTTGTAACTAGAGTAACCACCACAACGTACCTTTTGACATCTGTTCTGAGGTTATTTTGTTGAATGTCGGTAGAATTGACGTCCTTCCTGTTCTGTGTTTGCGTCTCCTTGCAGGAGATGCCTCGACGAGGAGGTAGCGAGGCGGGCCGCGGATGCGGCCAAGGATGAGGTGGGAGGGGCGGGCGCGTTGAGCCTGACACCTCAGTGGACTAGCCACTGCTCCCGGGCATTCAGGCCTAGGACCTCGCCCAGCTGATACAGGATATCGTACGATAGGAGCTTCACCCGCCTCCACGAGCACCTCTCCTTGGGGCTACGGAGGGGGAGTCCTCTATGGGACAGCGAGACGGACACGGTGTTGGACGTGGAGGAGGGGGTGTCCCTCCACCGCCCCCACCTTCTTCCGGCACTTCAGAGCACGAGGCCTCCTTATCAGGAGGTGTACCAGCTTCTCCACTTTAGCACCATTATGAGCTTTTCAGACAGTTCCGGAAGCTGAAGCCCCCCTCCTTCAAGGGGGATGAGGACCCAATTGAGGTGGAGGACTGCTCGAGCAGATTGAGAAGGTGTTTGACACCCTTCGCCCCCTTGTGGAGTGTCACGTGACCTTTGCCACGTACCAGCTGGAGAGCGCGGCATACAGGTGGTGGAGGGCAATCAGAGGTCAGGAGAGGGCTGAGCCGACTTGGGACCAGTTTGTCACCCTCTTCTGCGAGCAGTACTTCCCTCAGATGTGGAAAGACCAGAGGAAGTGGGAGTTCCACACTCTCCGCCAGGGGACGATGACTGTGAGCGTGTACCACATGCATTTTCTGGAGCTATCTCATTTCACAGCGACAGCCGTGGCTACCGAGGAGGAGCACCTTTGGAGGTTCACCGAGGGGCTCCAGCCTGCTATTCGGGGGTATGTCAAACCCCTGAAGCTGCCTACGTTCTCGAGGGTGGTGGAGGCAGCCATGACATATGAAGAGACCAACCCATCCGCACGTGACACTAACAGTAGGTAGACGAGGCCCTACCAGCCAGACTTCTCATAGGGCCGACAAGAGAGGAGGCACGTGGCGCTCGCAGGAGAGCCGTCATGTTTTGTGGGGCCATTAGTGGCCTTTGGGGGCCCTCGACAGGGGCCAGCCGCTAGCACCTGACCCCCGCCTAGACATCAGCAGGGACCCACTGAGGGTGGGAGTCGAGTCCCCCTTTGCTACCAGTGTGGCAGCTGGGCCACATCAGGAGGGACTGCCCGACTAGGGCTGGAGGTCAGCAGATGCTCCCCGCACCGAGCACTGGAGGGCGAGCAGGAGGTCGCGGTTTCCAGGCGCGAGGGGGAGGACAGCAGTCGTGGGGTGGGTACCGGCCAACGACTACCCGTCTGACGCAGAGTGTGGCTGCTTTGTCCGCACCTAAGGCTGAGGGGCATATCAACGCCCTGACACACAGGGATGCCAGAGCTTCAGGATCAGTGGTGGCAGGTATGGTTACAGTTTCCAGCAGACTAGTTTACACACTTTTCGATTCTGGCACCACGCACTCGTTTGTCGCTGCTAGTTTTGTTGTTAGTTTTGGGTAGGACTGTGTGTTGTTAGAGGATCCGTTCATGATCAGAGGTCTGGGCGGTCAGCTATTTATAGCTGTGGAGGTGTACACAGGTTGTGAGGTCAGTGTTGGGGGACACAGCCTTCCCGCTGACCTGATTGTGATACAGATGGAGGACTTTGGCATGATTCTGGGGATGGACTGGTTGTCCGCTTACCACGCCTTGGTGGACTGTTTTGAGAGGAAGATCATCTTCTCCATATCGGAGTTTCCTTCTTTCAAGTTTCACGGGCAGCCAGTGGACGGAGGCTTCAGGTGCATTTCTACACTTCGGGCGGCGAGACTTTTGGGCCAAGGGTGTGAGGGCTTCCTAGCTTGTGTGGTGGCGGAGCCCAATCCTATGGCAGACTTTCAGAGTATCCAGGTGGTCAGAGAGTACCCCAACGTGTTCCCAGATGAGTTGTCAGGACTACCGCCCGAGCGTAAGATCGAGTTTCAGATCTCACTGGTACCGGGGACCAGCCCATTTCTACAGCACCGTACCGGATGGCACCACTTGAGCTGCGAGAGCTTAAGTCTCAGTTGCAGGACCTTCTAGAGAAGGGCTTTGTGAGGCCCAGTGCATCTCTGTGGGGAGCCCCAGTATTGTTCATGAAGAAGAAGGATGGTACCCTACGCCTTTGTGTGGACTACAGACAGTTGAATAGGGTTACCATCAAGAACAGGTATCCACTGCCGAGGATTGACGATTTGTTTGACCAGTTGCGAGGTGCCACGGTATTTTCCAAGATAGACTTGAGGTCTGGGTACCACCAGTTGAGGAATAGGGAGGCAGACGTCTCCAAGATAGCTTTTCGCACCCGGTACGGACACTACGAGTTTTTGGTCATGCCGTTTGGGCTGACCAATGCCCCCGCTGCCTTCATGGACTTGATGAACCGGGTGTTCAGACTGTACTTGAACCAATTCGTGGTGGTATTTATTGATGATGTGCTCATCTATTCTCGAGATCAGACGCAGCACGGACATCACTTGAGGATGATTTTGGACACACTGAGACGAAGTAGGCTATACGCCAAATACAGCAAGTGCGAGTTCTGGTTGAGGGAGGTGACCTTTCTGGGCCATGTGACCTCCGGGGATGGCTTGGCTGTGGACCCAGCCAAGGTTGAGGCAGTGCTTAGGTGGGAGAGACCATGTACAGTTACTGAGATTTGCAATTTCTTGGGACTGGCAGGCCACTACAGCGGTTTATCAGGGGCTTCTCGCAGATTGCACGTCCTATGACACATCTGACCCGAAAGGACGTGCCCTTTTCTTGGACAGACGCTTGTGAGGCATGTTTTCAGGAGCTGAAGGAGAGGCTGACTTCGGCTCGAGTGCTCACCATCCCAGACAGTAGTGGCAGGTTCGTTGTGTACACGGATGCCTCTTTGCAGGGGTTAGGGGGTGTGCTCATGCAGAGGGGTCATGTTGTCGCTTACGCTTCGCGGCAACTGAAGCCCCATGAGCATAGCTACCCTACCCATGACCTGGAGCTGGCAGCTGTCATCTTCGCGCTGAAGACTTGGAGGCACTACTTGTACGGTGAGACCTTTGAGATTTTCACAGATCATAAGAGCCTCAGATACTTATTTGATCAGAAGGATCTCAACGTGAGACAGAGACGTTGGTTAGAGCTCATGAAGGATTATGACTGCAGCATTTCCTACCACCCGGGGAAGGCTAACGTGGTGGCTGATGCTTTATGCTAGAAGGCACCCGCCCACTTGGCCAGTTTACAGGCACAGAGTTGTTGCCTCATGGGGGAGATGGGTAATTGGTGACCCCTAGAGTTACTAGGGCACTGTGGGGCAGTGACTGTGACACGACAGATGAGGCCAGAGCTGATAGACCGCATCATCACAGGACAGATGGCCGACCCATACTTGTAGTCGTTGCGTGACAAAGTACTGTCAGGCGACCTTGGGGACTTCTCCTTTACAGACGATGTGCTGCGCATGAGGGGACGTTTATGCGTTCCCAGGGATGAGAAGCTGTTGAGAGAGCTCCTGACTGAGGCACATGGTTCCAGGTTCACCATACATCCCGGAAACACAAAGATGTACCACGATTTGAGACGTGACTTTTGGTGGAGGGGAATGAAGTGGGATGTAGGTGAATTCGTACAACAGTGTTTAGTGTGCCAGCAGGTGAAGGCCGAGCATCAGAGGCCTGCAGGGCCATTGCAGCCACTTCCAGTGCCAGAGTGGAAGTGGGAGAGCATCACCATGGACTTGGTGGTGGGCTTGCCCTACCCAGCGAGGACACGACACAGTCTGGGTGATCGTTGATAGATTGACGAAGACGGCACGTTTCTTGCCGATCCGAGTCACCTTGGGACCAGCACAGTTGGTAGAGAGGTATATCCGCGACGTGGTACGTCTACATGGAGTTCCGTGGGAGATCGTATCTAATCGGGATACCCAGTTTTGGGCTGAGTTTCAGCAGGCCTTGGGGACACGGTTGAGGTTCAGTACAGCATACCACCCCCAGACGGACAGACAGTCTGAGCGCACGATATAGACACTTGAGGACCTTTTGCATGCCTGTGTACTGGACTGGAGGGGCTCTTGGGAGGAGCACTTGCCCCTGGTGGAGTTTGCATATAATAACAGCTATCACTTGAGCATCAGTATGGCACCCTACGAGGCTCTGTACGGACGGAGGTGTACGGTGCCCTTGAGTTGGGTTGAGGTAGGGACCAAGTGGGAGGTTGGCCCCAGGCTGATCCGGAAAATTCAGGAGGCGATTGAGTAGATTCACAGGCGACTCCACACTGTAAGGAGTAGACAGAAGAGTTATGCAGATTGGAAACACAGAGAGGTGCAGTTTAAGGTTGGGGATCACGTCTTCCTTCGTGTTTCACCCATGAAGGGCTTGCAGCGGTTTGGGGTGAGAGGGAAGCTTGCGCCGAGGTTCGTGGGACCCTTTGAGGTCCTGGAGTGGGTTGGACCCGTTGCTTACAGGCTTGCCCTTCCTCCCCAGCTTCCTGGTATGCACGACGTGTTCCACGTGTCCAACCTTAGGAAGCATGTTGCCGATCCAAGTCACATTTTGAGCCATGAGAGCGTTGAGGTGGGTGACGACCTGACCTACCCAAAGCGGCCAGTGCAGATACTTGATAGAGCCGTACGGAGTCTGAGACGGAAGCAGGTACCCCTGGTGAAAGTCTTGTGGAGGAGCCAGCGGTACGAGGAGGTTATCTGGGAGCCTGAGGCAGCAATGCGGGAGCGGTACCTGGAGCTCTTTAAGGGTACGTCTTTTTGGATCGGCTTTGGTCCTCTTTGAGTTTGTTATGCGTAAGTTGTTCTTTTTCCGCACCCTAGTTAGAGCAAGTTTCGGGGATGAAACTTCCTTTGAGTTTGTTATGTTGTTAAGACCCGTGCCATCAAAGCACTTTTAAGACGTCTGGGACTCGGGCCAGACATCTGGACACATTCCCAGATGTCTGGAAATTAAATTTTGCGTGCATACGACCCCGAGTCTGCGTGCGTGCTGCGCGCAGACTGAGCACAGCCGTTTTTCTTCTCTTTCTTCTCTCCCCTCACCGACAACAGAGCCTGCCCTCCCATGCCTACATATACCCCTCCTCTCCCTCACGCCACCCCACTCCCATCCACCTTCCCTAGTGAGAGCGAGAGCAGCAGCTGCAGCTGAGTGCAACGGCGGAGAGGAGAGGAGCAGCAAGAGGGAAGAGAGGAGAGCATGTGAGCCGTGAAAGAGGGAGCTCACCGGAGTAGTTCGAGGTCGGTCGGCGTGCACGAGGCGAAGCATTGGGCTGAGGAGGTTTCTCCCGGAGCAGCTGCAGCTAGAGCAGCGGACGTGCGGCGTGGTCGCGCGCAGCAAAAAGAAGATGAAGGAGCTTCTGATTCTGGGATTTTTCCCAGAATCAGACGTCTAGACCTACATCCAGGCAACCCGGACGACGTCTGGAGGAAGCTCCAGACGACTGGGAGGTATATACTGTGGCCTTTACTTCCCTTTGTGGATACGGCCATGCAGGCCATTCCGCCGAGACTCTATTGCATTCCGTGTTAAGAGATTTTGCATGCACGTGCAGGATTCGCTTTGGGAAGGTACGGGACACGCCCTCCAATGTGGTTTAGACGTCTGAGCGAGGCACTAGACGGCGGAGAGCGTCTCCAGACGTCCGGAGGGATAGTTGACATCTGGAACTAGGTCCAGACTATTCAGCAGGATCCCTGGACGTCTGAGGAGCAGCGTAGAGTGAGGTATGATCTGGACCCCTTTTTAAGACGTCTAGAAGATTTTCCAGACATTTGATTTGAGTTAGAGTTATCATTTTTGACACGTTTAGGGTCCATTCGAGGTCTGATTTCCACATTTAAGATTCCGTTCTTCTTTGTATAAGTTCCTTTACTTGTTGGAATGTTTTTTATCATGTTATGAGTGGTTTCTTGTGGTTGATCCTTGCATTAGGATCCTGTTCTGTTGTGGATTTGGGGGTTGCGGAAGCACGTGGACCTGCTGATCATGCCCCCATTACTCCCGATTTTGCGGGTAGAGTGGCTTCCCTTAGTTAATTACAAACATAAATACATATCTGGAATAAATGATAGATCCTAGGGTATGGCATGAATCCTAGGACCAGAAACACTAGATTGAATGATAGATCCTAGGGTATGGCATGAATCCTACGACTAGAAACTCTAGAACGATTGTATTAAAGGCCTGAATTGCAGTCATGGATGAGTAGATAGAATAATAATTGCCTGTAATTGGATAACAGCTGCCTGTGAAATATAAAGTATTGTTACATGTAATTCCTGTTGTTTGCAAAAAAATACTAGCTGCCTGTATATAAATTGGAAAAGAAAGTTTGATGTTGGAAACACGTGCTATCTGTGAATAAACTTGAAATGATGAAACATAGTATGGCTTGGCTTTAGAAACATGAGCATGAACCCTACAGGAAATTAGGAGTAGAGCTCCTGGAAATAAATAGAATGGAACTAGAAATGTGAATGGGGAAGTGAGCTGGCCCTTGAGTACGAAGTACCAAGGGGAGCGATGTCCCCCTGTTTAGTGCAGAGTGGAGCTAGCCGCCCTACAGTTGGGACCCGGGGTTAGGACTGGCCACTTTGTACCAACTCTGTGGCCCTCGCGTACACAGTACCGGGGAGAGCTACTAGTGTAGGGAGAGAGCTAGCCACCCCACGGGGCCCAGGGTTCAGCTAGTCGTTCTACACCGACTTGTTAGGCCCACTAGGCAAACCAAGGTAGTCAGGTGAGGGTGCGCGGACTGTGGAGGGGCGAGACCCCTGTTTGGTGACTGTGGAGGGGCTAAACCCCTGTTACTGAGAGGGCTATGCCCTATACTGGTTCCGTGCTTTGCTTTGGGCGCACCCGTTAACGGAAACGACCGACCGCGTGCCAGTGTGGAGTAGCTACCCGAGCGTTTATCGCACGTGCCGTAGTCACCGTTACGTCTGTCAGCGACCTTGGGGTGGTTGACTGAGGGTAGGACCACCACAGGGGACTCTTCCGGCCAGGAGAGTACCATGTGCTACTTCTACTCTTCGGAAAAGATTACAATCAAGATCGTTCCCAAGAGGAACACTCGAGATCAAGAAAAAGACTTGATAAATAAACTAAGTGATGAAAGAAAGAATAATTAGATGAATAAAGAAAGAAATTGAAAACAACAGCTACCTGTCCACCTTTACTGTTTCTCTTAGTTAGCTAGTTGCCACTCTACTCAGCGTTTCGCTGACGTGTTGTACTTACAACCTTTTTTCAGGTCCAGGTGTTGAGCAGCCAGAGCCTACTGCTGCAGAGGGTACTGGGCCCAGTAGAGCCCAGTAGTTGTACTTTTGTTGTACCCCATTTTCTGTAGTAGTGAGTATTTTGTTACATTCTTGTACTCTTTTATTGAAATTTTATATTCCTGTACCCTTTTTAAATTCTCTACTGTTGTGGTGGTGTGTACTGTAGTAGTTTATTTCTTTACTGCTTGACTTTTGTTACTTTTAGTTGCTTGCATGGTGAATGTGGTTTATTTTACTGCTTTTTTGTTACTTTTTCGTTGGACGACTGGGTCTTGGGATCAGTCGAGTCGGTCTGATTCTCGTGTCCTATAAGGATTCGGGAACTGGGTCGTAACATAACCATGCAATTCAGGGATTCTACGATGCAGTTCAAAGAGTCGACTACGCAGTTGCAACATTCGACTTAGACTATTTAGGAGCTCCTGAAGGTACTTCATTAGAGAGGTATTGCTCACCCATCTTTTCATCAGTATAGAGATCCTTGCAACAATGACGATTTAGATGGAGGTGTTGGAGGCGTTGATGCCCCAACTTAATTATTCTATTTTCATACATTACTATTTGTACATGTACTTTGTAGACATTATTACATATATGAAATTTTGATTTTGAATCTCATTTGCTATGTTTTGAATGAATGCATTGGTTTTTGGTTGTGTGAATATATTTATATAGGATTTCTAATGTTTTACGGGTCTTCCACATAGCTAAAACTTTTAATAAAAAAAACCATTATTTTTAGTCATTTTAGAACCGATAAGAATATTCTACCATTGAAATTTGGTTAATTATCGACTGTTATAGAATAAACGAGAAGTGTAACATTCTCGTCCATTTTTATGGAACGGTTGAAAATAATGTCTTACTCGATCGTTATAGAATGGAAGAGCATATTATTATTCTCGTTCATTTTTACTGAATGATTGAAAATAAGGCCTTACTCATCTGTTTAAATAATGGTTGTATAAATATTTATGTTAACGGTGTATTAGAAACGATAAAAAAAACATTCCTCCATGATTTAAAATAGATGAAAAAAACACCCACACGTCGAAAAAGGAGCCACTTTTGCCTCGTCGGTAATGTTGTATAACGGTCGAGAAAACACAACACATCATTCCTCAATCCTTTTTCTCGACCGTGGATTTTACATTGCCGACTATTTTTAACAATCGGCAATAATGAATATTCTTGTAGTGAGTATTGTATTAGATTTTTGTTAAACAATTGTAAACATTGCATATATGTGCTTTAATTATATTGTTAAGTAATACATCCTAAGGCCTAGTTTGAGAACTAGGTTAACTGATGAAAATGGGGGTTAACCTAATTTGGTTGGGAAAATATCTTGACTTGGTTTAAGGGGAGTTAACCTAGAATAAGTTATGTACAAGGTATTGAACATGAATCTATCCACTATTAGTAAAAACACCAACAAGCTAATCTCTTATATGTTCGCCACTACCGAAAACCACTAAAATAAGAGTTTTTGATTTGGATGTTTACCCTCATTGCCCCCCTTCTCTTACATTGTTAAAACCTTGTACACCTCCATTCATCCTACATTTTATGCAAAAGAAGTTGTGTGAATGCATGACTACAATGTCATATCTAATAAATATGATCATTCAAATTTGAAAAGCTAAATAAGCGAACGCAAATTTAATGATTATAACTAGTAGGTTATAACGTAATACAAAAGTAATTTCACTTGCTTGCAGTGAGGGCAATGAACTCTTTAATACCCTTATCCAAGCTCCCATCCACACTTGCAACTTCAATGGCCATTTCCTTGTATTTCTTGGCATTACTCATATGCTCCCCTCTCTCTCCCTCCATCACCTCCTTGATGCGTGATTGCACAGCAATTCACGCTTCTAATTTAGCCATCTTATGCTATTTTCTAACGATAGGCAACTAGATTAGATAGTTATGCATGTATTATGTAAATATTTGCATTTGTGCATCTTATGAAGAGGAAGATAGAGAGAGAGATTGAGCATCCATTCAATTCATTTCATCCATCCATTTTCACCTAATCCCATCATATATTCCACCTAATAAAAGCCTACATTAATTTCCTAACACCTCATGTGTCTATACGCAAAAATCCCACTTCCCTACGGCATTCCCTTGTCATCTTCTATCCCCCCTCAGCTATATAAACCCATTAAGCTTACTCCACATAAATCGTCGACAGCCATACTTCACATCACCTTCAGTCATTCCATCCACCTCCATACACCTCAAAGGCACACACTCACATCCAGCAAACACAACACACACAACCAGCCACTCCTCTCCTGAGCTCTCCTCTCTCCCTCTCTTCCCCTCCTCATGCTCAACACCCTCTCACAAGTTGAGAGGGACATCGAGAACAGAGGAATTCTCTCCTGTGGCTGCATCCACCACAGTGAGAGAGCACCATCGCCCAGCTCCATCGCGAGTAGGTGGGCATGGTGTATTCTCCTTTTTATTTATTTTTATTAGTTTGATTTATTTTGTTTCTTTTTTCTCTTTTTTTTTCTTCAACACCATTGTCAAGCAGTAACAAGCTCTGAAGCTTGCTCTGTTAAAGCTCTCGCGTCGCCGCATGCTCCAGCCCTTCCCCTCAGGCCTTCGCGTGCCTCACGATCCCTTCTGTGCACCTATGTGTGCCTCCCTACCTCTCCAAGCCCTTCACCACAAGCCTCCAACTCCACTTCCTGCGCGCAACTCAACCAGTCGCACTGCACAGTCCAGGTCACCTTTTTGCCCTTGGCACTGTAGCCATGACCTCACGTAGCTAAAGTGCAGTGATCGGGCATTCCTCAGTTATCCGGTGACCACGCGCGCTCTCTCTCCTTCCATGACCCACTGCAACTGGTTGTAGAAACCCTCACCCACCTACGCATCTCTCCACGTGCCTCTCTCAGCACTGCGTGGTGCCTCCTTCAACGCCTGTGCCTCGTGCCCATCTCTCCCCAGCGCACTGCACTCTCCCTCTCTGTGCGCTGCACGTGCCGCAATCCAGACACACATACACACACCCTCTCTTGCACAAACACAGACACATTCACACACAGACATACACACATGCATATACATATATACATACATATATATAAATACATATATATATATATAAATACATATATATTTACCTATATAAACATATATATATACACATAGATAGATGTACATATATATATGTGTGTGTGTGTGTGTGTGTATACAATTTATATACATATACATATATATATATAGTTATATATATATACATATATATACTTGTATATACACATCTATACACATCTATATTCCACTTCTTTCTTCACACATTCACCACATATCTCCCACTCAAAATACTATGCATGTATCCACTTACCACACATTTTATCACGGGAATATTCGCACCAGTTGCGTGTATTCCCCGATATTCGTGCATATCAAGCCTTCCACCCACACTTCCACACGTTCGCTCTACACCCGCACGTAGCACGTAGCTAGGTTAATCTCGTCTTTCTAGATGACGGTTAACCTAGCATTGTGCTACATTTTTATTGAATCCTAGATTCAATATTCACTATCCTATCATCTAGTTATATATACTTATACCTATATATATATATATATGCTAAGTATTTCCATACCTTCTTTTCACATTTCTTTTCCATGTCTTTTATTTTGTTGATAAAGAAAAGACCAAAAAAAAAACCTAAAATAGAAAAGATAACTCTTGTCTTTGCAGGTACACGATCTCGCGTATAACAACACTCATTTTGAACTTGATTTTTGGCAAATCACCAAGGACCAACTTTTGGCAATAGCCAAGAACAAATTTTTGAGGGTGTGCCTCAAGGACAAGACTATCCAAACAAATTATAAAACCAAGAAAAACCCAAAAATATAATAAGAAAATGGAATTGATGCGAGTCATAAGAATTGCGTAGAAACTGATTACCTCCAAACCCGCCTCCCTGAGTTCGACCTTGGGCCTAAAACTGACAAGTTAAAATTTGATTTAGTCCAGGTTAATAGATTTTGATAAACTGTGTATATTCACTTGTAGGTAATCACTTTCACTATACAAAATTTGATGCTAATATCACCATATTAAATAGCCCTACCCACATTCTAGCACGACTTTTCTGGCATCGTTGCTGGGGAGGCACTATCTGGAGTTAGTTTCTATTCTCTTCCTTTGATTTTCTCTTCTTCCACCCTTCTCTTCATGGGTGTTTTTTATTTTTTTTTCAGGTGTACCTGTTGTGAGGAGACATGCAGAGGAGGTCAGAGACGTGGGCAAATCCGAGGCAGGAGTGAAAGCGGGAAGTCGCCGGCACCGCTTGGAATTTCGCCTATGTTGTTGAGGAGGTAGGTATCTTCTTCTTAGCAATTTAGGTAATTCTATCACATTGAAAATATAAAAAAAAATTAAAAAAATCAAAAACCCTAAACAATTCTTCTTGGGATTTCTAGGGGGAGTGGATTAAAATCCACTGTTTGATTCTCTCTATCACCACCACCACCCTAGATTTTTCACATTTTCGCGCACGAAAAATTCAAGAATCTCGATTCTTGATTATTTCGCGATGCAAAAATTATCATTGAGGCAATTTACAATCAATTGTTTGCTACACATTTTTCGCCTCATTATTTCGCATTAAGGATCCAAACTTTGGTTGGGGAGTCTTGGAGTTGATTTGACTCCAACCGCACCATGACCCTAAAACTTGCCTTGATTTGATCCTGGATCTTAACCCCAATATATTCATTTTCATTTTTTCACAATTTGGTCGTTGAGCCTTGTGTGGATTCTTATTTTCGTGATTGGGAACACTTGAGAATTGAAGTGCTTTGGCTCCCTTTCACATTGATTTAAAATTGACTTGTGCATCCACACTTAGAAACTTCCAATTAGGAGCCCATTTGCATAATAGCATGCATTCACTAAACTAAATTGAAGGAGGGTTGTTTGGACTTAGAGAACTTGTATTTCTTAAAAACCCAAAGATTGGTTGAATTGGTTATTAAGTGAAATCATAAAATCCATACTACCTAAGGTTGAAATCCTAAAAGCCATTCACCATCTAAAACCTCAATCTGGGGAGATTTCATCGTTGCATGCTTACTTTACACACTCAAAAATCGATGCACTTGGGCATTACCCGTATACAAAGCCCTTCACATTCCAAAGCACTTGTATCCTAAGACCCTTAATTAAAATTGGTAGTATATTGACCCCATTAAGGTTTGGAGGTCTAACTACCTGTGTGCAGTGCCTACATGCTGGTAAAGGTTCCCGCATGCTATCGGGTGTTTAAGACTAGGGCAAACAGCCTTTCAATCTGGCTCGGTGGTTCCACAGTGCTCGTATTTGGTTCCGTAGGTTGCAATTGTAGGTAACTTAGATCTTTAGGTCTTAGGTCACCTTTAGAGGTTAGGACCTTGATTGTTTGATTTGTCATCAAGTGTACCTATTCGGCATCCTTTCTCTTATCCCCTTCTCTCTTCTCATCTCCCCAATTCTTCCTATGGTAGTGCATGTTTGGGAGGAGGTTATAAAAGCCTGAACTTGTTGAATTATTTGATCACTCTAGAAGGGAAGAATCTGGTGAATTTCCTCCTCCTCTGTAAACATGGTTGCTCTCCCACCCCCAAATTCCGAGGGAGGAAATCGACCTCCTCCAAATCCACCAGGTGGTGGAGGAGCCGTTGACCTATTAACCGACCTCTAGGCCCAGATGGAATTGTATACTAAGCAAATTGAAGCCATTAGGGAACCTTGGAGAAAATGCAGAATCCTCCCAAATGGGAGGAGCCTAAGTCTCTTAGCTCTTATCAGAATCTCACTGTGACAAAGACCCATAGGCATATTCATGTCCCCATGGATGGGGAGGATTTCAAACTAAAATCGAACATAATCAACCTAATCAACTTCCATTACCATGGATTGGCCAATGAAGACCGTTTTCTTCACTTGGAGGACTTAACTGCTTAGCTGAAACGATTAAACCGAGAAATATCGGGGTGCGTATCGTCCTCATAAAAATGTTCCCGTTTTCGTTGCGAAACAAAGCAGTGCAATGGTTGTGCACCATTGGGAAACCTCTTCGAACTTGGGAAGAGATGCGCACAGTGTTTCTCAAGAAATTTTTCCCAATCGAGTACACCAATGCGCTTCGCCGTGCAATTACTTCTTTCACGCAACAAAATGATGAGCAATTTCATGAGGCCTGGGAAAGGTATAATGACCTCCTCAGGAAATGTCCACACCACAGTCTGCCTAAGTGGCATGTAGCCTAGATTTTCTATTATGGGCTAAATGAAACTTTGAGGCAGATTGTTGACGCTTCTTGCAGAGGGAATTTCATGAATAAAGACGAGGATGGGGCGTTCGAACTATTTGAAAATATGAGTGAGAATTTTATGAATAACACTTCCATCGTAGCCTTTAATCAGACCAGCACACCTCGTAGTAGAGTACACGAGGTTGACCTGGGACCTTCCTACACATTCACCGACTTAAATGTAATCGCTCAAAAATTGAATGAAGTCTCCCTCGTTCACAAGAAGCTGGATGAATTTTTGGCCAACCATACCTGTCCTGTGGCTCACACATTGACTCCTTCACCATGTCACAAAACCAATCCCTCCCAAGTCAGGATGATATCTAGGAATCCTGCAAGACCTGCACCCTCCTTACCGAGTGTTGCGCCAAGCAACTCGGTAAGTAATGTGGATTTGGCTTCTGCTAGCCAATATTATGACATGGAGGACCAAGCCTCCATGTACTCGGATGTAGTACTGTATGTGAACTCGTCTTCATAATTTGAAGATGTGTGCACCTTGGGGAATAACCCATATTCTACTACTTATAACCCAGGGTGGCGCAACCATCCAAATTTCGCATGGTCCAACAACCCTCAGCGCCAAAACCCTGCTGGTGGACCAATGCAACCGTCCGCTCCCGTCATCCCAAGGGCCCAATATAATCCTTCGACAAATCCGCTACAAGGCCCTTGCGTGCCTCAAACGGATCACACATCAAGTCCTCTTGATAATTGATGCGAATGATGACGAAAATGTCCAAGCGCCATGAAGAAAACATGACCTCTCTTCAACACCAATTGGCGCAGCAAAATGTTGAGATCAGTCAACTACGCATGACGACTCGATCTCAGAGCACTCTTCTAGCCCAACCTATTCCAAACCCTCAAAATTTTGTACCTCGTGGTCTGCAACCATAGGTAAGACCTTCTCAGGGGCAGGTTCATCAGATTTTGCAAGCTCTGAGTACTCCACCGAGATTTCAGGTTAATCCCGCAGTAGCACATCAACCATATGTCCCTATTGTGAACCCTCTTCCGCCCTATTATCCCACTGGACCTGCGACGTCTAATGCGATTACTACGAGGAGTGATAAACAAACCGTCAATCCACCTCGACATGATCCTGGCCCATCTTCTTCATTACCCTCTCATTCAAAATGCTTACCACATTCTCATGAGGACGATATACCCAAACTAGTTTTAGAGTCAGTCCCTTTCCCTGAGGCTCTACTAAGGGAGCCAAAAGCAAGAGAAAGAACATGCAAACCTTTGATAATCTACGTGACTTATTCAAGGATGTTGAAATGAAGGTTCCCTTGTTAGAGGTGATCGACCACATCCCTATTGTTGCATGTTTCTTTAAAGACTACACTACACCTAGGTGACAGCAAAAGAAAACTCAAAATCTGGTGGTTCTCTCGCCTCATGACAGTTGTGCTATACTATCAAAACTACCACCGAAGTAGAAAGATCCAGGCACCCCTCTCATTTCATGTAGCATCAAAGGCTGCAATTTTGATCATGCCTTGCTGGATTTAGGATCTTCCATTAACCTCATACCAACCATCATGTTTCAAAAATTTGCATTGGGAAATCTGAAACCCACCCCTATTACACTGTAATTGGCAGATCGCTCTGTCAAAATCCCGTGGGGTGTGGTGGAAGACGTGATGGTTAGGGTCAATAGTCTCTATTTTCCTATTGACTTTCTTGTATTAGATATGGAAGTTCCTGATTCGCTTTCTGATTATCCGATAATCCTCAGAAAACCTTTCTTGGCCACAGCCTGCACCCATATCAATTGTAAATTAGGTTGCATTGAGATAGCTGTGGGCTCTGAAAAGCTTAAACTTAATATTTTTAAGGCTGCCAAGAATTTTGATTGCGATCTTATCATGGATGACATGTCTGACAATGACATGGCTGTCAGTGAGTGTATCGAATTAGTTGGGACCTATTCAACTTGCTGCAGCACACCTCTGGAGAATCATCAAGACCTGACTGACCTATATTGTGACATTTCCCACCCCTTCCCTTACCCTTATCTCTTCCTGACCAGACCCCTGACGAGGTCCACTCCGCCTCTTACACCTCGTGGTCTGAGTCATATCCGGGTTGCTCACCTCTGATCTACCCCCTTGAAGATCAGAGTGCCCTTTCTTTCCCGCCAAATCAGGTGGAAGCGACATTCCACACTAGGACCTTGTTCCCAATCTCTGAGGCACTCCTTTCTTGGATCCATCAATCCAAGATGCCCCTCTCCTTGGCCAACCTGAGGGCCAATTTCCTTCTCCCCTTATTCCCTCTCCTGATCCTTTTTGGACACTCTCATCCCAAGATTTTCCAAGTCTTTCACCATCCACTCCTAAGCTTAAAGCGCTGCCTGACATGCTAAAATATGTTTTTCTAGGACTAAATGAAACACTTCCTGTAATCATTAGTTCAAAATTGTCTAGGGAGCAAGAGTGCAAACTAATGAAGGTACTAATTGATAAGGCAGCCATTGGATGGTATCTATTTGTTCTGACTGGCATTAGCCCCTCCTATTGCACTCACCATATATATACAGAGGAGGAGGCTCGACCTTCCCGCGAGATGCAATGACGACTCAACCCTAATATGCGATAGGTCATTAAGAATGAAATTATCAAGTGGCTTGATGCAGGCATCATTTACCCGATTAGCGACTACCCCTGGATGAGCCACATTCATGTTGTGCCTAAAAAGGTGGGTCTCACCATCCGTGTCAATGACAGGGGTGAATCCATCTCTACATGCACTTCGTCTTGGAGAGTGTGTGTATACTATAGGAAACTCAATACTCTACCAAGAAAGACCATTTTCCGCTACCTTTTATTGACCAAATCTTGGAGCGGTTAGTAGGAAATCAATTCTTTTATTTCCTGGATGGATTCTCAGGTTATAACTAGGTGGCTATTAACCCTGGGGACCAAGAGAAAACCACCTTCACCTGCCTCTTTAGTACCTTCGCTTTCAGAAGGATGACATTTGGACTATGTAACACACTAGCTACTTTCCAAAGATGCAGGCTGGCGATATTTCACGATATGGTGGGTGATTTTCTCGAAGTCTTTATGGACGACTTTTCCATCTTTGGACAAACTTTTGATGATTGCTTAGCCAACCTGACCCGCATCCTTCGAAGATGTATTGATGTTAACCTCGTACTTTCTTGGGAGAAAAGTCATTTCATGGTGCATGAAGGTATTGTTCTGGGACATATCATCTCCGAAAGGGGTATTGAAGTGGACATAGCTAAGCTTGATGTGATTGTTGATTTACCCGTTCCTAGCTTTGTCTAGCATATCTGCTCCTTTCTTGGGCATATCGATTTTTATAGGAGATTTATCAAGGATTTCTTCAAGATTTCCAGACCTTTAACGCATCTCCTATCGACTGATGTACCCTTCAACATGGGCCTCGACTGTATTCGAGCATTCACGCAGCTGCGTGATGTTGTAACCAAAGCCCCTGTTCTCCAACTGCCTAATTGGTCCCTTGACTTTGAGTTGATGTGTGATGCTTCTAACCTAGCCGTAGAAGCCATCTTGGGATAAAGATGCGATAAACACCCCTTCGTGGTGTATTACGCCAGTAAGACGCTGGATGAGGCCCAGTGTAATTACACGACCACTGAAAAGGAGCTGCTGGCAGTCATCTTTGGGTTGGAGAAATTCCATCCATATCTTCTGGGCTGTCATGTTACCATTTTCACAAACCACACGGCCATTCGTCATCTCATGCATTGGAAGGATGCAAAGCCTCGATTGATTTGTTGGATCCTTCTCCTTCAAGAATTTGATCTTGAGATACGAGATAAGGCTGGAGCTTAGAATGTTGCCGTAGACCACCTGTTGAGACTAAACCCAGACCATATTGGACATACATTACCTTTAAATGAATCCTTTCATGATGAGCACCTTCTAGTAATAGATGTGGCAAGTGGACCTTGGTATGCAAATATCACTAATTACCTTTTTTCTGGATCTCTTCCATGAGGCTGACCTAAAAACCAGCGTGAGCCTCTCATTGTAGAAGCAAAGTATTATTTATGGGATAATCCACTACTTTTTAAACTAAGTGCTGATCAAATTATCCGTCGCTATGTTCCTGACAGAGAATTCCCCAGTGTATTATCCTTTTGCCACAATCAAGCCTGTGGAGGTCACTTTTCTGGGAGGAAAACGGTAGCCAAGTTGTTACAATGCTGATTCTTTTGGCCCTCCCTTCATTAGGATGCACACAATTACGCTAAGCGTTGCACTAGGTGCCAATAGCTAGGGTCAGTGTCACAACGTGACATGATGTCCTTGCAACCCATCCTAGCTGCGGAGATTTTTGACATTTGGGGAATCGATTTTATGGGATCCTTTTCTCCATCCAATGGTTTCGAGTACATTATTGTTGCTATTGATTATGTCTCGAAATGGATTGAGGCCATTCCCGCGTGCCATGCTGACCATGTCATTACCACCAAGTTTGTCAAAGATCACATCTTTGCACACCTTGGGATCCCTCGATCCATCATTTCTGATGGAGGAAGCCATTTCACTCACGCATCATTCTGGGCACTTTTAAGGAAGTACGGAATCCACCACCGTATCGCTTCTCTGTATTATCCTCAAATGAACGGTCAAGCTGAAGTGTCAAACTAGCAACTCAAGCAAATCCTCCAGAAAATGATTCAACCTAACCATAAGAATTGGTCTGACAAGCTTATTGACGCTTTATGGGCGTATCAGACCGCCTTCAAGGCTCCCGTTGGTATGTCTCCATACAGGATTATTTTTGGGAAGCCTTGCCACTTTCTTGTGGAGTTGGAGCACCGTGCCTATTGGGCGGTTCACCAATGGAACCTCGGCTCAGACCTGTGTGGTTGAAAAAGGAAACTCAAACTCCAGTAATTAGAAGAGCTACGTCGTGAAGCCTATGACTCTGCCTTAACCTTTAAACAACGTACCAAGGCCTTTCGCAACAGTTGCATTAGGTGGAAGGAATTTGAGCCATCACAGCAGCTTTGGCTTTATAATACCCGACTCAAATTCTTTCCTAGAATACTAAAGTCCAAATGGGCTGGTCCTTTCTTGGTCTCAACACCTTTTCCCAACGGAGCCGTCGAGATTGAAGATCCAAAATCTGGGCATAAATTTACGATTAATGGGTAGTGGTTGAAACCATATCTTACTCATGAACCTACCCCCATTGGTGAAATAGTTGCCCTGTTGGAGGGTAATTAATATGAGCCTCACTCAGAGTCCAACTTGGGACATTAAATTCAGTGCTCATTGGAAGGCACCCCAACACCTTTTCACTCTTCACTCCACATCACATTTCACTCACTACACCTCACTTCACTTCATTTTGTTTCACTTCGCTTTTCACCACCCACCATCCACCCTGCTTTATACCCTGTACTCACCCTTGCACCTAAATCTTTACCCATGTCTAACCCCTTTTGCATGCATATAGGACATAGCATGATTTGGCATGGGGGGGTGGATAGGCATCCATAGGATCTAGGTATTATATGAGTATTTTGCAGATTCCTGACCATTATACACATCCATCTATAGTATGTATATATATAGCCTAATTGAAAAATCCCTAAAAATTGAAACAAAAAATTTACAAAACACAAAAAGTTCATAAAAATGGAAAATTCAAAAAATTTCCAAAATGTTTTCAAATGTGTTTAGCTTTGATCTGAAAGTTGGAGCAAAAAAATAAAATAAGTGTTTATGGACATTCAATCTTTGATTTGAAGACTTTCCTAGCCACAGAAGCTTGATTCACTCAAGCTTTGGCTTAATACACTCGAGCATTGACAAGATAGACCAAGATCTCTCCTAATTTAGGACGTATTCTTGTACCTGAGTCACCGGTAAAGGATTTGTTGGTTTGCTTCTGCTTGGGAGTCTAGGTAACTCTAATACACACTACACAAAGTCGAGAAAGACCAGATGAACGTAAGATCCAACCCTAGTGTTCATTAAGGAGGGTGAAGCCCTTACCTATGCGTGCAGGTAGACTCTTTATCCCAGCTTTTAGTTTTGTGTTTAGAAGAAACACTGTTCATCTAAGTTCTCACTCACCAAATAAGTGTGCTCTACCAAATAAAGTTGTCGGAGACATACTGATATTTATTTGCATAAAAAAAAAGAGAAGAAGGAAAGAAAAAAAAGAAGAAAAAGAGAAAAAGTTAAAAAGAATTTATAGAAAAAACACTCTTTTGAATAAGTCAGTATGTTCTCCTGCATCCTGTAAATTCCTCCACCAAAAGTTTTCCAGGGTGTATTACAAATACCTTGTTTCCACCAAATATTCTTTGAGCCACAACGCAATAAGAGTTGGGTTGATTCTTTTCTCATTTTTAAGAGTCAATTCGAAGACATGAGCTAAAGTTGGGATTAACCTAGACTTAAAAAGACGTGAAACCCTGGGACTGAATCTTAATGTTCATCTGGTTTGTCCTGATCAATCACTAAGTACAAACCATAACCTCTTAGCTTTCGAGTTTTGCAAAACCCTCTGAGTCCTAGAAATCACACTTAAGGTTTAAATATCAAGAGTCCTTGTTAGTCGAGAGATGTTATGTTTTGTAAGACTTGAGTTTTGGTAGTCGTCTTTGCAATTGGCTCTTACCATGTCCAACTGATAAACACATTAATGTTGCTTCAGAAAAATCTTCAGCTTAAGATCATTTCTAAATACTAATACCTCATGGAATAAGTATTTTGCTAGGGACTAGCAAAAGATAGGCATGGGGTTGTGATTGCACAGCAATTCACGCTTCTAATTTAGCCATCTTATGTTATTTTCTAACATTGGGCAACTAGATTAGATAATTATGCATGCATTATGTAAATATTCGCATTTATGCATCTTATGAAGAGGAAGATAGAGAGAGAGAGAGATTGAGCATCCATTCAATTCATTTCATCCATCCATTTCCACCTAATCCCATCACTTATTCCACCTAATAAAAGCCTACATTAATTTTCTAACACCTCATGTGCCTACACGCAAAAATCCCACATCCCTATGACACTCCCTTGTCGTCTTCTGTCCACCCTCAGCTATATAAACCCATTCACCTCACTCCACATAAGTCGTCAACAGTCATACTTCAGCTCACCTTTAGCCATTCCATCCACCTCCATACACCTCAGACGCACACACTCACATCCAGCACACACAACACACACAGTCGGCCACTCCTCTCCTGAGCTCTCCTCTCTCCCTCTCTTCCCCTCCTCACGCTCAACACCCTCTCACAAGTTGAGAGGGACGTCGAGAACAGAGGAATTCTCTCTTGTGGCTGCATCCACCACAATGAGAGAGCACTTCCGCCCAGCTCATCGCGAGCAGGTGGGCGTGGTGTATTCTCCTTTTTATTTATTTTTGTTAGTTTTGATTTATTATTTTTTTTCACTATTTTTTTTTCTTCATCGCCATTGCCAAGCACTAACAAGCTCTGAAGCTTGCTGTGCTGAAGCTCACGCACCGCCACGCACTATAGCCCTTCCCCTCACGCCTCCGCGCACCTCACCATCCCTTCTATGCGCCTGTGTGCGCCTCCCTGCCTCTCCAGGCCCTTCACCGCATGCCTCCACCTTCACTTCCCTTACACAGCTCAGTCGGTCACACCGCACAGTCCCGATCACCTTTTTGCCCTTGGCACTGTAGCCACGACCTCACGTAGCTACAATGTGGTGATTAGGTGTTCCTCAGTTATCCGGTGACCACGCGTGCTCTCTCTCCTTCGGTGACCCACTGCAGCCAGTTGTAGCAACCCTCCCTCGCTTGCGTGTCTCTCCGCGCTCCTCTCTCAGCGCTGCACTGTGCCTCCTTTAGCGCCTGCGTGCATGCCCATCTCTCCCCAAGGCACATCACTCTCCTTCTCTAAGCGCTACACGTGCCGCACTCCAGACACATACACACACCCTCTCTCACACAAACACAAACACACTCACACACAAACATACACACGTACATATACATATACACATACATATATATATACATATATATATATAAATACATACAGATAGATAGATGTACATATATATATTATATACAAACACACACACACACACACACACACACACACACATATATACTTGTATATACACATATATACACACTATATTCCACTTCCTTCTTCACACATTCACCACATATCTCCCACTCACAATACTGTGCACATATCCACTTACTGTGCATTTATCGTGGGAATATTCTCACCAGTTGTGTGTATTCCCCGATATTCGCGCATATCAAGCCTTCCACCCACACTTCCACACATCCACTCTACACCCACACGTGACACGCAACTAGGTTAATCCCATCTTTCTAGACAATGGTTAACATAGCATTGTGCTACATTTCTATTGAATCCTAGATTCAATATTCACTATCTAATCATCTAGTTATATATACTTATACCTATATATATATATATGCTAAGTTTTTCCATACCTTCTTTTCACATTTCTTTTCCTTGTCTTTTATTTTGTTGATAAAGAAAAGACCAAAAGAAAAAAACCTAAAATAGAAAAGATAACTCTTGTCTTTGTAGGTACACGATCTTGCATGTAACAAGATGTATTTTGAACTTGATTTTTGGTGAATTGCCAAGGATCAACTTTTGGCAGTAGCCAAGAACAAATTTTTGAGGGTGTGCCTCAAGGAAAAGACTACCCAAACAAATTATAAAACCAAGAAAAATCCAAAAATATAATAAGTGAATGGAATTGATGCGAGTCATTGGAATTGCGTAGAAACTGCTTAACTCCAAACTCGCCTCCCCAAGTTCGACCCTGGGCCTAAAACTAATAAGTTAAAATTTGATTTAGTCCAGGTTAATAGATTTTGATAAATTGTGTAGATTCACTTGTAGGTAATCACTTCCATGATACATAATTTGACGCTAATATCACCATATTAAATGTTACGACTCGGTTCCTGATCCCTACAGGACCCGAGACCGGCTCGCCTCGACTAATCCCAAGACCCCATCGTCTAACAAGAAATAACCAAAAAGCAGGAAAGTAAACCACATTCACATATGCAATATAACTAAACAGTAAAAATGTGCAAAGCAGTAAGGGAAAGTGAAACTGCTATTCCATTACATACCACCACAACAACAAAAACAACGGAAATGAAAGCAACAGTAACAACAACAGTAGCTAAAAGTTTGAAACTCACTACAACAGTAAACGGGGTACAACAAAAAGTGTAGAAAACTACGGCTGGGCTTGACTGGGCCCAGCACCCTCCACAGCCAGAAGCTCAGGCTGCTCAACTCCTGGACCTGAACAGTGTTATGAAAAAGACAGAGTCAACGAACACTTAGTAGAGTGGTATCTAGACTATCCAAAGAAGTAAAAGCAGTAGGTTTAATTCTCCTTTCTAGTTATTTTATTTTATATGCATTTCTTTTTCACCCCTTTTCCTCAAACTTTCAAATTTTCTTGATCTTACATGTTCCTCGTAGGAACGATCTTGATTGCAGTCTTTTCCGAAGAGTAGAAGGTACACGTGATGCTCTCCTAGCCGGGAGAGTCTCCTGTGGTATTCCTACACTCAGTCAATCACCTCGAGGTCACTGTCAAGATGTAGCGGTGACTATGGCACGCGTAATAAACACACGGATAGCTATCCCGCACTGACACGTGGTCAGTCGTTTCCACTAGCGGGTACGCTCAAAGTACAACACGGAGCAATATAGGGCTTAGCCCTCTCAGAAATAGGGGTCTAGCCCCTCAGAACCAAACAGGGGTCCCACCCCTCCACAGTCCGTGCACCTTCGTCTGACTACCCCGGTTTGCTCAGAAGGCCTAACAAGTCGGTGTAGGGTGACTAGCTAAACCCCGGGCCCCGTGGGGTGACTAGCTCCCTCCCTACACTAGTAGTTCACCTTGGTACCGTTTACACGAGGGCCAACAGAAGTCGGTGTAGAATAGCCAATCCTAATCCTGGGTCTCAACCCAAGAGCAGCTAGCTCCGCTCTACACAAAAAGGGGACAGTCGCTCTCCTTGGTACCACGTACTCAAAGGCCAGCACACTTCCCGTCTACATTCCAGATTTTTCATTTAACCACATGAGCTCTACTCCTAATTCCCCATAGGGTTAATGCTCATGTTCACTACATTATTCCGATCCAGATTCCATCATTCATAATTCAGTTCTCATTTATATACAGGCAGCTCGTGTTTCCACAATTCAACACATGCAATTGATGATTTCATAGGTAATTGTTCATTTGTCTCAGGCAGCTCATATTCTAACAGGTAGCTCACAACTTTATTACAGGAAATTGCTAGTAGTTTAACTTAATCATTTATCCAAATACAATCATGCAGTACAATTGGTTTATTCATTTCTCTATCCTAGGGTTCATGCCACATCCTAGGTTTCCAGTTGGATAATTCCACATATACATTCTTATTTAATATGATTAATAGAAGTAGATCACTCTACCAAGCAATCGAGGAGTAATGGGGGCTCGAACCGTAGACCCAAGCATCTCTACGAGCCCTAAACACGTAGCACGTCAAAACCCTAGACCAAGGAATACATCACAAAGGAGGATTCAGAATAGTGTACAAAGGTTTCTAGTACATAGAGAAACTCACAAGGAAACTACAGATACTTCGTTTGTGTAAAACGGATCCCGATCGAACCCCAAACAGGTCAAAAACGTGTCTACTGACCAAAATCAGACGTCTGGGAACAAGTCTAGACATCTTAAAAGATACAGAACCTCTCCTCAAGTCCCTACGGTGTCCTCAAATGTCCAGGACTCCCTTGTGAATTTTTGAAAGCGGTTTTAGATGTCGGACCACTCCTCCAGTCGTCTGGAAGCAACTCCGGTCATCTAGTGGGTTGATCAGACGTCCGAAAGTGTGTGGGAGGGTGTTCCGTGCTCCTTCCCAAGGCTGCTCCTGCGTACAACAGAGTAGCTACCCCAAAATCAGGCCGGCATATCTTCTGCAGTGCGGCCTGCATGGCCGTAACTGCGAAAAGAACGTACCTTTGCAATAAATGTGCTTTTAGACATTTGGTCTTAACTCCAGACGTCCAGAAGCTCCGCTAGTCGTCTGGACTTCACTCCAGACATCTGATATTGGAAAATTTCCAGTATCATAATGCACTTCCAGCGCTCTTCGTTGTGCTCCGCCGCAGCTTCAACTGCTGCAGGTGGTTGAGGATGCCGCTTCGGACTCCCTCCTCCTCTAGCACGGGCCCACGGTGGCCATGCGAGCTCTAACGAGCTTCCACCAAAGCTCTCGACCTCGGCCTCCTCCTCCTCCTCCTCCTCCCGCACTTCTCCTCTTTCTCGCTCACCCTCGCTCTCACGGCAGTGAAGGTGGGGTGTGGTGGTGGTGTGTGGAGTGGAGAGGAGAGGAGGGGAGGGTGGCTTTTTATAGTTGAGGGGGTTAGGGTTTGGGTAGGAAGGAGGAGAAAGGAGAGAGAGAAAAGAAATTCTGCGCGCCGCCCACGCGTAGAGTGCCGAGCGCATACAAAAATTTCATTTTCAGACGTCCAGGAAAGGGTCCAGGCATCTGGACAGACGTCTGACTGAGACTCCAGATATCTTAAAGGCTAAAAGTGGATGGGTCTTTACATTAAATAACCCTACCCGCATTCTAACAATGCACAACTCTATCTCTCCCCTCCTCACAACCCCCTTCTCGTCTTCCTTTGCCCTCACCCCAACTCCCCATTACTTCTCAACAAGCCATGCATTTGTTGGCTGGTCACTCCACTGGGGCATCTTCACCATCAGCACACCAAGGCTCAATGCCTCCAAAGTCTAGCTCCAACTGCAATGTGTCGCAAAGCATCCGATGACTGGATGAGACAGCACGTCCAACTGCGGGCACCAATTGACCACTATCTCCTTATCAGATTCATTACGCCTCTTAAACTCAAGTGGAAGGCTATCCATCTCGAATGCCCTCACCACCCACAAGTAGTGCTTACGAGTATTCGTTAGGCCCCAAGCCAACTTGTCTATTTGGTCCTTGCTTAGCTTGGCAAGGCTACCAAAGGCGATGTAGATGACGGACCGCATTGGTTTCGAGTTGAGCCAATTGATGCAATGACAATTAGGTTGCTCGATGATGTTGATAACATATTGTGCATCACCTTCCACCCTCTTGTTAAGGTACATGGATGGTATGCAAGGGCCTATGGTCTTTTATGCCTATGGAATAATTTGAAAAATATATAGGTGTCAATTTGCATATAAACACTCAATTTTATTTAGCATAAATGTTTTTTTTAGTCTCTAATACACATAGAAACATATCCGCCATCAAAAGGTTCCACGTAATTAATCTTAGATGGGTGTGGATTAAGGTTAAGGTGATGAATGAGAGCCTTTATTCTCCTAAAAGGGAAAAAAATAGAAGGAAAAAACAAGAACAATGGTTCCAAAGCATTTTAATTTATTTTTCAAAATCCATATTTGATATTCTTGGATCTTTTAGTGCAGTCTACACAAGAATTGATCGAAAACTGATTCTAATGAAATATTTGCAAATATATAATTACTCGGCTACTATCTCAGTAGCATTTATTCAGAGGAACAGCTGACACTAATTCCATCTTTCACCCTTTTATCTACGACAGCAGAACAATGAAAGTTCCAAGTAAGGGGCTTTTTTTAAAGTAGGGAAGAAAACTTTTGCTCTACTCCCAAGAGCTATTCTTTGTTATGAGTCTCTTATTATCAAACACCTTGCTCTTTGGAAGGATCAAATACTTTATTCATATATGGTTTGGAAAGCACACTTACCTCAGGTTCGAGCTCGTGGAATGTGTTGAATAGCACAACATCTGCTCTGTCCAAGTTGGAGAATTGCCGCAGCAGCATGCTCTGGTATGTCGCGTACGGCCCCACCGACACCAAGAACGAAGGTGCATCGGTAGGATCCAACAGCGAAATCCGTCCATCGCAATCGGTAGCGACAATTCCGCCGCCAGCCCGCACCTATGGACCTCGTTGTACCAGCCACATACGGTGCACGGCTGGGTGAAAAAGGCAGCAGTCCACACCTTCCTTTCGTGGGCCAGGTCCATGGCCCACCAGAGGAAAGGGCCATACGCCATGCAATCGACTGCGACCCCCTCAACGGTGAGCCGGTCGTTTGTATGCCTAGCCGTCAGAGATCTCAACTAGACGAATGTCTGGAGGGTCAAGAACGCTCTCTGAGGCATTGAAGGAAACGGAGCCGATTAAGGCTCGGGGTGACCTGATGAAGACGGCGCCACACGAGACGTTTCGCGAACTATAGGACAGGATTGATGTGTCCTTGGGCTGGGTAAGGCAAGAGGAGGACATGGGCTTTGTGAGCTCTCTCCAAGCTTTTCATCTTCGCTTCACTTGTTCTCGAACTTCTGTGCTCCGTGTTGCATATGATGTTGTGCTAGAATCCAAACCAACTTAAAACCAATTATGTCACAAACAGTAATCAGGCTGTAATTTTCAATAATATAAATAATCACCATTGACTGCGGAGACGCAGTTGGGATGTCTACTGATGGCCTGCAAAAGGACGACATAAATGCCAACAAATTTTCATGGGAAATTTATCACGTGACATCGTTTGATCATATATATGAATGATGTCCTATACTTTCCTATCAAAATAGATGCCTCGTAGATCACGTAAAAATCCACACCTTATTTCATTGTCATCTTTAAAATAATTATGCTAACATCAACCAGTGACATGGCATAACCCGAGTGAGCATCCAATCTTCGATGCGAAAGTATCCTCGCAGACGATTCCGTCCCTCTCAATGGCAATGTTTTTTTGTTTTCAATGAAATAAATATTAGATTAAAAAGGGAAGAATCTACCATAAAAGGATTGACCTCCACAGGAGAAGGGAGAGAAGGAGAAGTTTAGCATCCTCAAAAGGAAAAAATTATGTCCCGTAGAAATAGGGAAAGATCAAAACACAGTGGGGCTATTTGGTTGGTGAAATAGAGGAGGAATTAAGGGCAAATGCTATGCTTGGAAGCTTTTATTCTGACGTTGGTGGATTTTGAAATTGGGGGGTGAATTCTAGAATAAACGACTTCCGTTGAAGAGGTGAAATTTGTTTATTCCACTAGTTTCTTCCGCATCTCTCTTCTCCCTCTCTCAGCTTCACTACATAAAATTCGTTTATTCCTCCTACCAAACACCTCAAGTGGAATAAATACTTCTAATTCTTTGATTTAACAACAAACACAACCAAACACTTAAATGGAATAAAAACCTCTAATTTCTCATACTCTTTTACATCCCTTTTTTATCCCTCATACTTATCCCTCCAACCAAACAGCACCAGAAAGAAAAGATAAGAAACGAAGGAAAAATAAAAAGAAGCATCCCGTGTACGAGAACCAATCGAACTCCATCAAGACAAGAAGAAGAGCAACATCACGCTCGTTGATACAGCAGCGTCAACGAGATAAAATCTCGAAGAACCGCGTTAACGAGAAAATCGAATAAATTGATGCCTGACTCATGTCAGAATTCTCCGCCGTAATGGGCATGAGGTCACACGTAGTCTCAAACAAAACTAAAATTAAACTAAAAAAAACAAGAAAAAGACCAATCTACTCCAAAAAATCGAAACCTTCCGTTGCGACATCTGACCGCTGACCGCACCTCCGAACCGACCGCTGGCCGTGCCTCGACCAATGCACGTTGTAACAAGATTGTCGATCACACACCGCCGCATGATTGCCGATCGCACCCATGAATCGACCGTCGGTCGCTCCTTGACCACCGATCTCACGCTGCAACACGACCGCTGCCATCGGCCATGACCGCTACAACCACACGACAACCACTGTGACCTCCACAAACACTACAACCACCTTGACCACGACTGTCGTAATCAATCCACACGAGTGATGAGAGACAATACATGTCAAGGAGAAGCTCCGATCTACGAAAAGGAGTAGTCCAAGGGAGGAGGAGGAGGATCCAGAGGTTGGGGGGAGGGGGGGACCCCAATCGGCCGAGGATAGTCGATGGGGCCTTAGCTAAACCTAGGCCCTCTTTTTTTTTTTGTTTGTCCTCTGGAGGGGGAGAGGACCGGCGCACAATCGTTAAAGATCCCCTCTCAAGGGCAATGTTGTGTCCCTACATACGTGGCCTGTTGGATGGCCGGTTGCTTTTCGCGGTGGGATGAAATAACTCGTAGTACACAATGGGCCCATGCCAAGTCACGAGACAACGAAACCACTCCAACTAGCACTCCATCTGTCTCGTTCCATCCACCGACCTGTTCCGAATTCCGACGCCTACCCTCCTCTTATCAGATTATTATACACCTCCGCAACTGACCACGTTTGCGATTTTTTTTTTTTTCCAAAATTGGCACAACTCTACTCTAGTTCAATGGAAAGAGGACAGGTTTTGGGTATGCGACTTGATTGAGCTCCCTCCATATTTGGACCAGCTTATACAGGTCCTTCTATGCCTAATTGGAGGCGGTGAGACGTACGCCGAGGAAAGCAAGGAGGTTGGTGCCGCCGCTGCTTTTCGATCGCTTGATATCGATGTACGACGCTATGTGGTCCGGCATCGTGGAATCGAATGGGCGAGACATTGGATTCTTTACGTAATGGCAACCCACACACGCCTGCAATATTTTACGATGGAAACAAAATCTGTCTGTCTGTCTGTCTGTAATCACCCTCGAGTCCCCTCCGTCGCGCATATTCCTCGCTCCCAATAAGTAATCATGGTGCTCATCAACCAGTAGACTGAGGATATGTTGGTTGTGCCCTCACGTCGACGCAGATGCAGTTCTACCACGGTGGTCCTCGACCTCATCATCGAGGCCAGAATCCTATGCGCAGCTAGGTGGACTTTGTTAACTTAAGACAAAACATATTAAATAAAATAGTACCTTTGCTGATCACAGGTAATTAAACTCATCCAAATAACATTACTAATTACATAAATAAATATCAAAATGCACATCATGTTACAAATTTATTACATCAACTACTTACTAATATTAATTGCATATTAATAATCACCTACATAATATAATACTCAAATATATATAATAACATATTATTTTAATTACTTACAAATAATTACACATTTACCGTACTTCCTCCGGTAGTACTTACATAAATAATCAACAATATACAATTATATAAGACAATCAATATAACTTCCAAAACCACATTTATATTTAAAAATATTATCCTAACTTAACTATCAATGGTTAATTTTATCTTTCTAATATTACTATCAAGTAAACGCAATGAGTTGAGATGCGACACTGTGGTCTGATGTGGATAGTCCACGTATGATTCACTTGAATGATACAATATTTGCTTTGAAAGTATGTACACCTAAAATGACCCGCTATCCTTTTGGGTTATTTAAGATATTTGGATTAGCTTTCAGACGTCTGGGTGGAGTGTCGGACGTCTGAAAGTAAAAAGAACTACACCTTCTTTCTTTTCTGCGCACGCGCTGCACGTGTATTCCTCTCCCTCCTCACCCCAAATCCTAACCCTTTACCTATTTAAACCCCCACCCCTACGCCACTCCCTCCATCCCCACCAACCACCACCTTCATCCTTCCCTCCAGCCGGCCGCCACCAGCGTGGCATGTGGCGAGGAAGAAGAGAGAGAGGGACGGGAAACGGAGGAGGAGGAGAGGGGAGCACGAAAGGAGGAGCTCGCGAGGGAGCCACGAGAGCGTGGAAGGAGCTCGAGGGGAGGACCTCAGAGGAGCTCGTACGCCAGGAGGAGCTCATGAAGGTGAGCTTCGCAGCCTCCTGAAGCTACCAGCGTCACAGCTGTGGGCGGCACGTACGGGTTCCGCATAGAGAAGAAAGCTCGCGGAAGTTCTGATACTGGATATTTTTCCAGTATCAAACGTCTAGAGCACATCCCAGACGTCTGGAATAGCAGAAGGACGTCTGGAGCTGAGGTCGGACGTCTGAAAGCACGCTCAGTGCTAAGGTACGTGCTTCTGTGCGGTTTACGGCCATGCAGTCCTGAAAGGAGGTAGCTCAGGTACAGCGAACACGATCTTCCTCCCGAAATAGTTCACCAGGGCGTAATAGGCGGACAACCAGTCCATCTCCAAAATCACGCTGAAATCCTCCATCTGGATCACAATCAAGTCAGCGGGAAGGTTGTGTCCCCCGATGCTGACCTCATAGTCCGTGTAGACCTCCTCGACTATAAACAATTGGCTACCTGGGCCTCTGATCACAAATGGATCCTCTAACAAAACACTGTCCTATCTCAGACTGACGGCAAAACTCATGGAAACAAAAGAGTATGTAGCGCTGGAATCGAAAAGTACGTACACTAATCTGCCAGAAACAGTAACCATACCTGCCACCACAGATCCTGAAGCCTAGTGTCTCTGTGCGTCAGGGCGTTGATGCGCCCCTCAATCCTGGGTGAAGAAGAAGCGGCCATGCTCTAGGTCGGGCGAGCAATAGCTGGTCGGTACCCTCCTCGTGATTGCTGCCCTCCTTCACGTGCCTGGTAACCACAACCTCCAGATTGGCCCCCAGTGCTCGATGTAGGGAGCATCTGCTGTGCTCCAGCTCTTGGATGGGCAATCTCTCCTGATGTGGCCCGGCTGGCCACAATGGTAGCAGAGAGGGGCATGACCTCCTCCCTCAGTCGGTCCCTGCTGGCGGTTGGGTGGGGGTATGGTGCTAGTAGCTGGCCCCTGTTTGGGGCCCCCAAAGGCCACTAGTGGCCCCATAAAACGGAACGACTCTGCCATGGGCACCGTGTGCCTCCTCTCTCGACGGCCCTGTGAGTGCTCAAGCTGGTAGGGCCTCTTCCGTCCTCCATCAGTGTCTCGTGCGGTCGGGTTGGTCTCCTCGTAGGTCATGGCCACCTCAACCACGCAAGAAAAGGTAGGCAGCTTTAGTGGTTTCACATACCCCTGTATCATCGGTTAGAGCCCCTCTGTAAACCTTCACAGGCGCTCCTCCTCGGTAGACACCATTGTCGGGGCGAAACGTGACAGCTCCAGGAAACACGTACAGTACGCACTAACCATCATCGTCCCCTAGCGGAGAGTGTGGAACTCCCGCCTCCTCTGGTCCCACCAGGTCTACGGAAAGTACTGCTTACAGAAGAGAGCCACGAACTGGTCCCACGACAGCTCTCTCCCCTCCTGGCCTCTGACTGCCCTCCACCACCTGTGGGCTATGCTCTCTAGCTGGTACGTGACGAAGTCCACGCAACACTCTGCAGGAGGGTAGAGGGTGTCAAACACCTTCTCCATCTGCTCTAGCCAGTCCTCTTCCTTAAACGGGCTCTCATCCCCCTTGAAGGAGGGGGGCTTTAGCTTTCAGAACTATCTGGAAAGCTCGTGGTAAAGCTGCAACGGGGCGACTGGTACGCCTCCAAGCAGGGAGGGCATGTGCTCAGAAGTGTCTGAGGGTGGTGGGAGTGGTGGAGGATCACCCCTCCCCCTCTTGGCTCGTTCAGCCACACGGCGGCTCCCCTGTCTCACATAGGACTCTCCCTCCACATCCTCAAGGAGGGGTGGCTGAGGAGGAGGCTGTTGAATCTCCTTCCGCACAATATCCCGGATCAGCTGCGCAAGGCTCGAGGTTTGAATGCCTGGAAGAAGGGGTGGACCGACTGCTGCCTCTGGTCCGGCATGTCTTCCCCTGTGACCACGCTCACTCCCGCGACCACGACCCGCCTCGGAAACTACCCGACGAGGCATCTCCAACAAGGAGATGAAAAGAAAGAACGTAAACTGTCGGTGATTCCAGGTTATATCAAGAAGAAAGATGACTCGAAATGAATGTCACGGAAACACGTTGTGATGACTATCCTAGCTATATGCACGTGTGTGGTTACTTCCAGACCATTTAGCTCATTTCTCGGGATGACCTTGCTCTGGTACCATCCTGTTATGACCCGATTCCGGTTCCCTACAGAACCAGAGATCGGCTCGCCTCGACTAAATCCAAGACCTAGTCGTCCAACAAGAAGTAACCAACAGCAAGAAATAAACCACAACCATGCATGCAATATAGCTAAGCAGAAGAAAAACGAGACAGTAAAAGTACAACAAGCTGAGAGCCTCAACGAAACATGCCATCACAACATAAACAGTGGAAAGGAAAGTTAAATATAACACGCTAGTAGATATGCTAAGTACTCACTACAGAGGTATAGAAACAAACTGCAAGGAACAAAAGAAAAGAGCTCTGGTACACAATGACTGGGCTCGGCTGGGCTCAGCACCCTCAGCAGCTGGGAACTCGGGCTGCTCACCTCCCTGACCTGAATAAGGGTACAACAAGAAATGAAGTCAGTGAATACTGAGTAGAGTGGTGGTTATACAATTTACATGCAGCTGATTTTTAAACAAGCAATTACGTTTAATTCTTATTCCCATTTATCTCAACTAGGTATTTCAGATTATTGATTCCACACAGGATCCATGTATTTCTTGATCTTTCATGTTCCTCGTGGGAACGATCTTGATTATAGCCTTTTCCATGGTGTAGGAGGTACACGTGGTACTTTCCTGGTCGAGAGAGTCCCCCTGTGATAGTCCTACATCCAGTCAACTACCCCAAGGTCACAGTCGCGACGTAGCGGTGACTATGGCATGCACGATAAGCGCACGGGTAGAAACCCCGCACTGGCACGCGATAAGTCATTTCCTCTAATGGGTACGCCAAAGGTACAGCACGGAACAGCACAGTGCCTTGCCCTCTCAGAACAGGAGTCTCGCCCTTCAGAACCAACCAGGGGTCTCGCCCCTCCACAGTCTGTATACCCTCGTCCGACTATCCCGGTTTGCCCAGAAGGCCTAACAAAGTCAGTGTAGGGTGGCTAGCTTAACCCCAGGTCCCGTGGGGTGGCCAGGTCCCTACACTAGTAGCACGCCTCGGTACCACGTACTCGAGGGCCAACAAGAGTCAGTGTAGAATGGCCAATCCTAACCCGGGTCCCAACCTAAGGGCAGCTCCGCTCTACACTAAAAGAACCACTGTGCTCCTTGGTACCACGTACACAAGGACCAGCTCACTTCCCGTCTACATACGAAATTCCTTTCCATATCCAGGAGTTCTCCTAATTCCCCGTAGGGTTCACGCACTATATTCGTTCCATTTATCAGTATTCAGATCTCATGGTTCATAACTTGTTCCTCATCCACATACAAGCAGCCGGTGTTTTTACAATTCAATTCTCAATCATATACATGAAACTTGTGGTTTCATAGGTCAATTTCTCATTCACATACGGGCAACTCATATTTTAACATGCATCTCAAGTAAACGGAGTAGCTCAACCATTCTTATTTGTTTTTACCCTATGGTTCATTTCTCATCCTAGGGTTTATTCAAGTATTCTAAACATGCTCTTTCATTGTGTAAATCTTAATGTTATAGTAAACCACTCTACCAGGAAACACGAGAGTAATAGGGGCTTGAATCGCAAACTCAGGTGTCTCTGCGAGCCCCAAACACGCAGCAGACTGAAACCCTATACCAGGGAATACAACACAAAAGAAGAGTTCAGAGCAACGTATAACAGACTCTAATACGTAGAGCAACTCAAGAGGAAAACACAGGCATTTCATTTGCGTAAAATAGACCCTGATCGGACCCTAAACGGGTCAAAAACATGCATACTAGTAAAAATCAGACATTTGGGAATAGTCCCAGATGTGTAAAAAGACGTTAGTCCTTACCTCGTGTCTTCTGCGGTATCCTCAAGCGTCCGGATCCCTCTGCAACCATTTGAGGGCAGTTCTAGACGTCGAACAAAGCCTCTGGTCGTTTGAAAGTACCTTCGAACGTCTGGCAATGCAGTTAGATGCCTAAAATCACCTCAAAGTGCGCACCCTATTCCTTCCCGACTCTCTGGACTTGCGTGCAAAGTACAGACCCCATTTTTAGCTCATGCATGAGTCTGCATGGGTAGATCTCAAGCAGCACGACTTACCTTAGCACCCAACGTTCTTTCAGACGTCCGGCTCTAGTCCCGGACGTCCTGCTGCTACTACGGATGTCTGGTCGATGCTCCAAACATCTGATACTAGAACTTTCTTTTTTTTTTTGAAACAAAAAGGAAAGCTATAATCTTACGATAGCAATTCGGAGTGGTATATTATATAAACAAGTAAGAGGAATTACAAAAGAGATCCCCATGTATGTATGAGGGGCCAGCACTCTCTTACAATTCTTTCACAGCACACTGGTCTCTCCTGAAAAAGTCTCTCATTTCTCACCTTCCACACACACCAGAGAGTGACAGCCATGTGTACATGTGGCTTCCCTCTCACACCAAGCCCATGCCATATGGAACCCCAATTTGGCAGCAGCTCCTGACATGTCCTCCTCCAAATAGCATCAGTGACAAGGCAAGAAGAGAAGATATGGTTTGTAATGTCAGTATGCATCCCACATAAGTAACAAACATGATGATTAATGCCTAACCTTCTATGTCACAAATCACCTGTGATCAATCCATCTCTCCTACAAAGCCACAGAAAAATTTGTACCTTAAGGGGAATTTTCAGCAGCCAAATCTTCTTATCAATGAAATCAGTTCCCCCCACTCCCATGGTTTAAGATTCTATTATAGCCACTTTGCACATTGTAAATCCCCTCCCAAAGGTACTTATCCTCCACACCAGTCCTTGGCCTAAAGCTCTCAAGGTCTGATAGCAGCTTCCTCCTTTCTTCCCACAATCGGGTGCCCCTCCTGTTGGATTCCTCTTCATGTAGATTCCAACTGCAGCTGTTGCAAGACCAAAACCTGCTGACAGTAGCTTCCTTGTCAAATGTTGCAACAAAGGCCCTTGGATAGAGCTCCTTCAACACACCCAGCTCTGACCAGCCCTCCTTCCAGAAGCTGAAGGCCCTACCATCCCTAAGAGCTGACTGCAGCAAGTGGAAGTGATCAGCCAATGCTCTTGTCACTGATTTTTAGAAAGGAGAAGGCCTGCTGGGCTGAAGCCTGGACAACACACTATTGGAAGCACCATAACTATCTCTGATTGGGACAATCCATGGCTTCAAGTCTCCTTGCAAGAGTTTAATTGCCCACTTAAGTAGCAATGCATCATTGAAGTGCTTCAAGGACTTAATCCCAAGTCCACCCTTATCTTTTGGTTGGCAGATCTGCTCCCATTTGAGTGGCTACATGAATCTGCCCTCATGTTTAGCTCCCTTCCAAAAGAACCTTTTTCTCAAAACATCCAACCTTTTCCAAATGGAATTAGGTGCTTTAAATATGGAAAAGTAGAAAATAGGTATGGAGGAGACCACAGAGTTGAGGAAGATATGTCTTCCACCTTTGGAGAGGAAGCTACTATGCCACCCATCCAATTTCACTGAAATTTTGTCAAAGAGGCAGCTCCAATCTCTCTTTTTCATTCTAGAACATCTCAAAGGTAGCCCCAAGTACTTAATAGGAAGACTGATGCGGGGGGTCCCCAAAACAAAAGCTAAAGCACCTTGCTCCCCCTTAGGTAAGCCAAAGCAGACCAAACTGGACTTGTCCCTATTCAGCCTCAGGCTAGAGAGCTCAGCAGAACCCCTCTGCGATGCTACTCTCCTTACAGCACCGTCCGCAGTGCACCGCAGTAGCTTCAACAGCTGCAGAGGGTTGGGAGGCCGCCTCCCCAAGCCCCTCCTCCTAGCGCGCGTGCCTGCTGCCGGCCACACGAGCTCTGCCGAGCTTTGTCGAGCTTCTACCGAAGCTTCCCCGAGCTTCCGCCAAAGCTCCTCCGAGCTTCGCGCGAGGCTCTCCGACTCTACACGAGCTCCCCGAAGGTCCACCAACCTTGGTCCTCTTCTCTCGTGTTCTTCCTCTCTCTCCTCGTTTTCTCTTGGTCACCCTCTCCCTCTCTCTTTCCCTCGCCGATCCTTGCTCGGCCTTGCTCCTCCTTGCTGTAGCAGCACGGGGGTGTTCGGACAGGGAGGTAGTGGTGGCTGGTGGTGAGGGTGGTGAGGAGAGGGGGGTTTAAATAGGGTTGGGAGTTAGGGTTTCGGGTGAGAGGCGATAGGAGAGACAGAACGTCCGTGCGCCGCGCGTGGAGGGAAAATAAGTTTTGATTTTTCCCACTTTCAAACGTCCGGGCCTGTGTCTAGACGTCTTATCCAACTAAAAAGGCAACGGGTCATTTCATGCATTGTCAGTTAGAAAATCATGAGCTGCTTATTTTAACAATTTGACCAGAAGTGTAAATAGAGAGATCCAAAAGTTTGGAATATGAAACGAAAGGAATACGAGCATGAACCCTACGAGGAATTATGAGGGAAACTCCTGTAGGTAGGAAGTGAGCTGGCCCTTGTGTACGTGGTACCAAGGAGAGCCACTGTCCCTTTTGTGTAGAGGGGTACTAGCCGCCCGTTGGGTTGAGCCCCAAGGTCAGGCCTAGACACTCTACATTGACTCCATTGGCCCTCGTGTACGTGGTACCGAGGTGAGCTACTTAGTGTAGGGAGGAAGCTAGCCGCCCTAGGGGGCCTACGGTTAGGACTAGCTACCCTACACTGACTCTTATTAAGCCCACTAGGCAAATCGAGATAGTCAGATGAGGGTACACGAACTGTGGAGGGGCGAGACCCCTATTCTGTTCTGAGGAGCGAGACCCCTGTTCTGAGAGGGCAACGCCCTGTATTATTCCGTGTTGTACCTTTAGGCATACCCATTAGCGGAAACGACTAACCGCGTGCCAGTGCGGGATAGCTACTCGCATGCTTATCACGCGTGCTGTAGTCACCACTATGTCGTGACCGTGACCTCGGGGTGGTTGACTGGGTGTAGGACTACCACGGGGGACTCTCTCGACCAGGAGAGCACCACATGTACCTCCTACATCGTGGAAAAGACTACAATCAAAATTGTTCCCGTGAGGAACAAGCCAGATCAAGAAATGATTTAAGTGAATAAAGGAACAATAAATTAGAAGTACTTGGTTGAAATAACTGAAAATGGATATTTACTTAATTGCATTAATTAATAGCTTATCTTAATTACATGTACATGGCTAAATTACCACTCTACTTAGCGTTTGCTGACTTCGAAAATTTTTATAACCTTGTTCATGTCAAGGAGTCGAGCAGCCAGCACCACTGACTGCAGAGGGAGCTGGGCCCAGTCGAGCCCAGCCTTAGCTACCTTTCTTTCTGCTTTCCAAAGCTGCTGTTGTAGCAGTGAGTATTTTTGTTCTATATAATATTGTTTCAGTTACTTTTCCATTGTACTTCTCTCTATCATAGTTGTGATGGCCTGTAATATTGATAGACTTTTCGTTCTGTTTCTTTTACTGTCACTTATTTTCTTTATGCTTAGTTACATTGCATGTGTGGATGTGAATTATTTCCTACTTTTGGTTATTTCTCGTTGGACGACTAGGTCTTGGGATTAGTCGAGGCAGGCCGATCTCGGGTCCTGTAAGGATCTGGGATTAGGTCGTAACAAGATGGTATCAGAGCAAGGTTGTCCAGAGAAATGAATCAAATGGTTTGAGAACTGGTCACCCACATGCATGTAACTAGGATAGCCATCACAACGTATCACTTTGATCTTCGCTTCGAGTCTTGTCTCTTGATGTAATATGTTATCATTGATAGTTCATGCTCTTTTTCCTATGTCTCCTTGTAGGAGATGCCTCGTCGGGGAGTTCCTAAGGTAGGCCGTGGACGTGGTCGTGGGCAGGGTCAAGAAGCGGACGTGTCGGACCTGAGACACCAGCCGACCCACCTCTCTTTCCAGGCATTCAGGCCCAGGATCTCACCCAAATGATCCGAGATATCATACAAGAGGAGCTCCAGTAGCCTCCTCAGCCACCCCTCCCTGAGGACGTGAAGGGAGAGTCCTTCGTGGGATAGGGGAACCATCGCAGCGCCGTACGAGTTAGAGGGGGAGAGGGTGATCCTCCACCACCACCACCACCCTCAGACACTTTTGAGCACGAGCCCTCTTTGCATGGAGGCGTACTTGCTCCCCCGTTGCAGCTCCACCAAGAGCTTTTCGACCAGTTCCGAAAGTTGAAACCCCCCTCCTTCAAGGGGGATAAGAGCTCGTCTGAGGCAGACGACTGGGTAGAGCAAATAGAGAAGGTGTTTGACACCCTCTGCCCTCCTACAGAGTGTCGTATGGCCTTTGCCACGTACCAGCTGGAGAGCGCAGCCCATAGGTGGTGGAGGGCAGTCAGAGGCCAAGAGGGGAGAGAGCCGACATGGGACCAGTTCGTGTCTCTCTTCTACGAGCAATACTTCCCGCAGACCTGGCAGGACCAGATGAGGCGGGAGTTCCACACTCTCTGTCAGGGGGCGATGATAATTAGCGCGTACCGCACGCATCTCCTGGAGTTGTCACGCTTTGCCCCGATAGCTGCGTCTACTGAGGAGGAGTGCCTCTAGAGGTTTACTGAGGGGCTTCGACGGACAATTCAGGGGTATGTGAAACCCCTGAAGTTACCCACTTTCTCTCGTGTAGTTGAGGCGGCCATAACTTATGAGGAGACCAACCCGACCGCACGAGATACTGACAACGGTCGGAAGAGGCCCTACCAACCAGAGTACTCACAGGACCGTCGAGAGAGGAGGCACTCGGTGGTCACAGGAGAGCAATCTCGTTCTGTGGGGCCACCGATGGCCTTTGGGAGCCCCAGATAGGGACCAGCTGCCAGCACCAGACCCCCGCCCAGCCACCAGCAGAGACCGACTGAGGGAGGAGGCTATGTTCCTCTCTGCTACCAGTGTGGCTAGCCAGGCCACATCAGGAGGGACTGCCCATCTAGGGCTGAAGAACAACAGATGCTCCCCTCACTAAGTGATGGAGGCCAAGCTGGCGGCTGTGGTCACCAGCCACGTGGAGGAGGACAACAGTCATGAGGAGGGTACCGGCCAACTGCTGCCCGCCCGACCGAGAGCGTGGCCGCTTCTTCTGCACTTAGGGCTGAGGGGTATTTCAATGCCCTGACACACAGAGACATCAGGGCTTTAGGTTCTATGGTGGCAGGTATGGTTACTGTTTCTGGTAGATTAGTCTATGTTCTTTTTGATTCTGGTGCCACACATTCCTTTGTCTCCTCGAGTTTTGACGTCAGTTTGGGATCGGGCAGTGTACTATTAGAGTTTCCATTTTTTATTAAAGGGCCAGGTGGACAGTTCTTCGTAGCAGAGGAGGTCTTTACAGACTACAAGGTCGCTATAGTGGGACACAGTCTTCCCGCTGACCTGATTGTAATAACGATGGAGGACTTTGGCGTGATTCTAGGGATGGATTGACTGTCTGCCTATCACACTTTGGTAGACTATTTTGGGAGGAAGATCGTCTTCTCCATACCAGAGTTGCCTCCCTTTGAGTTTCATAGCCAGCCGGTGGAGGAAGGATTTAGGTGCATCTCCGCATTTCGGGCAGCAAAGATTTTGGGCCAAGGGTGTGAAGGCTTCTTAGCTTGTATTGTAGTAGAGCCTAGTCCCGTGGCCAACTTTCAGAGTATTCCGGTGGTCTATGAGTATCTCGATGTTTTTCCAGAGGAGTTGCTAGGATTACTGCCTAAGTGTGAGATTGAGTTTGAGATCTCACTAGTACTGAGGACCAGCCCCATTTCTACTACACCGTATAGGATGGTGCACTTGAGCTGCGAGAGCTCAAGTCACAGTTACAGGACCTGTTAGAGAAGAGTTTTGTGAGGCCGAGTGCATCTCCATGGGGAGCCCCTGTGTTGTTTGTGAAGAAGAAAGACGGTGCCTTACGACTTTGTGTCGACTACCGATAGCTGAATCGGGTCACCGTCAAGAGCAAGTACCCGCTGCCTCATATCGACAACCTCTTTGACCAATTGAGAGACGCCACAGTGTTCTCTAAGATAGATCTGAGGTCAGGTTGCCACCAGTTGAGGATCAAGGAAATCGACGTCTCCAAGACAACTTTCCATACACGGTACGGGCAGTACGAGTTCTTGGTCATGCCGTTTGGGCTGACCAATGCCCCCACTGCTTTCACGGACATGATGAACCATATTTTTAGACTGTACTTAGACTAGTTTGTGGTGGTGTTCATTGACGACGTCTTAGTCTAATCACGGGATCAGGCATAGCATGGACAGCATTTACGTATGGTCCTGGATACCTTGAGACGACGCAGGCTGTATGCCAAGTACTGCAAGTATGAGTTTTGGCTAAGACAGGTGACTTTCTTGGGCCATGTGATATCGAGAGACGGATTAGCTATGGATCCAGCCAAGGTTGAGGCTGTGCTCAGGTGGGAAAGACCACGCACAGTGACAGAGGTACATAGTTTTCTAGGACTGGCAGGCTACTATAGGCTGTTTATCAGAGGGTTCTCTCAGATCGCGCATCCTATGACTCAGCTGACCCGGAAGGACGTGCCCTTTACTTGGACTAGCGAATGCGAGGCATGTTTTCAGGAGTTGAAGGAGAGACTAACTTCAGCTCCTGTACTTACCATTCCAGACAGTAGTGGCGAGTTCGTGGTTTACACCGACGCATCATCGCAAGGGTTGGGCAGTGTACTCATGTAGAGGAGTTACATTGTCGCTTACGCTTCGCGGCAACTGAAGCCCCATGAGCATAATTACCCCACCCATGACTTAGAGCTGGCAGCAGTTGTCTTCACACTGAAGACATGGAGGCACTACCTGTATGGTAAGACATTCGAGATCTTCATTGATCATAAGATCCTCTGGCACCTATTTGACCAAAAGGAGCTCAACTTGAGACAGAGGCGTTGGTTGGAGCTCCTGAAGGACTACGACTGTAGCATCTCCTACCTCCCAGGGAAGGCCAATGTTGTGGCCGACGCCTTGAGCCAGTAGGCGCCCGCCCACTTGACCAGCTTGTAGGCACAAAGTTGGAGACTCATAGAGGAGGTGGGCAGTTGGCGACCCCGCGAGTCACAGGGGCACTGCGGGGCAATGACAGTGACGCGATAGGCATGACTAGAGCCAATAGACTGCATCATTGCAAGAAGATGGCCGATCCGTACTTACAGATACTGTGAGACAAATTGTTGACTGGGGACCCAGGAGACTTTTCCTTCTCAGACGAGATACTGCGCATAAGGGGACGTGTTACGATCCGATTCCCGAATCCCTACAGGACCCGAGACCGGCTCACCTTGACTAATCCCAAGACCCAGTCGTCCAACAAGAAATAATCGAAAAGCAAGAAAATAAACCACATTCACTATGCAATGTAACTAACAGTAAAAGTGTACAAGCAGTAAAGGAAAAGTAAAAGCTGCTAGTCAATATATACCACCACAACAACATGAAGGTAGAACAAGAGTAATAGTAACAGGTATAGAAGACAAAAGTCTGAAACTCACTATATCAAAAAGAGAGTACAAAAACAGTACGGAAAACTACGGCTAGTGTCACGACTTGGGCATCAAGAGTCGTTTAAGACATCTGGGAACTGGCCCAGACGTCTGGAAGCCTTCCCAGACATTTGGTATTAAATTTTTTCGACGTACGAGTTCGCGTCTGCACGCGTGCGCACGCAGACTGAACCTACCGCCTTCGTTCTTCTTTTTCTCTCCCTCCTTGCAGATGATGCAGCCTTCCTCTCTCTCTCTCCCCGCGCTGCCTACAAAAACGTTTCCCCTCTCCCTCACCCTCACTCCACTGCCTTCTTCTTCTCCTTCTCCTTGCCAGAGAGAGTGCGAGCGAGAGAGAGCGGCAGCAGCGGCTGCTGCGAGCGTGTGGGAAGGAGGGGTTGTTGCGAGAGGAAGTAGAAGCTCGACCGCAAGGGTACGAGCTTGCCGGGGCAGCTAGAGCCAGCCGGCGGGAGAGCAGCGAGCGTGGGGTGTCGCGGAGGAGTTGCGCAGCTCGGGTAGCAGGCGGACGCGGCACGGCACAGCCGTGCGCTACGGGCGGAGAGTGAGAAGGGTCCTGATTCTGGGAAAATTTTCCAGAATCAGACGTCTGGACTTAAGTCCAGACGACGTAGAAGATGTCTGACAGGTACAATATTTTCTTACCTTCTTTTTACGCATGTACGGCCATGCAGCCGTCCGCTGCATTCTTCTGCAACTTTTTGTGATGAGAGCGGGCGTGTGTGTGCAGGAATCGTTCGGGAGGGCGCTAGGGCTCGCCATCCCACACCGATCAGACGTCTGGGCACAGTACCAGACAATGGAGAGGACCTCCACACATCTGGGGTGACAATCGGACGTCTGGAAACTAAGTCCAGACGATCCAGCGGGCTTCTGGACATCTGAAGGACTACGCATACCAAGGTATGGCATGATCGACCTTTTAAGACATCTGGAAGAAGTTCCAGACGTCTGATTTTGGGCAGACTCGTCGTTTTTGACCCGTTTAGGGTCCGTTCGGAGTCTGTTTTCCGCGTTTCAAGTTTCGTTCTTTCCAGATTTATTTCCTCTACCTGTTTACAACAATTGTATACTATTCTAAGTAGCTCCTTGTCTTTGATCCTTGTATTAGGACCCCGTTCCGTTGCGGTTCTAGGGGTTACGGAGGCGCATGGGATTGTCGACCATGCCCCCAGTACTCCCGATTTTGCGGGTAGAGTGGCCTTTTCAATTATTTATCAAAAATTATGAAATTGTGAAATAATTAATAGAGTCTAGGGAATTGCATGAACCCTAGGGCTGAAAAATTAGATTGAATGATAGATCCTAGGGTATTGCATGAATTCTAGGACTAGAAAACTAGATTGAATGATAGATCCTAGGGTATGGCATGAATCCTAGGAATGGAAAACTGTTACGAACGCGCGTTTCAGACGTCTTTTAAGACGTCTGGGAAGTGACCCAGACGTCTGACCAGACGTCTGGAACCACTTCCAGACGTTTGGAAATCGGTTATTTTTGGCACAACGGTTTCGTCTGCGCGCCTGAGCGCGTAGACCTGTGAGCGCATCTCTCTCTCTCTCGCTTTTTCCCTCTCTCCTGCAACTGCAGGCTGCGCCCTCAGTCCTCTCTCTCTCCCCCTCGCGCGGCCTTAAAAGGCCACGCCCTCTCCCTCACTCCCGTCATCTCCGTTCCCTTCCTCTTCTCCTTCCAGCCGGTGCGCGAGAGCGAGCGCGAGTGAGGCGACGGTAGCGACAGCTGCGGTGAGCGTGGGAGGAGGTGCTGCATGTAGGAAGAAGCGCTCGGTCGTGAGGGCGAGCTCGCCGGGGCTGCTAAGGCCGGCGGGGGGCGCAGCGGGCACGGAGCGACGCGGGAGGACTGCTGTAGCTCAAGCAGCAGGCGGACGAGGTGCGGCGCGGTCGGGCGTCGCGAGCGGAGGGCGAGTCGCGCCCTGGTTCTGGAAACTTTTCCAGAATTAGACGTCTGGGATTCTAGCCAGACGACGGGAACGACGTCTGGAAGACTGTCCAGACATCTGAAAAGTGAGTTATTCCGTCTTCTTCATTTTCTTCGATTGACAGTACTAAGAGAGAGAGGAAATGGGTACGCGTAGGGTCTGAGATTCGCATCCAACGCGAATCAGACGTCTGGCTGCAGTGCCAGATGACTGGAGCGACTTACAGACGTCCTGGGTGACCATCGGACGTCTGGGAACTAGGCCAGACGCCCCCGCAAGCTTCTGGACGTCTGAGAGACCACACAGAGCAAGGTAACCCCTGATCCACTTTTTAAGACGTCTGGAATAAGTTCCAGACGTCTGATTTTGCACTGTTTCGTCGTTTTCGACCCGTTTAGGGCCCGTTCGGGTTCCGTTTTCCACGTTTCGAGTTGCGTTCTTCTCGGAATTAAATCCTCTACCTGTCTACAGTAGCTGTATACTATTTTAAGAAATTCTTTGTGTTTGATCCTTGTGATAGGACCCCGTTCCATTGCAGTCTCGGGGGTTGCGGAGGCACGTGGGATTCCCGACCACGCCCCCAGTTCGCCTGTTGTAACCGGTAGAGTGGCTTTAAGTATAATCTGTTAAATTATGAAACCATAAATAGAACCTAGGACATTGCATGAATCCTAGGAATGAGAAATAGATTGAATGGTAGATCCTAGGGTGTTGCATGAATCCTAGGGCTGGAAAACTAGATTGTATGATAGATCCTAGGACTGGCCACTCTGTACCGACTTGCTGGCCCTCGTGTACGTAGTACCGAGGAGTGCTACTAGTGTAGGGAGGTACTAGCTACCCCACGGGCCCCAGGGTTCTGCTAGCCTCCTACACCGACTTGTTAGGCCCACTGGGGCAAACCAGGGTAGTCAGGCGAGGGTGCGCGGACTGTGGAGGGGCAAGGCCCCTGTTTGGTTACTGTGGAGGGGTTGGACCCCTGTTACTGAGAGGGCTCTGCCCTGTACTGGTTTCGTGCTGTGCTTTGGGCGCACCCGTTAACGGAAACGACTGACCGCGTGCCAGTGCGGGTTAGCTACCCGTGCATTTACTGCGTGTGCCGTAGTCACCGTTATGTCTGTCAGTGACCTTGGGGTGGTTGACTGAGAGTAGGATCACCACGGGGGACTCTCCCGGCCAGGAGAGCACCACGTGCTACTTCTACTGTTCGGAAAAGACTGCAATCAAGATCGTTCCCACGAGGAACATTCGAGATCAAGTGAAGGATCTGAGAAATAGATAAATTGTGAAACAATAGAAAGACGTAAATAAAGGAAGAAAGAAAATTAAAACAGCTACTGTACACTTTACTGTTTCTTTAGTTTAGCTGCCACTCTACTCAGCGTTTTGCTGACGTGTTACACTCGTTACCTTTCAGGACCAGGTGTTGAGCAGCCAGGGTCAGCGGCTGCAGAGGATGCTGGGCCGAGTAGGGTCTAGTAGAGTTACCACTGTTCTCTTGTACCTCTTTTTGGTTCCACTGTAGTGAGTAGTTCTTGTTTCCGCTGTACTTTTCTTTACCTGCAGTTCATATTATGTTATGAATGTTGTTCTACTGTTGTGGTGGTATATACTGTAGTGGTTTCTTTCCTTACTGCTGTATTTTCTTACTGTTAGTTATATTCATGCTGAATGTGGTTTATTTTACTGCTCTTTTGGTTACTTCCTTGTTGGATGACCAGGTCTTGGGGTTAGTCGAGTCGGTCCGGTTCTCGTGTCTCGTAGGGACTCAGGAATCGGGTCGTTACAAAAACTAGTTGAATATATATATACATTGCAGTCTTGGAAAAGTAGAAAGGAAATGATAACTGCCTGCAAATTGGTTAACAACTGCCTGTTTAAGAATGAATAATCACTGTTGAGAACATGGGTTATATGGGTATAAAGCTGGAACGGTGAAACCTAAATTGGCTGAGTTAAAAGAGCATGAACCCTATGGGGAATTAGGAGTAGAACTCCTGGAAAGTGAATGGAATAGAATTAGGGAAGTGAGCTAGCCCTTGAGTACGGAGTACCAAGGAGAGCAACTATTCCCCTGTTTAGTGCAGAGCAGAGCCAACCGCCCCAGGGACCCGGGGTTAGGACTGGCCACTTTGTATAGACTTTTGGCCCTCGTGTACACAGTACCGAGGAGAGCTACTAGTGTAGGGAGAGCACTAGCTACCCCACGGGCCCCGGGGTTCTGCTAGCTCTCCTACACCGACTTGTTAGGCCCACTGGGCAAACCAAGGTAGTCAGGCGAGGGTGCGCAGACTGTGGAGGGGCAAGACCCCTGTTTGGTTACTGTGGAGGGGCTAGACCCCTGTTATTGAGAGGGCTCTGCCATATACTAGTTCCGTGCTGTGCTTTGGGTGCACCCGTTAACGAAAACGACTAACCGCGTGCCAGTGCGGGGTAGCTACCCGTGCATTTATCTCGCGTGCCGTAGTCACCGTTACGTCTGTCAGCGACCTTGGGGTGGTTGACTAAGGGTAGGACCACCTCGGGGGACTCTCCCGGCCAGGAGAGCACCACGTGTTACTTCTACTTTTCGAAAAAGACTGCAATCAAGATCGTTCCCACGAGGAACATTCAAGATCAAGAGAAGGATCTGAGAAATAAATTAATAGTGAATAAATGGAAAAGCATAAAAAAAGAAAGTAAAAATATAACAGCTACTGTCCATTCTACTGCTTCTTCTAGCTTTTAGTTGCCACTCTACTCAGCGTTTCGCTGACGTGTCACCCTTGTTACTTTTCAGGACCAGGTGTTGAGCAGCCAGAGTCGGTAGCTGCAGAGGACGCTAGGCCTAGTAGAGCTCAGTAGTGTTACTAGCAGTACCCACTGTACTTTTATTTCCGTTGCAGTGAGTAGTTTCTGTTACCCCCTGTACTCTCTTTATTGTAAGCTTCATGTTTATGTATATGTTTATTTCTCTACTGTTGTGGTGGTGTATACTGTAGTATTTCTTATCTCTACTGCTGTATTTTGTTACTGCTAGTTATATACATGTTGAATGTGGTTTATTTTACTGCTCTTTCGGTTACTTTCTCGTTAGACGACTGGGTCTTGGGATCAGTCGAATCGGTCCGATTCTCGTGTCTCGTAGGGATTCGGGAGTCGGGTCATTACAAGATGGTATCAGAGCAAGGTCGTCCCGAGAAGTGAACCAACTGACTGGAAAATAACCAATTCACGTGTCTGTAACTAGAGTAGCCACCACAACGTTTCTTTTGACATGAGCTCTTAGACTTCTTCGTTGGATATCATTCCATATTGACGTGTTTCCATTCTGTTTCGCGTCTCCTTGCAGGAGATGCCTCGACGAGGGACTAGCGAGGCAGGCCGCTGGCGCGGCCGAGGATGAGGTCGGCGAGGTGGGAGTGTTGCGGTTGATGTCTCAGTGGACCAACCACTGCTCCCGGGCATTCAGGCCCAGGACCTCGCCCAGCTGATACGGGACATAGTGCGAGAGGAGCTCCACCCACCACCCCGAGCGCCTCTCCCTGGGGCTACGGAGGGGAAGTCCTCTGTGGGACCACGCGACGGATGCGACGCTGGTCACGGGGGAGGGGATGGGCCGCCACCGCCCCCACCTTCCTCTGACACTTCTGTACACGAGGCTTCCTTACCTGGAGGTGCACCAGCATCCCCACTGCAGCGCCACTTCGAGCTTTCCGGGCAGTTGCGGAAGCTGAAGCCCCCTCCTTCAAGGGGGATGAGGACCCGACCAAGGCGGAGGAATGGCTCGAGCAGATCGAGATGGTTTTCGACACCCTTCGCCCCCCGGTGGAGTGCCGCGTGGCCTTTGCCACGTATCAACTGGAGAGCGCGGCACACAGGTGGTGGAGGGCGGTCAAGGGACAAGAGAGGGACGAGTCGACTTGGGACCGTTCGTCACCCTCTTCTGTGAGCAGTACTTTCCCCAGACGTGGCAAGACCAGAGGAATCGGGAGTTCTACACTCTCTGCAAGGGGACAATGACCGTGAGCGCGTACCGCACGCGTTTTCTAGAGCTGTCCCGCTTCGCAGCGACAGCAATAGCCAATGAGGAGGAGCGCCTTTGGAGGTTCACCTGGACCTGAACAATGTTGTGAGAAAATGGAGTCAGCGAACGCTAAGTAGAGTGGTAACCAAACTATCTAAAGTAGTAAAACTAGCAAGTATATTTATCTTTTTCCAGTTATTTATTTCACAGTTAATTTCTTTTCACCCCATTGGTTTACTTTCAGATTTCTTTCTTGATCTTGCATGCTCCTCTTGGGAACGATCTTGATTGCAGTCTTTTCTGAAGAGTAGAAGGTACACGTGGTGTTCTCCTGGCTGGGAGAGTCCCCCGTGGTAGTCCTACACCCAGTCAACCACCCCGAGGACACTGACAGACGTAGCGGTGACTACGGCATGCGTGATAAGTGCACGGGTAGCTACCCTGCACTGGCACGTGGTTAGTCGTTTCCGCTAGCGGGTACACCCAAAGTATAGCATGGAACAGTATAAGGCCTAGCCCTCTCAGAAACAGGGGTCTAGCCCCTCAGAACCAAATAGGGGTCTCGCCCCTCCGCAGTCCGCACACCCTCATCTGACTACCCTAGTTTGCCTAGAGGGCCTAACAAGTCGGTGTAGGGTGGTTAGCTGAACCCCAAGTCCCATGGGGTGGCTAGCTCCCTCCCTACACTAACAGCTCACCTCAGTACCGTGCATGCGAGGGCCAATAGAAGTCAGTGTAGAGTGGCCAATCCTAACCCTGGGTCCCAACCCAAGGGCGGCTAGCTCTGCTCAACACTAAAAGGGGACAGTCGCTCTCCTTGGTACCATGTACTCAAGGGCCAACACACTTCCCGTCCACATTTCCAGGTTTTTCCATTCATCCACAGGAGCTCTACTCCTAACTCCCATAGGGTTCATGCTCATGTTCACCATATTATTCCAATCCATGTTTCATCACTCACAGTTCGGTTCTCGTTTATACACATGCAGCGCATATTTCCACAATTTAACACATGCAATAAGTGATATCACAGGTAATTGTTTAATTATCTTAGGCAGCTCATATTTTATCAGGCAGCTTGTATTTATTAACATGCAGTTGCAAATAATTTAGCCCATTCATTTATAAATACAATTTCAATCACGCAAATAAGCGGTTAAACCATTTCTCATCCTAGGGTTCATGCCACATCCTAGGTTTACAGTTACCTAATTTTCATAGATGCATTCATATTTTATAAGTAGAAACAGGGGTGGACCATTCTACCAGACAATCTGGGAGTACTAAAGGCTCAAACTGCAGGCCCACGTGCCTCTATAAGCCATAGGCACACAACAAGTCGAAGTCCTATACCAAAGAACATACCACAATGGAAGATTCAGAATAGTGTATAAAGGTTTCTAACATGTAGAGGAATTCACAAGGAAACCACAGATACTTTGTTTGCGTAAAACGGATCTTGATCGGACCCCAAACAAGTTAAAAATGTGTCTGCAGACCCAAATCAAACATCTGGAAACAAGTCCAGACGTCCTAAAAGTCACAGAGACTCACCTCAAGCTCCTGTGGTGATTTTAGACGTCCAAGACTCCGCCGCGACCATCTGGACTCAGTTCCAGACGTCCGACTAGTCCTCCGGTCATCTGGTAAGCTGTCCAGACATCCGAAAGCATGGAAGGGCATGCCGCGCACCATCTCAAAGCTTCTCCTGCGCACGACAGAGTAGCACACCACTTTTAGCCAAGCAAATCACACCTGCAATGCGGCCTGCATGGCCGTAACCACGAGGAAGACGTATCTTCGCAATACACCTGCTTTCAGACATCTGGTGTCGATGTCAGTCATCCGACCAGTCGTCCGGGAGACACTCTGGATGTCTGATACTAGAAAAACTCAAGTACCAAACTGCACTCCTACACTTCTCGCCATGCTCCGCCGCGGCTCCTTCCACTCCACTACAGCTTCGACAGCTGCAGAAGGTCGAGGACGATGCCCCAATGTCCTCCTCCCACACGTGTCGTGGTGGCCGTGCGAGCCTCCACGAGCTCGCGACCTCGGCCCTCTCCTCCTCCTCACACCCGCTCCTCCTCCTCGCTCCCGCTCCCTTTCTCTCGCGCGCCTCAACTCACGGCAGTGGAGTGGAGAGCATGGTGGTAGTGGTGGAGTAGAGAGGAGAGGAAGGGGTGCTTGGTCGGACCTGAATAGGTTGTGTTAATATGGTGATTTAATCGTTGAAATGCGTATAGTGGTTAACCTAAATCAAGCCTAACCATCTCTTTACAAAAATTTTTTTTACCTGGCCTATTTGATTTTATCTTGGTCACTTTTAGGCCTAGGGTTGAACTCAGGGAAGTGGGATTAGAGGTGAAGAAGTTTCTACGCCTTTCCTACAACGAATCTCTTCCGTTCGTTTATTATGTTTTTGGTATTTTTCTATTTAAGATTTTTTCTGATAATTTTTGTCCTTAAGGTACACCCTCAAAATCAGGTCTTAGCTTTGAGCCAAATTAGGGTTCAAAAATTGGTCTTGCTATTCGCAAGACTAAGTACCTGCAAGTCAAGGATTATCTTTTCTCTTTTGTATATTTTTTTTATCTTTTTACTGGCAGGAAAGAGAAACAGAAATAAAGTAAATATAGTATATATATATGTATATAGTATATATGTATAAAGGGGTGGGGGTGGCGGTGGAGATGGCGTGTAGCACGGTGTAGAGTCGATCTTCGTCTAGGAAGATGCAACCAACAGGATGAAGTGTTGCGTGGAGTGTAGGATGGATGGGTGAAGGATGTGTGCGAAGACGCTTTCTATACGCGTGTATCGGAGAATATCAGCAACTGGTGCAGATATTCCCGCGATACAACGTATGGTAGATGATATGAAAAAATATATATATGTATATGTATATATGTAAATATATATATCTATATGTATGTATATATATATATATATGGTTATAATTATATAAGTGTATATGTAGCTATATATGTATATAGTTATATATATATGTGTATATGTATATATATATATATTAGTATAAGTATCTATGTATGTATATATATATATATATGTATGTATGTATGTATGTATACTAATACTTAGTTATATAAGTACTAATATTATATATATGTATATAAATAAATATAAATAAATAAATATATATATAAATATATATATGTATGTATATATATAAGTATATAGTAGTGTATAAGTGAGTGGGTGTGTGTACGAGAGTGTGTGTGTGTGTGTGTATGTGTTTGCAGGAGGGAGAGAGTGCTGTGAGAGAGAGAGAGAGAGATCGTTTGCTAAAGGAAGAGGTGAGGGAGTTTAGTCGTCTAGAGCCCCAGCCGACGTCTGATGGCCACGTGCACGCGAAGACGTGCGCGCACGCAAGAGGGAGCGGGCATGGGAGGAAGGACGGTAGCGCATCGTGCTGCGTGAAGAGGCAGGCACTGAAGCGGGCAAAGATGCGGGCGTTAAAGCGGGCAGGCATACACGAGATCGGGCGCAGAGAGAGACGTGGGTGCGGGCGTGCGCGGACGGGCAGCAGACGGTCGCGGCACGGAGAGAGCACCTAGTGACCGGATAAGTGAGAAACTTACCGGTCACTGCACTGTAGCCACAGTGTCACGCTCTGTAGCATGAACAGTGGCTACAGTGCACGCTCGGCTCGCGCGACCGCCTGCTGGCAGTTCTGCATGTGCGAGTTGGCGCGAGCGCGAAAGGACTGCACCGACTAGGCTGCGGGCTGAACTTCGCAACAGGGCACGTGGAGAGGGGCGAGGGCAGCCTGCCGGCGCGCGCAGAGGGTGCGGAACAGGCACCTAAGGCACGTGGAGGCCTACGCTGCTGGCTGCCTGATGAGAGCCTCATCATGAGCCATAACTAGCTCATTTTGACCTAATAAAGAAGACAAAAGCTCCTACATAACCTAGAAGAAGGCTTAACTAAAGGAACAAGTGCTCTGAGAAGAAAACATGAAATAAAGGTTAAAACTGCAATTTTGCCATTGCAGTAGATAAACAGGATTTCTTAGAGGCAAAACATGGGTCAAATGGTCTAAATGAGATAAAAAGTGGGTTGAGTCAAGCAGAAATGGGTTCATGTGCAATCTAAGAACTAAAAGACACTTGGTAACCCTAAAACAGACCCGCTTAAATTAACAAGGTTTCGGTCAGAACAAAAAGCAAGTAAACCCTCTACAAATCATGAAAAAACATACTCTAGGGTTTAGAACACTTAATTTGACCTTTGGAACCTAGTTTGACCTAGATTAGGGTCATAGCTCTTCAATTAACCTAATTTGGGTTTTTACGCAAAATATCCAGTCAAACAAGGTCAAACCTGAAATCTAACTTCTCCATTGGATTCCTTAGGTCCAAATTAGGTTTGTACCAAAATTTGGACCTAATGAGGGGTCATCTTGACCTACTTTGCAATTTAGTACACCTAAATCACAAAGAGGTCCCTATCTTTTGAATATCCTTGCAGAGAGCCCCCTAGGTTCCTCGCCTTCTTTGCAAACCGGTCCTGCCGCCATTGCTAGGGCAGAACCGAGCTCCGACGAAGTTTCGAGAGAGATGGCTCTCTAATTCCTCAGAGATTCTCTCCCAGAAATGGAAGGGAGATTCTCTGAGGAATTCCCTTCCTTCTAAAGCCAATCAAATTCGCTGGTGTGAACCCAATCTCTCGTGCGAACGCACGAGAGATGTGGGTATCTTTCTTCCTTCCAACTCCGGCGAACCGGCTGACCTAATTGCGCGTCTTTCACGCTCTGATAGGAGCGGCCAGCACCTATAAAACACCCCTCGGACCCGACCACTCATCGGAAGCTTGATTTTGACGGAGATCCCCTCCAAATTTCTTCTCTCCCATCTCCGGCCAAACGACCCACAAGCTCCGGCGACCGCTTTCCCTCCTTCTCATCACTCTGCTGCCATACCAGCAGCAGAGTCCTCTCCGCCTCTTCCTCCCGCGGCGCGCTGTACCCTGCGCGCAAGCTCCTGACCTCATCTTCGTCGCCGCTTCCTCCCCCAGGGTCTTTCTTCCCCGACGACGGCAGTCACGAGCCGTCCTCTCCACTACCTCCCTTCACTCCAGACAACCCCAGATACGTTCTCCATCCTCTCCTCTCTCTTTTCCCCCTGTTATCTCCCTTGATTGACCCTCGACAGACGCTAACCACCTCCATCGTCTTCGCCTCCGACCGCACTCCGGCGAGCCGCCCACACCACTCCAGCCCTCCACACGGCTCGCCAACCACCTCGGAAGCTCCGCCTCACCTCCAGGAACACACTCCACCCTCCCACTGCCACTCCAGCCCTCCACAACCACCCCCCGACCAACCCACCATCTCCGGCCACAGGTTGACCTAGGCACGCACGCCTAGGCCGACCTGCGGCCTGCTGCACTGCCCACCGCCTTCGCCGTGCCACGGCGAAGGTCTCTATCTATTCTGATTTGGCCGAGAGGCGCGTTTTGTGTACGACAGGATTCGAGCTGCTGCCGCCATGGACAACCTCTGATGAAGCTCCCGCGAAGCTCCAGGCACCCGGTCTTCCAGACTACAGGTGCTGCATACTAACGCAAGTGTCGCGAGGTGAACGAATCCAGCCGAGGAGCGCTAGCAGAGCCAGCAGCTGCGGGGCAATCGCACGACGAGGTTTCTGCAGGCGCGCGTGAAGGCAAGACCAGATAGTCCCACATCGTGGGATTGCAACCGGCAGGTACCGTATAAGTTGTTTTTACGCTTTATTCTTATCGCCTCGAACCAACAATCATAAAGCCGTTATAAAATTCCTTCATCAAAACATTTTCTCAAGGTTCGGGATTCCGCGTGCTATAATTTCCGACGGAGGGACCCATTTTACAAACGCTCAGTTCAAGTCACTGATGATCAAATACGGGGTGTCACACCGAATCTCTACTCCTTACCACCCCCAAACTAATGGTCTAGCTGAGCTATCTAACCGAGAGATCAAGAAGATCCTTCAGGTTACTGTTCGACCTGATAGAAAAGATTGGTCTTCTCGGCTTCCGGAAGCATTGTGGGCCTATAGGACCGCCCACAAGACCCAATTAGGAATGTCTCCCTTCAGACTAGTGTACGGGAAGGCATGTCACCTCCCCGTCGAATTGGAGCATAAAGCCTATTGGGCAGTACGGACCTGTAATCTCGACCTTTCTAAGGCTGGAACCCACAGAAGATTTCAAATGAGCGAGATCGATGAATTACGCCACGACGCATATGAGAACTCGCGAATTTACAAAGAACGGGTTAAAGCTTTTCATGACAAACACATTTCTAGAAAGGTCTTTCATCCTGGTCAAAAAGTTTTACTCTTTGATGCTCGACTCAAACTATTCCCAGGAAAGCTAAGATCCAAGTGGGTCGGACCCTACCTAGTCCGCCAAATCTTCGGAAATGGAGCTATTGAAATCAGCCCACTCAGCCACGATTCTGAACCATTTGTCGTGAATGGGCAGAGACTCAAGCCGTTCATTGACATGACCGATATAGATTTGACTGAGTCATCCTTTACCCTCCTTTCCTCTTGAGCTCATTACGCCCAGCCGATGGCGTAAAACTCAGCGCTTAACGGGAGGCAACCCGTCATTCTTTGAAAACCCAGAAACCGTTTCTGACATCGCTATGCGGAACTCATATTGCACTTTAGGGTTCATCCATTAGAACAGCCGACTTCACCTCAGGTATATCTACCCGAGATTAGAAATCGTTCGCAACAAGTCGCTTCGACCCATTCACTCACCACACACCTGTCCTAACACATGAACTAAGCTGAATTCGAACCCACCTAATTTACAATGGGGACATTGCAAATCTTAGGCATGGGGGGGTATGAAAGTGCAAAATGTCAGAAAATTCATATCAAGAAAGGGTTTCATTCATAAAAAAAAAAAAAAAAAAAAAAAGGACTTGATAGAGGGGAGGAACAATTCTGGGTCATACAAATGAGAGGAGGAAAAGAAAGAAAAATGACAAAAAGAGCAAAAATAAAGAAAGGAGCACAAAAGGAAAAGACAAAGAAAAAGTCATTAGTAAAAGATTAAGGGGTTAACTGAAGTTCTAGACCGAGTCAAGAAAAAGAAAAGAAAAATGCTACAGAGATATAACAAGAGATTAGCGGGAACGCTGGTCTCAGGCCTCTTGGGCTAGATTTTTAGCTTAAAAATTCACGTATCCGTTAAAATCTGGACAATCCTCAAGAGGTTGAGGAAAATGCGAAGCTTAAGTATTAGGTCTAAGGCTTAGGAAGTATTCGGCCTCGTTAACTGACCTCCGGTTTGCGGGATTCGGTAACCTAAGCACCCAAATTCACACACAGTCTGGTTCAGTGCGCATAAATATTCAAAACACGCAAGAGCGTTTAATATTCTGAAAAAGTCACCTAGATTAGGAGCGGTCAATCAACACAAGTTGATTTGGACAAGTTCCCAGCGCGGAGAGGCGGGAAATTCCCCTCGAAGATGCGTAACAACATATCGTCTCCTCGGTGCTTGTCTCTTAGGATATTTAAATATCCTACTGGGGGCATGTAAGCACTCTGCTGGTTCAGATACCATGGGTGGCATTATCACGAAATGTCGATCGCCAGGGTCTGAATTCGGCCACGGAACGCCATGGGCGGGATTATCTCGAAATCTCGAAAGCCAGGGTTCCGGGGGTTGCCATGGGCGGGATTATCTCGAAATCTCGAAAGCCAGGGACCCTTGAGGATTGATGATGGGGACGAGGAATCCGATACAGACCGTGTTGAGAAGCTAATCCGAAGCTAGAAATAAAAAGAAAAGAGAGAGAAAAGCTCTCCAAACAAATAAATCCTCTATCTCTCTCTTACAAAAAAAAAAAAAAAATGCACTGCAAACTGAGCGTAGGCTAAAAATGTCTCAAGCACGGGTGCTTTAACCGCAGAGTCCAACAAACCCTAGGATAGTTTTTGTGGGCCGTAGAAACCTTTGCGAAGGACTGAGGCTAAAGCAGAACAGGTCCAGATTTTGGTTGGTACTTGAGTACCTCTAGGCCTATTGTCGGCATTCCTACCTAATCACAAAAGAAGCACTTATCATAACTAAGGACACTTTGGATCTAGAATGGAAGTTAAAACTTTGAAATTTTGCTAAGGGACTAGCAAAAGCTAGGCATGGGGGTATGATGAGAGCCTCATCATGAGCCATAACTAGCTCATTTTGACCTAATAAAGAAGACAAAAGCTCCTACATAACCTAGAAGAAGGCTTAACTAAAGGAACAAGTGCTCTGAGAAGAAAACATGAAATAAAGGTTAAAACTGCAATTTTTCCATTGCAGTAGATAAACAGGATTTCTTAGAGGCAAAACATGGGTCAAATGGTCTAAATGAGATAAAAAGTGGGTTGAGTCAAGCAGAAATGGGTTCATGTGCAATCTAAGAACTAAAAGACACTTGGTAACCCTAAAACAGACCCGCTTAAATTAACAAGGTTTCGGTCAGAATAAAAAGCAAGTAAACCCTCTACAAATCATGAAAAAACATACTCTAGGGTTTAGAACACTTAATTTGACCTTTGGAACCTAGTTTGACCTAGATTAGGGTCATAGCTCTTCAATTAACCTAATTTGGGTTTTTACGCAAAATATCCAGTCAAACAAGGTCAAACCTGAAATCTAACTTCTCCATTGGATTCCTTAGGTCCAAATTAGGTTTGTACCAAAATTTGGACCTAAGGAGGGGTCATCTTGACCTACTTTGCAATTTAGTACACCCAAATCACAAAGAGGTCCCTATCTTTTGAATATCCTTGCAGAGAGCCCCCTAGGTTCCTCGCCTTCTTTGCAAACCGGTCCTGCCGCCATTGCTAGGGCAGAACCGAGCTCCGACGAAGTTTCGAGAGAGATGGCTCTCTAATTCCTCAGAGATTCTCTCCCAGAAATGGAAGGGAGATTCTCTGAGGAATTCCCTTCCTTCTAAAGCCAATCAAATTCGCTGGTGTGAACCCAATCTCTCGTGCGAACGCACGAGAGATGTGGGTATCTTTCTTCCTTCCAACTCCGGCGAACCGGCTGACCTAATTGCGCGTCTTTCACGCTCTGATAGGAGCGGCCAGCACCTATAAAACACCCCTCGGACCCGACCACTCATCGGAAGCTTGATTTTGACGGAGATCCCCTCCAAATTTCTTCTCTCCCATCTCCGGCCAAACGACCCACAAGCTCCGGCGACCGCTTTCCCTCCTTCTCGTCACTCTGCTGCCATACCAGCAGCAGAGTCCTCTCCGCCTCTTCCTCCCGCGGCGCGCTGTACCCTGCGCGCAAGCTCCTGACCTCATCTTCGTCGCCGCTTCCTCCCCCAGGGTCTTTCTTCCCCGACGACGGCAGTCACGAGCCGTCCTCTCCACTGCCTCCCTTCACTCCAGACAACCCCAGATACGTTCTCCATCCTCTCCTCTCTCTTTTCCCCCTGTTATCTCCCTTGATTGACCCTCGACAGACGCTAACCACCTCCATCGTCTTCGCCTCCGACCGCACTCCGGCGAGCCGCCCACACCACTCCAGCCCTCCACACGGCTCGCCAACCACCTCGGAAGCTCCGCCTCACCTCCAGGAACACACTCCACCCTCCCACTGCCACTCCAGCCCTCCACAACCACCCCCCGACCAACCCACCATCTCCGGCCACAGGTTGACCTAGGCACGCACGCCTAGGCCGACCTGCGACCTGCTGCACTGCCCACCGCCTTCGTCGTGCCACGGCGAAGGTCTCTATCTATTCTGATTTGGCCGAGAGGCGCGTTTTGTGTACGACAGGATTCGAGCTGCTGCCGCCATGGACGACCTCTGATGAAGCTCCCGCGAAGCTCCAGGCACCCGGTCTTCCAGACTACAGGTGCTGCATACTAACGCAAGTGTCGCGAGGTGAACGAATCCAGCCGAGGAGCGCTAGCAGAGCCAGCAGCTGCGGGGCAATCGCACGACGAGGTTTCTGCAGGCGCGCGTGAAGGCAAGACCAGATAGTCCCACATCGTGGGATTGCAACCGGCAGGTACCGTATAAGTTGTTTTTACGCTTTATTCTTATCGCCTCGAAAGCACAGGGGTGAGGTCCCTCACTGACCCCACCCGCCTCGTCCGCGGCCTGACCACGCGGACCTGGCGGATCCGACCCGACCTAGACCTACGCACTCCTCGCGCATCACACACCTGCAGGTGCACCTGGTCCCGGGTACGATCCGACCCGATTGAGACTGTGGCTCTGGTAGAGCGGTTAGAGTGAATTGCTTGAGAGAGAGACACGCGCGGGTAGAGGGAGAAGGGTTAGGTTTTGTTCCCCTGTGCAGGCAGGTTGATTGCAGGAGAAGGACGTGGCCGCTGCAGAAGAAAGGAGAAGCAAGACAAAGAAGAAGAAGAAGACAAAGAAGAAAGGAGAAGCAAGACAGAAGAAGAAGAAAGAAAGACGTCTTCGCAGGAGAAGAAGAAGAAGGACAAGGGAAGATTGCAAAGAGATCCGAAAGGCAAAGCAGAAGAAGAAAAAGAGAAAGAAAGATCACATTTAAGACGTCTGATACATAAATCAGACGTCTAATTCTATTTTTTTTACATCTTTCTTAAAAACTCTTTGAATCAATTATATTTGCATTAAACAGTTGTATTCTTGGGTTTTACAAAGTACTGAGTTTGCTCCCTGTGTTCGACCTCGGATACTCTAGTTGTTCGAGTAATAAAATTATTTGTTTAAACGTTTTGTCGGTTCTACTGCAACGTAATATGCCTTTAAATCCGCACAGAAACGCTGACAACATTTTGGCGCCGTTGCCGGGGAGCAACGGGCACTTGTGAAGCTTTTGAGTACAACTTTTCTATTTAATATCTGACTTAACTTCTCTTTTGTTGTGTTCAAACAGGGAAAGCAAAACAAAAAGGAAAGAATAGCAACTGCACAACAGACTGGAGCAGGTAATCTCCATAAGCCCTCCCCCTTAACCCTCTCACAATCTAAAAGACAAAAAAAAGGGAGAAGTCAACTTAGGGCTACCTGTCTTATATTTAGTAACTCATCAAGTTGCCTGATTTTCATTTCAACATATTTTTGTCTGTCATCCAACTAAGGCAACTAGGGCTAAAACTTTCTTGATTGAGCCCTAGGTGCTAAATTCTAAGGCAACTAAATTGGACCCATTAGAGCCAAGTTAGGATTGCAAAGCTAGGGTTTTTAGAGACACATCTTCTCTAAAACAAAGAAACAAACTTTCCAAAAAGAAGTGTGCCTAAACCGTGTTTGAAAATATTTATACAAGAGGAACCCTAAGCAAATCAGGCTGATAATTCATTTGAATCATAAAAGGAAGGACCTAAAAGCTCTCAAAGGTGAAGTTGATCCCTCGGGTCAACCAACCTTAATATTAGGTCACTTTTTGCACTCAAAATACTTAAAAGTTCAAGTGGAACATTAAGCACCTTGATCTTAAAATAAAAAAAGGTAGACTTAAGAGGTCAAGATCCCCATTCTGGTCTACCTGGAACCGCAGTGACAAGAGAGGTCGGGTGGGGGAAACCCTGTAACCTGTAGGGACGCTCTACCGTGTAGGGGTCTTTGCGGGACTCTCCCTCTCTGGCTGCCCAGGTATTTCTCAGGTGGACGATCTTCTGATCCAGGGGTCCATCTGCCCCGAACCTCTATAGTCACCCAACAATTCTTGGGTATCTTGATTGGGTCCAGCACCTTCTAATCTCATCGCATCTTCCGGTGCATGTTTGGTAGGAGGTCCTTAAGACCACCTTTAAGACCTCCTCTAGAAATTCATTCTCGCCGAGGCCAAGCCTCGACGCCCTTGTTTGTGCAGCAACCCCACCACATAAATCTTTCATCTGATTCAGACCCTGATTCTCCTTCTTCTCCCATCATGGCACAACCCATTGAAGAGGAGAATAACCTTGAACACCAACTTCAACGCTTGAACGATCTCTTTCAGAACTTTGTAAACCCACCACAGCGACCTATGATGCGAGATCACTATAATCCCGCTGCGGTGGCAATTGAACCCCGAGTACGAATCCCAATTGGAGGACCCGATTCTGATCTAAAGCCCAATATGATTCATGCCATACCAAAGTTCCATGGGCTTAACTCTGAGGATCCATTCCAACACATTAAACAACTCAAGCATCTGGCCCAGACTTTCGGGTCGGATGTACAAAACCGGGATATCCTACTCATGAAAATGTTTTCGTTCTCCCTCTTGGACAAGGCCGCGCACTGGTATCAGACTCAGACCCGCCCGATCAACACTTGGGAGGAATTACAGTCCGAATTTTTGAAAAAATTCTTCCCTGTTGGCCGGACGAATGCCTTGCGCCACCAGATCACTCATTTCACTCAACAACAGGGAGAACCTCTTCACGAAGCTTGGGATCGATTCCTAGATCTCATGCGAAAATGTCCCCATCACGGAGTTCCTAAGTGGGAACAAGTCCATTCTTTTTACCAGGGACTCCGTGAGGATATTCGTCTAATCGTCAATGCAACATGTGGAGGAAACATCATGGGCCAACACGAGGATACGGTGTGGGAGATTCTCGAAAATATGTGCGAGAACTCCATAAACAATGACTCCTTGGGCTTATTCGACAGGACGAATGCCCGCGCATCGACGAATCTAAGAGGGACACATGAGACGCAGGACCTGTCCACTTCTGTTGACTTGGAATTGATGGTCAGTCGGTTGGACAAGGTCTCTATCATAGAAAAGAAGGTGGACGAGCTAACTCGACATTTGCAGCAAGCCACCTCTGCACAAAACTCTTTTGCACGACCTCCTCTGGCAAGGGAAACAGTGCAAAACATCTATCACCAACCTGCCAAGGGGATGAGCCCCTATCCACAATCTGAACCCTCGTATTCTGACTTTCCTGAGGTTTCTCAGAACTGCGAGGACCTCAACGCCATCCAGAACGACCCATACTCCAATACCTACAACCCTGGATGGCGAAATCATCCTAACTTTCAGTGGGCGGGAAACTCTCAAAAACCACCATATCAACCCCGCCCACAAGCTCCTCGTCCATATCAGCCGCCTCAGCCTCGGCCCAATCCCACCTACCAATCTGGGCAAAATCAGGATCAATTGACTCTTATCCTTCAAACGCTGGCTGACATTCAAAAAACGAATGCGGCAATGCAACAACAGCACAAGGACGAGATCACAGAGGTTCACAACCAACTGGCCCAGATGGCAAATTCTCGCCAACCTGGCACCCTTCCTTCGCAACCTCTGCCCAACCAAATAATGTGCCGACCCAGAGGCGCATTATGAATCCAAATTCAGGCCACGCACATTTGATTTATCAGGCCCCTGCTACTCCATCACCAGACAGGATGGAGGCTTCTACATCTTATGCAGAATTTCAGTAGCAGCCACCTCTCCTACCTAACCCAAACCAAAGTCAGGCTGGATTAAACTCTGTAACAACACGTAGTGGTAAAACAACACAAGACCCACATTATCTGAACCACTCCAAGCCTGATAATCGCCAAGACCCTAGGGTAGTCATCCAAGATACTACTGTCCCAGATCAAGAACCTGGACCTATCCTAGAGGAACCAGCTAGGATCCCATTTCCTGAGGCCTTGACCAAAGGAAAAAGGACAACCAAACCTGTGGCTCCTGAGGAGGATCTGGTCAAGCTCTTTGAACAGGTCCAGATAAACATCCCGTTGATGGATGCAATCCGCCACATACCGGCTTACGCAAGATTCTTGAAAGACATATGTACACCTAAACGTAAGCCGTGAACCAAGGATGGGAATCCGATTGTACTATCAGAGCAAGCCAGCTCTGTCATCCTGAGCAAACTCCCACCCAAGGCTAAAGACCCAGGAACCCCCTTGATTTCTTGTAAAATTGGTGAAACCCAACTTGATAGAGCCCTACTAGACCTAGGTGCCTCCATAAATTTAATACCTACATCCCTCCTTGACCACCTCGAAGAATCTGAACTTAAACCCACTGAGGTGACATTGCAGTTAGCTGATCGATCCATCAAGTCACCCAAAGGAATACTCGAGGATGTCATTGTTAGGGTACGAGATTTTTATTTCCCAGTGGACTTCATAGTACTGGACATGGATGCACCTAAGAACCCAAGGGACACACCAATCATATTAGGGAGACCCTTTCTGGCCACTGCTAGGGCCAATATAAACTGCGAAGAGGGCCAGATAGAATTAAAATTTGGGAATCAAAATCTGAAGATCGACATTTTCAAAGCCCAACAAGGGATTAATTGCGGGGTTATAGAGGAAATTTGTGATGTCAAAACCGTGGTTGATGAATTGCACATAGAGGACAACCTGATTATTTCTGATCAACCACTAGAAAATCAAAAACCGCTAACAGAGGAGTGCGAACACAATCTAGACACACCTATGACTCCTACCATTGCTCCCGATACAAACCCTGAACCAACCGCTGCTGCTGACAATCCTGTCATGGAACTCAAGCCCCTTCCTGAACATCTAAAATATGTCTTTTTGGATTCAAATCAAACGTTTCCTGTGATTATCAATTCTCGACTCACACCTGACCAGGAACTCCGTTTGATTTCTGTTCTCCAGCAACATCGTAGAGCCATTGGATGGACTTTAGATGATTTGACTGGTATAAGCCCTTCATACTGCACGCATCGAATCTATACAGAAGAAGGCTCACGACCTTCAAGAGAAATGCAAAGGCGACTAAACCCGAACCTACAGGAGGTCGTAAAAAAGGAGATCATTAAGTGGTTAGATGCAGGGATCATCTACCCGATCTCCGACAGTCGTTGGGTGAGTCCAACACAAGTGGTACCTAAGAAGGCAGGACTTACCATCATCACGACAGAAACCGGGGAAGTCATTCCTACCCGAATAGCTAATTCGTGGAGAGTCTGCATTGATTACAGAAGACTAAATTCCTCCACGAAGAAGGATCATTTCCCACTACCGTTTATTGATCAGATCCTCGAGAAACTAGCGGGAAATAGATTCTTCTGCTTTCTTGACGGGTACTCCGGTTACAATCAGGTGGCAATCCATCCAGAGGACCAAGAAAAGACCACATTCACCTGCCCCTTCGGGACATACGCGTTTCGAAGGATGCCGTTCGATCTCTGCAATGCACCTGCAACTTTTCAGCGGTGCATGCTTGCCATATTCGCAGATATGGTAGGTGACTATCTGGAAGTCTTCATGGATGACTTTTCAGTTTTTGGACAATCATTTGACGATTGCCTCCAACACTTGGTCCATATACTCAGGCGGTGCATCGAGGTGAATTTGGTTCTTTCCTGGGAAAAGAGCCATTTCATGGTGCCTGAGGGAATTGTCCTGGGACATTTAATCTCAGAGAAAGGCATCCAAGTGGATCGAGCTAAGGTTAACCTGATTTCCAAGCTCCCTATGCCTAGCTCGATTAAGGACATCCGATCTTTTTTGGGGCACGTCGGTTTCTACCGTCGATTCATCCCTGATTTCTCCAAAATCGCGCGCCCCCTGACCAATCTGCTGTCCAAGGATGTGCCTTTCGGAATTTCCAAGGAATGCACTCAAGCATTTGAGATCTTACGTGACCGAGTCACCCAAGCCCCAATCCTACAGTCCCCTGATTGGTCTCAACCCTTTGAGATCATGTGCGATGCATCTGACTTCGCTGTAGGAGCGGTTTTGGGGCAGAAAATTGACGGGAAACCTGTGGTCATTTACTACGCCAGCAAAACACTGGATGAGGCTCAGCGTAACTATACGGTTACTGAGAAAGAGCTGCTGGCCGTAGTATTTGCCCTGGAAAAATTCAGATCATACCTTCTGGGTTCCCGTGTTATCATATACTCGGATCACACAGCTGTGAGGCATCTCCTAGCCAAGAAGGACGCGAAACCTCGATTAATCCGCTGGATCTTGCTGTTGCAAGAATTTGACATCGAGATTCGCGACAAGGCGGGAAAGCACAATGTGGTAGCTGATCATTTATCCCGCCTTCCTCCTGAAATTATTGATCCGTCCGGACCTATTACAGAGCATTTTCCTGATGAGCACCTCCTGACTATCAGTACAAGTCTTCCATGGTTCGCCGATATTGTTAATTACCTGGCATCACATCAGATTCCGCCCGATTGGCCGAAGGCCAAAAAGGACAAATTGCGTTCCGATGCCAAGTATTACCTATGGGAAGACCCGTATCTCTTCCGCATTGGTGCTGATCAGATAATCCGACGATGCGTCACGGAAGTGGAAATCAAAGACATACTCTCATTTTGCCATGACCAGGCATGCGGTGGACATTTTTCAGGACATAAAACCGCATCGAAAGTCCTCCAGTGTGGCTTCTACTGGCCCACAATTTTCAAAGATGCATACAATCACTATAAGGCATGTTCCCGTTGCCAAACTCTAGGCAACATGAGCCATAGAGACATGATGCCTCTACAGCCGATCTTGGTATGCGAAATTTTTGATATTTGGGGGATTGATTTCATGGGACCCTTTCCTACCTCGGATGGCTTCGAATACATTTTACTCGCAGTTGATTATGTTTCCAAGTGGATAGAAGCCATTCCGACCCGAACCAACAATCATAAAGCCGTTATAAAATTCCTTCATCAAAACATTTTCTCAAGGTTCGGGATTCCGCGTGCTATAATTTCCGACGGAGGGACCCATTTTACAAACGCTCAGTTCAAGTCACTGATGATCAAATACGGGGTGTCACACCGAATCTCTACTCCTTACCACCCCCAAACTAATGGTCTAGCTGAGCTATCTAACCGAGAGATCAAGAAGATCCTTCAGGTTACTGTTCGACCTGATAGAAAAGATTGGTCTTCTCGGCTTCCGGAAGCATTGTGGGCCTATAGGACCGCCCACAAGACCCAATTAGGAATGTCTCCCTTCAGACTAGTGTACGGGAAGGCATGTCACCTCCCCGTCGAATTGGAGCATAAAGCCTATTGGGCAGTACGGACCTGTAATCTCGACCTTTCTAAGGCTGGAACCCACAGAAGATTTCAAATGAGCGAGATCGATGAATTACGCCACGACGCATATGAGAACTCGCGAATTTACAAAGAACGGGTTAAAGCTTTTCATGACAAACACATTTCTAGAAAGGTCTTTCATCCTGGTCAAAAAGTTTTACTCTTTGATGCTCGACTCAAACTATTCCCAGGAAAGCTAAGATCCAAGTGGGTCGGACCCTACCTAGTCCGCCAAATCTTCGGAAATGGAGCTATTGAAATCAGCCCACTCAGCCACGATTCTGAACCATTTGTCGTGAATGGGCAGAGACTCAAGCCGTTCATTGACATGACCGATATAGATTTGACTGAGTCATCCTTTACCCTCCTTTCCTCTTGAGCTCATTACGCCCAGCCGATGGCGTAAAACTCAGCGCTTAACGGGAGGCAACCCGTCATTCTTTGAAAACCCAGAAACCGTTTCTGACATCGCTATGCGGAACTCATATTGCACTTTAGGGTTCATCCATTAGAACAGCCGACTTCACCTCAGGTATATCTACCCGAGATTAGAAATCGTTCGCAACAAGTCGCTTCGACCCATTCACTCACCACACACCTGTCCTAACACATGAACTAAGCTGAATTCGAACCCACCTAATTTACAATGGGGACATTGCAAATCTTAGGCATGGGGGGGTATGAAAGTGCAAAATGTCAGAAAATTCATATCAAGAAAGGGTTTCATTCATAAAAAAAAAAAAAAAAAAAAAAAGGACTTGATAGAGGGGAGGAACAATTCTGGGTCATACAAATGAGAGGAGGAAAAGAAAGAAAAATGACAAAAAGAGCAAAAATAAAGAAAGGAGCACAAAAGGAAAAGACAAAGAAAAAGTCATTAGTAAAAGATTAAGGGGTTAACTGAAGTTCTAGACCGAGTCAAGAAAAAGAAAAGAAAAATGCTACAGAGATATAACAAGAGATTAGCGGGAACGCTGGTCTCAGGCCTCTTGGGCTAGATTTTTAGCTTAAAAATTCACGTATCCGTTAAAATCTGGACAATCCTCAAGAGGTTGAGGAAAATGCGAAGCTTAAGTATTAGGTCTAAGGCTTAGGAAGTATTCGGCCTCGTTAACTGACCTCCGGTTTGCGGGATTCGGTAACCTAAGCACCCAAATTCACACACAGTCTGGTTCAGTGCGCATAAATATTCAAAACACGCAAGAGCGTTTAATATTCTGAAAAAGTCACCTAGATTAGGAGCGGTCAATCAACACAAGTTGATTTGGACAAGTTCCCAGCGCGGAGAGGCGGGAAATTCCCCTCGAAGATGCGTAACAACATATCGTCTCCTCGGTGCTTGTCTCTTAGGATATTTAAATATCCTACTGGGGGCATGTAAGCACTCTGCTGGTTCAGATACCATGGGTGGCATTATCACGAAATGTCGATCGCCAGGGTCTGAATTCGGCCACGGAACGCCATGGGCGGGATTATCTCGAAATCTCGAAAGCCAGGGTTCCGGGGGTTGCCATGGGCGGGATTATCTCGAAATCTCGAAAGCCAGGGACCCTTGAGGATTGATGATGGGGACGAGGAATCCGATACAGACCGTGTTGAGAAGCTAATCCGAAGCTAGAAATAAAAAGAAAAGAGAGAGAAAAGCTCTCCAAACAAATAAATCCTCTATCTCTCTCTTACAAAAAAAAAAAAAAAATGCACTGCAAACTGAGCGTAGGCTAAAAATGTCTCAAGCACGGGTGCTTTAACCGCAGAGTCCAACAAACCCTAGGATAGTTTTTGTGGGCCGTAGAAACCTTTGCGAAGGACTGAGGCTAAAGCAGAACAGGTCCAGATTTTGGTTGGTACTTGAGTACCTCTAGGCCTATTGTCGGCATTCCTACCTAATCACAAAAGAAGCACTTATCATAACTAAGGACACTTTGGATCTAGAATGGAAGTTAAAACTTTGAAATTTTGCTAAGGGACTAGCAAAAGCTAGGCATGGGGGTATGATGAGAGCCTCATCATGAGCCATAACTAGCTCATTTTGACCTAATAAAGAAGACAAAAGCTCCTACATAACCTAGAAGAAGGCTTAACTAAAGGAACAAGTGCTCTGAGAAGAAAACATGAAATAAAGGTTAAAACTGCAATTTTTCCATTGCAGTAGATAAACAGGATTTCTTAGAGGCAAAACATGGGTCAAATGGTCTAAATGAGATAAAAAGTGGGTTGAGTCAAGCAGAAATGGGTTCATGTGCAATCTAAGAACTAAAAGACACTTGGTAACCCTAAAACAGACCCGCTTAAATTAACAAGGTTTCGGTCAGAATAAAAAGCAAGTAAACCCTCTACAAATCATGAAAAAACATACTCTAGGGTTTAGAACACTTAATTTGACCTTTGGAACCTAGTTTGACCTAGATTAGGGTCATAGCTCTTCAATTAACCTAATTTGGGTTTTTACGCAAAATATCCAGTCAAACAAGGTCAAACCTGAAATCTAACTTCTCCATTGGATTCCTTAGGTCCAAATTAGGTTTGTACCAAAATTTGGACCTAAGGAGGGGTCATCTTGACCTACTTTGCAATTTAGTACACCCAAATCACAAAGAGGTCCCTATCTTTTGAATATCCTTGCAGAGAGCCCCCTAGGTTCCTCGCCTTCTTTGCAAACCGGTCCTGCCGCCATTGCTAGGGCAGAACCGAGCTCCGACGAAGTTTCGAGAGAGATGGCTCTCTAATTCCTCAGAGATTCTCTCCCAGAAATGGAAGGGAGATTCTCTGAGGAATTCCCTTCCTTCTAAAGCCAATCAAATTCGCTGGTGTGAACCCAATCTCTCGTGCGAACGCACGAGAGATGTGGGTATCTTTCTTCCTTCCAACTCCGGCGAACCGGCTGACCTAATTGCGCGTCTTTCACGCTCTGATAGGAGCGGCCAGCACCTATAAAACACCCCTCGGACCCGACCACTCATCGGAAGCTTGATTTTGACGGAGATCCCCTCCAAATTTCTTCTCTCCCATCTCCGGCCAAACGACCCACAAGCTCCGGCGACCGCTTTCCCTCCTTCTCGTCACTCTGCTGCCATACCAGCAGCAGAGTCCTCTCCGCCTCTTCCTCCCGCGGCGCGCTGTACCCTGCGCGCAAGCTCCTGACCTCATCTTCGTCGCCGCTTCCTCCCCCAGGGTCTTTCTTCCCCGACGACGGCAGTCACGAGCCGTCCTCTCCACTGCCTCCCTTCACTCCAGACAACCCCAGATACGTTCTCCATCCTCTCCTCTCTCTTTTCCCCCTGTTATCTCCCTTGATTGACCCTCGACAGACGCTAACCACCTCCATCGTCTTCGCCTCCGACCGCACTCCGGCGAGCCGCCCACACCACTCCAGCCCTCCACACGGCTCGCCAACCACCTCGGAAGCTCCGCCTCACCTCCAGGAACACACTCCACCCTCCCACTGCCACTCCAGCCCTCCACAACCACCCCCCGACCAACCCACCATCTCCGGCCACAGGTTGACCTAGGCACGCACGCCTAGGCCGACCTGCGGCCTGCTGCACTGCCCACCGCCTTCGTCGTGCCACGGCGAAGGTCTCTATCTATTCTGATTTGGCCGAGAGGCGCGTTTTGTGTACGACAGGATTCGAGCTGCTGCCGCCATGGACGACCTCTGATGAAGCTCCCGCGAAGCTCCAGGCACCCGGTCTTCCAGACTACAGGTGCTGCATACTAACGCAAGTGTCGCGAGGTGAACGAATCCAGCCGAGGAGCGCTAGCAGAGCCAGCAGCTGCGGGGCAATCGCACGACGAGGTTTCTGCAGGCGCGCGTGAAGGCAAGACCAGATAGTCCCACATCGTGGGATTGCAACCGGCAGGTACCGTATAAGTTGTTTTTACGCTTTATTCTTATCGCCTCGAAAGCACAGGGTTGAGGTCCCTCACTGACCCCACCCGCCTCGTCCGCGGCCTGACCACGCGGACCTGGCGGATCCGACCCGACCTAGACCTACGCACTCCTCGCGCATCACACACCTGCAGGTGCGCCTGGTCCCGGGTACGATCCGACCCGATTGAGACTGTGGCTCTGGTAGAGCGGTTAGAGTGAATTGCTTGAGAGAGAGACACGCGCGGGTAGAGGGAGAAGGGTTAGGTTTTGTTCCCCTGTGCAGGCAGGCTGATTGCAGGAGAAGGACGTGGCCGCTGCAGAAGAAAGGAGAAGCAAGACAAAGAAGAAGAAGAAGACAAAGAAGAAAGGAGAAGCAAGACAGAAGAAGAAGAAAGAAAGAAGTCTTCGCAGGAGAAGAAGAAGAAGGACAAGGGAAGATTGCAAAGAGATCCGAAAGGCAAAGCAGAAGAAGAAAAAGAGAAAGAAAGATCACATTTAAGACGTCTGATACATAAATCAGACGTCTAATTCTATTTTTTTTACATCTTTCTTAAAAACTCTTTGAATCAATTATATTTGCATTAAACAGTTGTATTCTTGGGTTTTACAAAGTACTGAGTTTGCTCCCTGTGTTCGACCTCGGATACTCTAGTTGTTCGAGTAATAAAATTATTTGTTTAAACGTTTTGTCGGTTCTACTGCAACGTAATACGCCTTTAAATCCGCACAGAAACGCTGACAACACTGCCGCTGCTGCTGCTGCGGAGCTTGAGCTTCAAAGCTTGAAGCTCCTGTGAATGGCGGAGATGGGCTGGAGCGACGAAAGAGAGGAGAGAACCGCCATACCCACCGGCTCTTCTATGAGCTGGGCGGTGGTGGGACTCACAATGGTGGTTGTGCACCACTATGAGTTGCTCCTGCCTGCAGCGTGGCTCTTCAAGGAGAAGAGAGGCTGCTTATGGAGGGGAGGGGAGGAGACGGCCTGGAAGGGAAGGAAGGTGCTGTCTGTGTGTGGTTTTTTTGTGTGTTGGACCAAGCTCACCTGCAAGAGGATAGCCGTGCCTTTTTAAAGAAGAAAGAGGCATGCACAACCATGCCCTGGCTGTGCATGGCTGTGCATGCGGCTGGCAGGGAGAGCTGTTTGCAGAGCATGGCGCGAGGAAGAAGCTGTCGTGCCTTGCAGCCGCGGAGAAGAAGAAATTCAAAGTAAAATAAAAAATGAGGATGGTGATTTTGCGAGGCAGCACTTGAGGAAAACGTTAATTTCAAGGCCATTTTATTCACTCTCCTCCCCTCTCAAATAAATGCATGCATGCGTTTATTTTTACCAATGCGACTATGGCTATCTAATCTACACTGGCAATGCTTGGAAATAGCACAAGATGGCACAATTGTCAGTGTATTTTTGTTGTGCAATCATACCCCCATGCCTATCTTTTGCTAGTCCCTAGCAAAACATTTTTTTGTATTGCATTTAGAAATGATCTTCAGCTGAAGATTTTCTCCTGAGGCGACATAGGTGTGTTTATTGTTGGATATTGTGAGAACCAATTGCAGAGAAGACTACCAGTACTTTAAGTCTCACATGACATAAACCATCTCTCAACTAACCTGGACTCTTGATATTTAAACCTTAAGTACGATTTCTAGGACTCGGAGGTTTTTGCCGTACTCAAGAGCTCAAGAGATTATGGCTTGTGCAAAGTGAAGGATCAAGACTGATCAGATGAACATTAAGACTCAAGCCCAAGGTTTCACGAATTTTTAAGTACAGGTCGGTACCAATTTCAGCTCGTGTCTTCGGATTGACCCTTAAAAAGATGACAGGAAACTCAACTCCCATTTTCTGACATTTGTGGCTCAAAGAAAACAGGGTATTTGCCCTGAAGAACTTTTTTGTAGGAAGATTTTACAGACATTAGTGAGATATACTGACTTATTTGCATCTTCTCTTTTTTTTTTTTTTTGAAACACGTGTCAATATATCTCTTACAACATTATTTGGAGGAGCACACTTTTCTTTTTGGTGGGAGAGTTCCTTCTTGGTGGAAAGAGTCTCTCCTAAACACAAGACTAAAGCATGGGATAAAAAGTCTACCTGCGTGCACAGGTAAGGACTCCACCTTCCCTAATGAACACTAGGGTTGGATCTTATGTTCACCTGGTCTTTCTTGATATGTGTAGTGTGAACCAAGATTACTTATGCTCTCGAGTAGAAGCAAACCAACGGATCCTGTACTGGTGTCTTAGGTACAACAATACGTCCTTAGTTAGGAGAGATTCCGATCTATTTTGTCAATGCTCAAGTGAATTAAGCCGAGCCTAAGCAAATCAAGCTTCTGTGGCCTGGAAAGTCTTCAAAACAGTGGTTGAATATCCATAAACACTTATTATATTTTTGTTTCAGCTTTCAGATTATTACTAAACACCTTTCTCTTTATATATATATAGATAGATGGAAACTGCATGATACCATAAAATACCCAGATCCTATGGATGCCTATCCACCTCCCCATGCCTAACGTTGCTATGTCCTCATATGCATGCAAGGTAAGGTAGAGGAAGGACGAAAGATCGAGTAACGAGAGCTGAGGTGCAGGGTATACAGCAAGGTGGTAGGGTGGGTGGATGGTGGGTGGTGAAGTGAAAAGTGAAGTGAACGTGACAGCGGTGAAGTGTTGTTGGGGTGCCTCCCAACGAGCGCTGAATTTAACGTCCCCAACTGGAATCAGAATGAGGCACAACATTAGTTACCCTCCAGCAGGGCAACAGTTTCTCCAACGGGGCCAGGTTCATGAGTAAGATAGGGTTTCAAACGCTATCCATTGACCGTAAATTTATGCCCAGATTTGGGATCTTCAATCTCAACGACCCCGTTGGGAAATGGTCTCGAGACCAGGAAAGGACCAGTCCATTTGGACTTTATTTTCCTAGGAAAGAATTTGAGCCAGGCATTGTAGAGCCAAACTTGCTAAGATGGCTCAAATTCTTTTCGCCGAATACGGCTGTCGTGAAAAGCCTTAGTGCGTTGTTTGAAAGTTAAAGCAGAATCATAGGCTTCACGACGGAGCTCTTCCAGCTCCTGGAGTTGGAGTTTCCTTTCTCGACCACACAGGTCTGGGTCGAGGTTACATTGGCGAACTGCCCAATAAGCGCGGTGTTCCAACTCCACGGGCAAATGACAAAGCTTCCCGTAAACGATTCTATAAGGAGACATAACAAGGGGAGCCTTGAAGGCGGTCCGATATGCCCAAAGTGCATCAATTAGCTTGTCGGACCAATCCTTATGGTCAGGCTGAACCGCTTTCTAGAGAATTTGTTTGATTTCCTGGTTCGACACCTCTGCCTGGCCGTTCGTCTGAGGATGATACGGGGATGCGATACGATGGTGAACTTCGTATTTCCTCAGAAGTGCCCGAAAAGAAGCATGGGTAAAGTGGCTTCCTCTATTCGAGATAATGGCTCGAGGGATCCCAAAACGCGCAAAGATGTGGTCTTTGACAAATCGAGTGGATATAACATGGTCAGCACGTCGCGTGGGAATAGCCTCGATCCATTTTGAAACATAATCAACAGCCACGAGGATGAATTCGAAGCCATTGGAAGGAGGAAAGGGACCCATGAAATCAATTCCCCAAATGTAGAAGATTTCCGCAGCTAGGATGGGTTGTAAGGGCATCATGTCACGACGTGACATTGACCCCAACGACTGGCACCTAGTGCAATGTTTAGCATACTTGTGTGCATCCTGGTGAAGGGAGGGCCAAAAGAAACTGCACTGCAACACCTTGGCTGCAGTTTTCCTCCCAGAGAAATGGCCTCCGCAGGCCTGATCGTGGCAGAAGGATAGCACACTAGGGAATTCGCTGTCAGGAATACAGCGACAGATGATTTGATCAGCACCTATCCGAAAAAGAAGTGGATTATCCCAGAAATAATACTTTGCTTTTGCCATGAGATGCTCGCGCTGGTCTTTAGGCCAACCACATAGAAGGGATCTAGAAGCAAGGTAATTGGCAATGTCGGCATACCATGGTCCACTTGCCACATTAATTGCCAATAGGTGCTCATCAGGAAAAATCTCATTAATCGGCAGAGTAAGTCCAATATGGTCAGGGTCCAGTCTAGAAAGGTGATCAGCCACAACATTCTGGGCTCCAGCCTTATCGCGGATCTCAATGTCAAATTCTTGGAGCAGAAGGATCCAACGGATCAATCTGGTCTTGGCATCCTTCTTGTGCAAGAGATGGCGAATGGCCGCGTGATTAGTGAAAACAATAACGTGTGAGCCCAGAAGATAAGAGCGAAATTTCTCCAGCCCAAAGATGACCGCCAGTAGTTCTTTTTCAGTGGTAGTATAATTACGCTGGGCCTCATCCAACGTCTTACAGGTGTAGTACACCACGAAGGGGTGTCTATCGCATCTTTGTCCCAGGATGGCTCCGACTGCAAGGTCGGAAGCTTCACACATGAGTTCAAAGTCAAGGGACCAATCAGGTGGCTGGAGAACAGGGGCCTTGGTGACAGCATTACGCAGCTGCATGAATGCTCGTATGCAATTGGGGCCCATATCGAAGGGTACGTCGGTCGATAGGAGATGAGTTAAAGGTCGAGAAATATTGGAGAAATCTTTGATAAATCTCCTATAGAAACCGACGTGTCCCAGGAAGGAGCGGATTTGTTTGACAGAGCCAGGCACAGGTAAATCAGCAATTACATCAAGCTTAGCTCTGTCAACTTCAATACCCCTATCAGAGATGATATGCCCGAGAACAAATCCCTCGTGTACCATAAAATGACTTTTTTCCCAAGAAAGCACGAGGTTTACATCAATACATCTCCTAAGGATACGGGTCAGGTTGGCAAGACAGTCATCGAAAGATGGTCCAAAGACCGAAAAGTCATCCATGAAGACCTCGAGAAAGTCACCCACCATGTCATGAAATATTGCCAGCATACATCTCTGGAAAGTTGCTGGCACGTTGCAAAGTTCGAACGGAATCCTTCTAAATGCAAAGGTGCCGAATGGGCAGGTAAAAGTAGTTTTCTCTCGGTCCCGGGGGTCAATTGCCACTTGGTTATATCCTGAGAATCCATCCAGGAAATAGAAAAATTTATTTCCCTCTAACCGCTCTAGGATTTGGTCAATGAAAGGTAGCGGAAAGTGATCTTTCTTAGTTACAGCATTGAGTTTCCTATAATCTACACACACTCTCCAAGATGTAGGAGTGCGTGTAGGGATGGATTCGCCCCTGTCATTGACACGGATGGTGAGTCCCGCCTTTTTGGGCACGACATGAATCGGACTCACCCAAGGGCTATCGCTGATCGGGTAGATTATACCCGCATCCAGCCACTTAATAATTTCCTTCTTAACGACCTCCCGCATGTTAGGGTTGAGACGTCGCTGCATCTCACGGGAAGGTCGAGCCTCCTCCTTCGTATATATACGGTGAGTGCAATAGGAGGGGCTAATGCTAGATAAGTCTGATAAAGACCATCCAATGGTTGCCTTGTGTTCTATAAGGACCTCAATTAGTTTGCACTCTTGCTCCCTGGTCAATTTTGAACTAATGATTACGAGGAGCATTTCATTTGGTCCCAGGAAAACATATTTAAGTGTACTAGGCAGCTCTTTCAGCTCGGGAGTGGATGGTGAAAGGTCTGGCATTTCTTGGGACGAGAGTGACCCAGGCGGATCTGAAAACAAGTCAGGAGGAAGAAGTTGGCCCTCAGATTGGCCAAGAAGAGGGGCTTCTTGGATAGATGGATCCAGAAAGGAATAGCCCCAGTGAGTAGTAAATGGGCTCAAGGTCCCAGTGTGGAATTACAACTCCACCTGATTGGGCGGGAAAGAAAGGGCAATCCAGTCTTCAAGAGTGTGGACCGGCGGTGAGTAGCCCGGATATGACTCAGACCACGAGGTATGGGAAGCGAAGAAAACCTCGTTAGAAGTCTGGTCAGGAGAAGGTATGGGACAAGGGAGGGATGGGGGAACGTCACAATATGTGTCGGTCAGGCAATCGTCAGTGTTTAAAGGCAGTCCGCAACAGTCAGAATAAGTCTCAATTAGTCCGATACACGTGCTGACGGCCATGCCCTCATCAAACGTGTCATCCTCTATGCAATCGCAATCAAAGTTCTTGCCTGCCTTGAAGATGTTAAGCTTGAGCTTTTCAGATCCAACGGCAATCTCAATATAGCCTGACTCGCAGTCGATATGGGCGCGGGCTGTGGCCAAGAAAGGTCGACCAAGGATGATCGGACAATCAGAAAGTGAGCTAGGAACTTCCATATCTAAAACAAGAAAGTCAACAGGAAAATAGAGACTGTTGATCCTAACCACCACATCTTCCACCACACCCTTTGGAATTTTGACAGAACGATCTACCAACTGTAATGTGACAGGGGTGGGTTTCAGATTTCCTAAGGAAAATTTTTCAAGCATGATAGTTGGTATAAGATTGATGGAAGATCCTAGATCAAGCAGGGCACGGTTAAAATTGCAGCCTTGGATGCTACAGGAAATAAGCGGTGTGCCCGGATCTTTCTGCTTCGGTGGTAGATTTGACAGTATAGCACAACTCGCATGGGGCGAGAGAACCACCAGATTCTTAGTTTTCTTTGACTGTCGCCTAGGTGTTGTGTAGTCTTTGAAAAATCGGGCGACAGTAGGTAGGTGGTCGATAGCCTCTAGCAGGGGTACCTTTATTTCAACATCCCTGAATAAATTACGTAGGTTATCAAAGGCCTGCGTATCCTTCTTCTTGCCTTTTGGTTCCCTCAGTAGAGCCTCAGGGATGGGATTGATTCTGGCACCAATTTGGATGTATCGTCCTCTCGCGAATGCGGTGCTGATAACGGCGTTGTGACTAGGTTTTGTTGTTTTGTTAGAGAAATTACATTGTAGTATAGATAATCATTGCCATTATTACAATTTTTACTCGGAAATGAAAGTTCTCCCGAGGTCGAACTCAGGGAGCAAGTTGTATTCTAGAGGTATGAAGTTTCTATTACAAAAGATAATGAGAGAGAGAGAGAGAGATTTGTCTTGTTGGCTTCTTTCTTCTTCTTCTCTTCTTTGTCTTCTTTTCTCTTCTCTTTGAGTCTTCAGTTTTCTTCCTTCTTCTTATTCTTGCTCTGTTCTTCTTTTCTTGTTTTCTCCTTGCCTTCTCTTCTGTTCTTCTTCTTTCTTCTCTTTCTTTTTCTTCTTGTTCTTCTTTCTATCTGTCTCTTTCTTTCTTTTTTTCCCTTGCGGTCCTGTTCTTCTCCTTCTTCTTTGCCTTCAGAGCGTCGTCTGATTTTTCAATCAGACGACTTAAGTAGCTGCTGCTACAGTGCGTCTTTTCTTCTTCTTTCCTCTGTGGCTTTCTTCTTCTTCTCGCAGTCCTTCTTCTTCTTCCTGCCTTCTCTTCTTCTTCACCTGTGCCTGCACACTCAAAGTTCAATCAGAGGGAAAAACCTACTCCACCCTCCCCCGCATCTCTCTCTCTCTCAGAATTCACTCATAGGATAGCTCTGCCAGAGCTGCCGGGTAGTCGGGTACCGGGGTCGCGCCTGGGTCCAGGCCCACCAGCGTGCGGTGGTGGGCGAGGAGTGCAGGACGAGTAAACGGGTCGGGCCAGGTCCGCTGGGCGTGGTCGCGAACGAGGCCGGCTCGAGCGGGTGAGAGGGACCTCACCCCGTGCTCAGGAGGCAAAGAGCCTAAGGCACTTTTTGCCTTTATCGGGTGTGGGCCTCTCAAAAGCTCCGAGGTGGGACTAAATGTCCCACCCCAATTGGGCACCCGCAGCTGAGGGAGCTGCAGGCAGATGCAGCAGCTGCGGGACTTTCCCCCCAACTGCAGGCTTGGGCGACTGCGTGGCTGCGAACCGCGCGTCTTGGCGAGTCGAACCTGGGCGAAGCGCACCTGCAGCTGCAGGTTGAAGGAGCTTCACCGGCTCAGCAATGGCGACGGAGGGCGAGCAACCTGTCCACAGAAGAACGGCCTCTCGGCCTAATCAAACAAGCGGAGAACCTTCGCCGTGGCACGGCGAAGGCGGTGTGGGGTCTGGCAAGTCGTGCGGCGGAGAGTAGGGGCCGCCCTAGGTCAAACTGTAGCACGGGAAATGGGTTTGTTCGGGGGGTCTGCAGGTGGCGAGTGGCGGGAAATGGAAGGGCGGAAGTTGATCGGGGTGAGGAGGCGGAGGTTCTGTGAGGGTCGGCGAGTCGTGTGGGGTGGTGGAATGACGAGAGCGAGTCGCCGGAGTTTGGCCGGAGATGGGGAAGGTGAGGGCGATTAGGCGCGATCGAGGGGTGGTTATGCAAATTACAGTAAGGAAAAGAAAGAGGGGAGGAAGAGGAAAGATTGTACCTACTCGGAGGGACGAGGGGGGGCAGGAGCAGGGCGACAGTCGTATCGACTGTCGCCGGAGAAGAAGGTGCCCAGAGAGAGAGGGCGGCGGCGAGGAGAGAGCGGGAGAGCGCGCGCTGGGTACGGCGCGACGCGGGAAGAGCAGGTGAAGGAAGCTCTGCTGCTGGTAGTGCGGCAGAGCGACGAGGAGGAGGAGGAAAAACTGCCGGAGCAAGGGGGCCTCTATCGGAGTGGGAAGAGAGGAAAGGGGAGGGGGGATTTCTCCGTCAGAACCAAGCTGCCGAGAGCGGCAAAGCGTCGGGGGTTTTTATAGAGGCCGAAACAAAGAGGAGGGCGGAGGGAGACGACGTGCCTCCCTCGCCGGAGGACGTCGGAGATGGAGACCCATATCGTCCGTGCGTTTGCACGGGCAGTATGGGCGATTGCAGCGATCAGGGGGTGTTCCTACGACGGCTGACGTCGCAGGGAACCCCTGGTTGACTTGGCAGGGGGTCCCCCTCACCCTGTGCGGTGCCATACCTCGCGCAAGGTCGCCGGAGCATGGTCCTGCTCAGGGTTTTGCAGGGAGGACCCAAATGCAAAGAATGATGAAGAGTTAGGGGCCAAAATGCGAGGGTTTCAAAAGTTGAGGGCCAAAAAGTAAAGTTGGTCAAGAAGGTTTCTTCTTAGGCTCAAGTTTTTATACATGACTAATTAGGGTATAAGAATTCTGATGGTAAATTTTATTTCTAGATTAAACCTTTTTTGACTGGTCAATTTACGCAAAAACCCAAATTAAGTTATTAATTGGGCATGGTTCTCAATGTAGGTCAAAATGGGTTCCTAAGGCCAAATTGGAGGTTCTAAACCCTAGAGATTATTTTTATAAGAATTTTAGAGGGTTTATTCGATTTTTTATTTACCTCGAACCTCGTGAATTGAAGTGGGTTTGTTTTTAGGGTTATAGGATGTCATTTAATTCCTTGGAGTTGCTGTAGCCCTCTTTGAGTCATCTCATCCCACTTTTCTTCTTATTAGGTTATTTTGACCTATGTTTGGACCCTGAGTTACCCTGTTTTCAGATTGAATTGGTGAAATTGTATTTTTACCCCTTAGTTTCTATTTTCTTCTTAAACTCAGAATTCTCTGAGTTAAGCTGTTCCTTGAGTTATGTAGGAGCTTTTATCCTTTGTATTAGGTCAAAATGAGCTAGTTATGGCTCATGATGAGGTTCTCATCATATCCCCATGCCTAGCTTTTGCTAGTCCCTTAGCAAAAAACTTAAGGTTTCAACCTTTGTTCTAGACCATGGAGTTCTTAATAGCTTTAGATAAGTGTTTTTTCCTTTGAACTCAGATTAGGTAAGAATGCTGACCATAGGCCTAAAAGGTACTCTAGTACCAATCAAGATCCAGATCTGTCTAGCCTCAGCCGCAGCCTTAGCAAAGGTTTTTAAGGCCTACAAGAACTAACTTAAGGTCTATTGGACTCTGTGGTTAAAGCACCCGTGCTTGGAATGATTTTAGCCCTGGCTCAGTTTGCAGTGCATTTTGTAAGAGAGAGAGGTAGAAAATTTTTCTGTTTTGGAGAGTTTTCTCTCTCTTTTTCTTTTTAATTCTAGCTTAGGATTGGCTTTTCAACACGGTCTGTATCAGATTCCTTGCCCCCATCATCAATCTTCAAGGGTTCCTGGCAATCGATGCTTCGAGATAGCACCGCCTATGGCAAGCCCCGAAACCCTGGCTATTGAGATTTTGAGATAATCCCATCCATGGTGTTCCGTGGCCGAGTCCAGACCCTGGCAATTGACACTTCGTGATAATGCCATCCATGGAATTTGAACCAGCAGAGTGCTTACATGCCCCCAGTAGGATATGTAAATGTCCTAAGAGACAAGCACCGAGGAGATGATATTTTGTTACGCATCTTCAAGAGGATTTCCCGCCTCTCCGCACTGGGAACTCGTCTAAATCAACTTGTGTTGATCGGCCACTCCTACTCTAGGTGTACTTTTCAGAATTTTTTCGACGCTTCTTCGTGATTTTGATTTTTACGCTTACTGAACTAGGCTGTGTGTGAGGTTAGGGTGCTTAGGTTACTGAGTCCCGTAGACCAAAAGTTAGTTAATGAGGTCAAATACTCCCTAAGCCTTAGACCTAATACTTCAGCTTTTTATTTTCCTCAACCTCTTGAGGAGTGTCCAGATCTTAATGGGTACTAAGAGTCTATCCAAGAATGCCTAAGGTTTGCGTTCTTACTAATCCCTTTGTGCAATTTTCAGTTCTTTTCTTGAATGAGGTCTAGAACTTAGGTTAATTCCTTAGTTTCTTACTAATGACTACTTTTTTTTTCTCATATTTTTGTGCTCCTTATTAATCTTTTTTTTTTTTTCTTTCCTTCCTCCACAAAATTTCCTTCTCCTTTTATTCTTTTTCGATTTTTTTTTTTTTAAGAAAACTTTTCTTACCAGTTTTGCACTTTTATACTCCCCCCCCCGTGCCTAAGGTTTGCAATGTCCTCATTGTGACTTAGGGGGTTTTTTATTTACTTAATTCATTCCTTAAGACAGAATGCGGATGATTTCTAATCCCAGATGCAAGCATCTGAGGCGGGGTCGGCTGTCTACAAGGGTGAACCTTAAGTGCAAAAAGGTGTCAGAAAAAGGTTTTGGATTTTTAGGAAAAAGACGGGTTGCCTCCCGTTAAGCGCTGAGTTTTACGCCATCGGTTGGGCACAATAAGCTCAAGGGGAATGGAGGATATAAGATGCTTCAGCCAAATCAATAGACGTCACATCAATGAACGGCTTGAGTCTCTGACCGTTCACGATGAAAGGTTCAGAATCGTGGCTGAGCGGACTGATTTCGATAGCTCCATTTCTAAAAACTTGTCGGACTAAATATGGTCCGACCCACTTGTTTCGCAGCTTTCCCGGGAAAAGTTTGAGTCGGGCATCAAAGAGTAGGACCTTCTGACCAGGATGAAAGATTTTTCTCGAGATATGCTTGTCGTGGAAGGCTTTAACCCGCTCCTTGTAGATTCGCGAGCTCTCATACACGTCTAGGCGTAATTCATCGATCTCGCTGATTTGAAGTTTTCTGTGGGTTCCAGCCTTTGAAAAATCTAGATTACAGTTCCGTACTATCCAATAGGCTTTATGCTCCAATTCTACAGGAAGGTGACACGCCTTCCTGTACACCAGTCTAAAGGGAGACATGCCTAACTGGGTTTTGTGGGCGGTCCCATAGGCCCACAATGCTTACGGAAGTCGGGATGACCAGTCCTTCCTGTCAGGCCGAACAGTGACTTGTAGGATTTTCTTGATCTCCTGATTAGACAGCTCAGCTAGACCATTGGTTTAGGGGTGGTAAGGAGTAGAGATTCGGTGAGACACCCCATATTTGGTCATCAGTGACCTAAACTGAGCGTTTGTGAAATGGGTCCCCCCATCAGAGATTATAGCACGAGGAACCCTGAACCTTGAGAAAATGTTTTGATGAATGAATTTGAGAATGATTTTGTGATCACAGGTTCGGGTCGGTATGGCTTCAATCCATTTGGACACGTAGTCCACAGCCAGCAGAATGTATTCGAAACCATCCGAAGCAGGAAAGGGGCCCATAAAATCAATCCCCCAAACATCAAAGATTTCGCATACCAGAATCGGCTGCATAGGCATCATGTCGCGATGGCTCATGTTGCCCAAAGTCTGGCAATGACTGCACGCCTTGCAGTGATTATTCGTGTCTTTGAACAGTGTGGGCCAGTCAAAGTCGCACTGGAGGACTTTTGATGCGGTTTTATGCCCAGAGAAATGGCCACCGCATGCCTGGTCATGGCAGAAAGAGAGGATATTGTTGAATTCCTCTTTCGGGACACATCTTCGGATGATCTGATCAGCACCTATACGAAAGAGGTACGGGTCTTCCCAAATGTAATACTTGGGATCAGAGTGCAATTTGCCTTTCTTGGCCTTCGGCCAATCAGACGGGATCTGATGAGATGCCAAGTAATTTACTATATTAGCAAACCATGGAAGGCTAGTACCAATAGTCAGCAGGTGCTCATCGGGAAAATGCTCTGTGATGGGTCCGGACGGGTTAATTATTTCAGAAGGAAGGCGGGACAAGTGATCAGCTACCACATTTTGCTTTCCCGCTTTGTCGCGAATCTCAAGGTCAAATTCTTGCAACAGCAAGATCCATCGGATTAATCGAGGTTTCGCGTCCTTCTTTGCAAGGAGATGCCTCACAGCTGTGTGATCCGAGTAAATGATGACATGGGAACCCAGAAGATACGATCGGAACTTTTCAAGGGCAAATACCACGACTAGCAGCTCTTTCTCCGTAACTGTATAGTTACGCTGAGCCTCGTCAAGTGTCTTGCTAGAGTAGTAGATGACCACGGGTTTCCCGTCAGCTTTTTGCCCCAGGACCGCTCCTACAGCGAAATCAGACGCATCGTACATGATCTCAAAGGGTTGAGACCAATCAGGGGACTGTAGGATCAGGGCCTGGGTGACTCGGTCACGTAGGGCCTCAAATGCTTGAGTGCATTCCTTGGAAATTTCGAAAGGTACATCCTTGGAGAGAAGAGTGGTCAGGGGGCGCACGATTTTTGAGAAGTCAGGGATAAATCGACGGTAAAAACTGACGTGCCCCAAAAAAGATCGGATGTCCTTGATCGAGCTAGGCATAGAAAGGCGAGAGATCAGATCAACGTTAGCTCGGTCCACTTGGATGCCTTTTTCCAAGATTGAGTGTCCCAGGACAATTCTCTCAGGCACCATGAAATGGCTCTTTTCCCAGGGAAGAACCAAATTCACCTCGATGCATCGCCTGAGTATTTGGACCAAGTGTTGGAGGCAATCATCAAAATATTCTCCAAAAACTGAAAAGTTATCCATGAAGACTTCCAGAAAATCACCTACCATATCTGAGAATATGGCAAGCATGCACCGCTGAAAGGTAGCGGGTGCATTGCAAAGACCGAAAGGCATCCTTCGGAAAGCGTAAGTTCCGAAGGGGCAGGTGAACGTGGTCTTTTCTTGGTCCTCAGGATGGATTGCCACCTGGTTATAACCTGAGTACCCGTCAAGAAAGCAGAAGAACCTATTTCCCGCTAGTTTCTCGAGAATTTGATCAATGAAAGGTAGTGGGAAATGATCCTTCTTCATGGAGGCATTGAATCGGCGGTAATCTATACAGACTCTCCACGCATTAGCTAATCGGGTAGGAATGATTTCTCCGGTCTCAGTCGTTATGGTGGTGAGTCCTGCCTTCTTGGGCACGACCTGAATTGGGCTCACCCAACGACTATCGGAGATCGGGTAGATGATCCCGGCATCTAACCACTTGATCATCTCCTTTTTCACGACCTCTTGTAGATTGGGGTTCAAGCATCTCTGCATTTCACGAGAAGGTCGTGCGCCCTCTTCTGAATAGATATGATGAGTACAATAAGAGGGACTTATTCCAGTCAAATCATCGAGAGTCCACCTGATGGCTCTGCGATGTTGCTGGAGGACAGCAATCAGACGGGATTCCTGTTCGGGATTGAGGTTGGAATTGATAATCACAGGAAGGGTCTGATTAGAACCCAAAAAGTTGTATTTCAAGTGAGCAGGAAGTGGCTTCAGTTCGAGGGTGGGGTTATCAGCAGCAGCGGGTGGTTCAGTATAGATGTGAGGGTCAAGGGTGGGAGTTACTGGGTTGTTTATATCTGGATTCGAGTCCTTAGTTTGCGGGTCAAGATCTTTCTACGGTTGATGAGGTATAATCAGGCCATTCTGGAAGTGTGTTTCATCAACCAAAGCCCTAACGTCACAAACTTGTTCAATGACACCGCAATTGATTCCTTGTTGGGCCTTAAATATATCAATTTTCAGAGTTTGATTCCCAAATTTGAGCTCTATTTGGCCCTCCTCACAGCTAATGTTGGCTCTCGCGGTAGCCAAGAAAGGTCTCCCTAAAATGATTGGTGTATCCCTAGGGTTTTCAGGTGCATCCATGTCTTAGACTATAAAGTCTACAGGAAAATAGAAATCCCGCACTCTCACAATAACATCCTCGAGAATCCCTTTTGGTGACTTTATAGATCAATCTGCTAATTGTAATGTTACCTCGGTTGGTTTTAACTCAGGTTCTTCTAGATGGTCAAGTAAGGATGTCGGTATTAGATTTATGGATGCGCCTAAGTCTAGCAAAGCTCTATCAAATTGGGTATCACCTATCTTGCAGGAAATCAGGGGAGTACCAGGGTCTTTAGCCTTGGGTGGGAGTCTGCTTAGGATTACAGAGCTGGCTTGCTCTGACAGAACAATTGGACTCCCGCTCTTGGTTCGCGGCTTACGCTGGGGTGTACACACATTCTTTAAGAATCGTGCGTAAGCCGGTACGTGGTGGATTACATCCATCAAGGGGATGTTTATGTGGACCTGCTCAAAGAGCTTGACCAAGTCCTCCTCAGGTGCCACGGGCTTGGTGGTCTTCTTTCCCTTGGTCAAGGCCTCGGGAAACGGGATCTTGGTTGGTTCTTCTAGGATAGGTCCAGGTTTTGGATATGGGATAGGGGTGGGAATGTCCTGGATTACTGTCCTAGGCTCGGGATCACTACCAGGCTTGGAGTGGTTTGGATGAGGTGGGTCTTGGGTTTCCTTACCACTACGGGTTGTTATGAAATTAAGTCCTGCCTGGTTTTGGTTGGGATTGGGTAAGATGGGTTGCTGCTGGTAACCCGCAAAAGAGGTGGAGGCCTCTATCCCGTCTGGTGAAGGAACAGAGGGGGCCTGATAAATCATATGGGCATGGCCCAGGTTTGGGTTCATAACGTGCCGCTGGGTTGGCACGTTATTTGGATTAGGAAGAGGTTGGGAAGGAAGTGTGCCTGGCTGGCAAGAATTTGCCAACTGGGCCAATTGGTTTCGGACCTCTGTAATCTTGTCCTTGTGTTGCTTTTGAATAGCCGCATTCGTTCTTTGAATGTCAGCTAGAGTTTGAAGGATTAGGGACATTGGATCCTGATTTGGCCCTGATGGATAAGTAGGGTTGGGCCGAGGCTGAGGCGGCTGGTAAGGACGAGGGGGTTGTGGGCGGGGTTGAAAGAGTGGTCTTTGGGTTTGGGAATTTCCCGCCCACTGAAAGTTGGGATGGTTTCGCCATCCAGGGTTATAGGTGTTGGAGAACGGGTCGTTCTGGATGGCGTTGAGGTCCTCGCAGGTCTGAGGAACCTCCAGAGAGTCAGAAAAAGAGGGAATGGAATTCCCCGGGTTGGTATAGAGAGGATCGGATGGACCTCTGGTTAGAGAATCAGATGGTGGATATGGATCCATCCTAGGAGAAGATTGATGGAGAATATTTTGCATAGTTTCCCTTGTGGAAGGAGGCTGTGCAAAGGGGTTATGTGCAGAGGTGGCTCGCTGCAGGTGCTGAGTCAGTTCATCCACCTTCTTTTCAATAATCAAGACCTTGTCTAATCGAATGGCCATTAATTCTAGGTCGACTGATGCGGACAGGCCCTGCGTCTCATGTGCTCCCCTAAGATTCGTCGATGCGCGGGTATTCGACCTGTCGAATAATCCCATGGAGTCATTGTTGATGGAGTTCTCGCACATGTTTTCGAGAATCTCCCACACGGTGTCCTCATGTTGACCCATGATATTTCCTCCGCAGGTTGCATTGACGAAAAGACGGATATCCTCACGGAGTCCCTGGTAAAAAGATTGGACCTGTTCCCATTTAGGAACTCCGTGATGGGGGCACTTTCTCATGAGATCCTGAAAACGATCCCATGCCTCATGGAGAGGTTCCCCCGATTGCTGAGTGAAGTGAGTAATCTGATGGCGCAAGGCGTTGGTCCGACCAACGGGAAAGAACTTTTTCAAAAACTCGGATTGAAGTTCTTCCCAAGTGTTGATCGGCCGGGTCTGAGTCTGATACCAATGGGTGGCCTTGTCCATAAGAGAAAAGGAGAACATCTTCATGAGAAGAATATCCTGATTTTGCACATCTGACCCAAAAGTTTGGGCCAGATGCTTTAGTTGTTTGATATGCTGGAAGGGATCTTCGGAATTAAGCCCATGGAATTTAGGTATAGCATGAATCATGTTGGGCTTCAATTCGGAATCAGGTCCTCCAGTGGGGATTCTGACCCGAGGCTCAATGGCCACCGCAGCAGGATTGTAGTGGTCTCGCATCATAGGACGCTGCGGTGGGTGCACGAAGTTTTGGAAGAGGTCATTGAGTCGCTGGAGCTGATACTCCAGATTGTTTTCTTCCTCAACTGGCTGAGCCATGATGGGGAAAGAAGAAGAACTTGGTTCTGAATCAGAAGAGAGAATAATGTGAGGGGGTTGCTGTACAAACACGGGTGTCGAGGCTTGGCCTTGACGAGAATGAATTTCTAAAGGAGGTCTTAAGGGTGGTCTTAAGGACCTCCTACTGTACATGCACTGCTGGAAGAGATGAGTTCAGAAGGTGCTGGACCCAATCAAGACACCCAAAAATGTGTTGGTGACTATAGAGGTGCGGGGCAGATGGACCCCTTGATCAGAAAGATCGTCCACCTGAGAATTACCTGGGCAGCTAGAGAGGGTGAGTCCTGCAAAGACCCCTACACGGTAGAGCGTCCCCACGGGTTACAGGGTTTCCCCCACCTGACCTCTCTTGTCACTGCGGTTCCAGGTAGACCAGAATGGGGATCTTGACCTCTTAACCCTACCAATTTTAGTTTAAGATCAGGGTGCTTAAGGTTTCACTTGAACTCTTAGGTGTTTTTGTGAACAAAGTGGCCCAATTTTAAGGTTGGTTGACCCAAGGGGTCAACTTCACCTCTTGTTCTTTTGAGAGCTTTTGGGTCCTTTCTTTTTAGGGTTCAAATGTTTAGAGAGCCATTTGCTTAGGGTTTCTCTTGTGTAGATTTTTTTCAAACAAGGTTTAGGTACACCTCTTTTTTGGGAAGATCTTTTCTTTGTTAATAGAAGGTGTGTCTCTAAAAACCCTAGCTTTTGACCTTATGTTGGCTCTACTTGGTCCATTGAACTCTTTGTTTGGGTAATTAGGGCTCAGGCAAGGATGTGTTAGCCCCTAATCACCTTTAAAACTGTGTGCAGGAATAATAGTTTCTGAGAATATGCAGCTATTACTATGTATAAAGATAGGTTATGCCTATTTCTTTTCTTTTTCTTTAAAATTTTAGGGTTTAATAGGAAGTTACCTGTCCTTGGAGTGGCTGTGGTGCGGCTGCGTCTTTTTGTTTCTTTCTGTACCTGCACAAAAGAGAGAGAAAAGATTAGCAATCTCTTAAAAGAAATTCAAAGCTTCTAGAATAGCCGTTGCTCCCCAGCAACGGCGCCAAGTGATAATGGCGTTGTGACTAGGTTTTTTTGTTTTGTTATAGAAATTACGTTGTAGTACAGATAGTCATTGCCATTATTACAATTTTTACTCGGAAATGAAAGTTCTCCCGAGGTCGAACTCAGGGAGCAAGTTGTATTCTAGAGGTATGAAGTTTCTATTACAAAAGATAATGAGAGAGAGAGAGAGAGATTTGTCTTGTTGGCTTCTTTCTTCTTCTTCTCTTCTTTGTCTTCTTTTCTCTTCTCTTTGAGTCTTCAGTTTTCTTCCTTCTTCTTATTCTTGCTCTGTTCTTCTTTTCTTGTTTTCTCCTTGCCTTCTCTTCTATTCTTCTTCTTTCTTCTCTTTCTTTTTCTTCTTGTTCTTCTTTCTATCCGTCTCTTTCTTTTTTTTTTTCCCTTGCGGTCCTGTTCTTCTCCTTCTTCTTTGCCTTCAGAGCGTCGTCTGATTTTTCAATCAGACGACTTAAGTAGCTGCTGCTACAGTGCGTCTTTTCTTCTTCTTTCCTCTGTGGCTTTCTTCTTCTTCTCGCAGTCCTTCTTCTTCTTCCTGCCTTCTCTTCTTCTTCACCAGTGCCTGCACACTCAAAGTTCAATCAGAGGGAAAAACCTACTCCACCCTCCCCCGCGTCTCTCTCTCTCTCAGAATTCACTCATAGGATAGCTCCTGCCGGGTAGTCGGGCACCGGGGTCGCGCCTGGGTCCAGGCCCACCGGCGTGCGGTGGTGGGCGAGGAGTGCAGGACGGGTAAACGGGTCGGGCCAGGTCCGCTGGGCGTGGTCGCGAACGAGGCCGGCTCGAGCGGGTGAGAGGGACCTCACCCCGTGCTCAGGAGGCAAAGAGCCTAAGGCACTTTTTGCCTTTATCGGGTGTGGGCCTCTCAAAAGCTCCGAGGTGGGACTAAATGTCCCACCCCAATTGGGCACCCGCAGCTGAGGGAGCTGCAGGCAGATGCAGCAGCTGCGGGACTTTCCCCCCAACTGCAGGCTTGGGCGACTGCGTGGCTGCGAACCGCGCGTCTTGGCGAGTCGAACCTGGGCGAAGCGCACCTGCAGCTGCAGGTTGAAGGAGCTTCACCGGCTCAGCAATAGCGACGGAGGGCGAGCAACCTGTCCACAGAAGAACGGCCTCTCGGCCTAATCAGACAAGCGGAGAACCTTCGCCGTGGCACGGCGAAGGCGGTGTGGGGTCTGGCAAGCCGTGGGGCGGAGAGTAGGGGCCGCCCTAGGTCAAACTGTAGCGTGGGAAATGGGTTTGTTCAGGGGGTCTGCAGGTGGCGAGTGGCGGGAAATGGAAGGGCGGAAGTTGATCAGGGTGAGGAGGCGGAGGTTTTGTGAGGGTCGGCGAGTAGTGTGGGGTGGTGGAATGACGGGAGCGAGTCGCCGGAGTTTGGCTGGAGATGGGGAAGGTGAGGGCGATTAGGTGCGGTCGAGGGGTGGTTATGCAAATTACAGTAAGGAAATATCTACATATATATATATATATATATATATATATATATATATATATATATATATATCTAATATATATATATATATATATATATATATATATCTACATATATATATATATATATGTACATATATATATCTATATATACATATATATATATATATACATATATATATATACATATATATATATATATGTATATATATATATATATGTATGTATACATGCATATATACATGTATATATGTATGTATACATACATATATATATATACATATACGTATACATATATGTAACGACCCGGTTCCCGAGTCCCTACGAGACACGAGAACCGGACCGACTCGACTAATCCCAAGACCTAGTCGTCCAACGAGGAAGTAACCAAAAGAGCAGTAAAATAACCCACATTCAGCATGAATATAACTAACAGTAAGAAAGTACAGCAGTAAGGAAAAAAACTACTACAGTAGATACCACCACAACAGTAGAACAACATTTATCATATAACAAGAACTGCAGGTAAAGAAAGTACAGCGGAAATAAAAACTACTCACT
>JAZHRO010000063.1:33982500-33985000 GCA_037157565.1 Thalassia testudinum | reverse complement strand
GTACCTGGTAGAGTGGCTTTAAGTTATTAATAAAATCTGTTAAATTATGGAACCATAATTAGAACCTAGGACATTGCATGAATCCTAGGAATGAGAAATAGATGGAATGATAGCTCCTAGGTGTTGCATGAATCCTAGGGCTGGAAAACTAGATTGTATGATAGAACCTAGAATATGGCATGAATCCTAGGATGGGAAAACTAGTGGAATGTATAATACTGCAGTCTTGGAAAATGGAAAGAGATATAAAGCTGCATGTAATTTGAATTAACAGCTGCCTGTTGTGAATAAATAACGTGGTTGAGAACATGGATTGTAAGAATGTGAAACTGGAAAGTGAAACCTGGATGTTTGAGTAAAAAGGATGGAACCCTACGGGGAAGTAGGAGTAGAACTGTAACGACCCGATTCCCGAGTCCCTACGAGACACGAGAACCGGACCGACTCGACTAATCCCAAGACCTAGTCGTCCAACGAGGAAGTAACCAAAAGACAGTAAAATAAACCACATTCAGCATGAATATAACTAGCAGAAAGAAAGCACAGCAGTAAGGAAAGAAACTACTACAGTAGGTACCACCACAACAGTAAAACAGCATGTATCATATAACAAGAACTGTAGGTAAAGAAGGTACAGCGGAAACAAAAACTACTCACTAGAACAGAAACAAAAGGGGTACAAAAGCTGTGGTAACTCTACTGGACCCTACTCGGCCCAGCGTCCTCTGCAGCCGCCGACCCTGGCTGCTCAACACCTGGTCCTGAAAAAGGTAACGAGTGTAACACGTTAGCAAAACGCTGAGTAGAGTGGCAAACTAACTAAAGGCAACAGTAGAGTGTATAGTAGCTGTTATGTTCTATTACTTCCTTTATTCACATCTTTCAATTTTTCTCACTATTTCATTTATTTCTCAGATCCTTTACTTGATCTCGAATGTCCTCGTGGGAACGATCTTGATTGCAGTCTTTTCCAAAAGTAGAAGTAGCACGTGGTGCTCTCCTGGCCGGGAGAGTCCCCCGTGGTGATCCTACCCTCAGTCAACCACCCCAAGGTCACTGACAGACGTAACGGTGACTACGGCACGCGCGATAAACGCACAGGTAGCTAGCCCGCACTGGCACGCGGTCAGTCGTTTCCGTTAACGGGTGTGCCCAAAGCACAGCACGGAACCAGGGTAGAGACCTCTCAGTAACAAGGGTCCAACCCCTCCACAATAACCAAACCGGGGCCTTGCCCCTCCACAGTCCGCGCACCCTCGCCTGACTACCCTGGTTTGCCCTAGTGGGCCTAACAAGTCGGTGAAGGAGGCTAGCAGAACCCCGGGGCCCGTGGGGTAGCTAGTACTCTCCTAACACTACTAGCTCTCCTCGGTACTACGTACACGAGGGCCAACAAGTCGGTACAGAGCGGCCAATCCTAACCCCGGGTCCCTGGGGCGGCTGGCCCCACTCTGCACTAAAACAGGTACAGGTACTTCCCTTGGTACTACGTACCCAAGAGACAGTACAAACTACATCTCAGTTCCATTCCTTTTCTTTCCAGGAGTTCCACTCCTAATTCCCCGTAGGGTTCCAGCTCTTTATCTCAGAACATCATATGTTTCACTTTCCAGATTCACGTTCTCAAATTCCATGATCTCAAACATGTTTCTTTATTCATAACAGGCAGCTGTTAATTAAATTTACAGGCAGCTTTATATATTCCTTTCCATTTTTCCAAGACTGCAGTAATATACATTCCACTAGTTTTTCCATCCTAGGATTCATGCCATATCCTAGGATCTATCATACAATCTAGTTTTCCGGCCCCAGGATTCATGCAACACCTAGGAGCTATCATTCCATATATTTCTCATTCCTAGGATTCATGCAATGCCCTAGGTTCTAGTTATGGTTCCATACTTTAACAGATTTTATTAATACTTAAAGCCACTCTACCAGGTACAACGGGAGTAATGGGGGCGTGATCGGGAATCCCGCGCGCCTCCGCGACTCTCAAGACTGCAACCGAACGAGGTCCTATCACAAGGATCAAACACAAGGAGTGTCTCAAAACAGTGTATAGCTACTGTAGATGAGTAGAGGAAATAATTCTGAAAAGAACGCAACTCGAATTGCGGAAAACGGAGCCCAAACGGGCCCTAAACGGGTCGAAAAAGACGATACTGTGCAAAATCAGACGTCTGGGACTCCTTCCAGACATCTTAAACGGTGGATCAGAGAATTACCTGTTCAGCTTGGTTCCCCGGACGTCCAGAAGTCTGCAGGGACGTCTGCCCTAGATCCCAGACGTCCGATGGTCCCTCAGGACGTCTGGAGGTCACTCCCACCGTCTGGTACAACTTCCAGACGTCTGATTCGGAAAGGATGACGAATCAGCGAACCTGCGCACAGCCAACCCCCCTCCCTCAGTACGGTCAGTCGACAAGAAGGAAGAAGAAAGCGGAAACTCACCTTTCAGATGTCTGTATGATCTTACAGACGTCGACCTTGCCGTCTG